>CATIXQ010000020.1:9106738-9125317 GCA_949711755.1 Leptidea juvernica
TATATATATATATATATATATATATATATATATATATATATATATATTTGTTTTCGAGTCATGGATGTTTATATGTATTTAAGTAAGCCAGATAAATAATTCATAATTTAATTTTTGAAGACTACCAAAATGATTTTATGCGGGAAGTCTCAACGTGGATTTGATGAAAAGAAAACAAGACTATTCAGAACTGCCAAGGGAAGCTCTAAAGTTAGTAATTCATATCTGCGACTTCAGGAATTAGGAAATGATTTGATTGTTTATCATTTCAGCCGGAAGGCGTCCACTGCTGGACAAAGGCCCAATGATCGCCATGACGATTGCTTCTGCGCTGCCCTCATCCAAATAATTACAACGATCTTGACCAGATCATCGGTCCATCTTGTAGGGGGCTTATCAACACTGTGTCTTCCGGTACTTGGTCGCCATTCGAGGACTTTACCCCCACCGCCCACCGGTCATCTATCCGTCGAGCTAAATGCCCACTGCCACTTCAGTTTCGCAACCATCTGCGCTATATTGGTAATAATGGTTCTCCTACGGATGTACTCATTGCTAATTCAATCTATCAGGGAAACTAAGAGCATACCCTCACCATTGCCCACTGAGCGACAATGAGCTTCCTCATAAGGCCCATAGTTAGCGACCACGTCTGTGTTCCGTATGTCATCACTGGCAACACACATCGTTTAAAAACCTACGTCTTCAGACACTGTGGTATTTTGGTCGAGAAGATTTTACTGAGCTTCCCGAAAGATCCGAGTTGCCAATTCTATTTGATTTTTAGCATTTCAAAAACAGCATCACGTTTTGATAATTTTTTGTAAATTAAAATATGGCTTAAATATTATACTTGTATTACCTCTTAGCCTATTTTTTTGTGAAGCAATTCAATATAACACTGTCTGTGCTCTTTATTACAAAAATAAACTTTTTTCAAAATAATTTTACTCGTAAATCCTTCTTATCTACTCGATAGATTTCGGACTTCATTATTTAATAAAATATTACTCTAATCCATCATGCAAATACGCGAAACAGAAACCTCGTCAAAACTACCCTTTTCAACGTAAAATGCGTGCAAATTCATTTTCACCCCAGCACACTCTAAGATTAATTTTACCTGACAGGAAAAAGTATTCCCGTGATAACAAGGGAACTTTCAACTTATTATTAATCATCCCACATCCCGACATGAACCCCATAACATTACAAATCAACTGACGAGGGGAGATAACAGCCATTTATGGGGTTTTGTCACAATATTATTTAAAGATCGCAAAAAAGAATCCTGAGAAACGATCTGCGTCATTCTTCTTACTTTTCGACGCTGTTGTCGTCTTTTAACATACATAATAAAATATTATATTATAGTATATAAAAAAGAATATGCATTTGCCAAAAATTCCATTCAAGACTCTTTAAAAGGCACAATAGCCATTTATTTTCTCAAAATTGATTCCTTTAATTCTTTTTGATGTCATTTCTAATATACTAGATACTACTACCACTTCGGAAACAAATGGCGCCATGACAGAGAAGAAGCGGCGCAAGAAACTCGCCCAGCATTCTTTTTTTGCGCTCTTTTTAATATTTGTTGTGTCATTGCTATTGCTATAAAATAAATAATCTAGTCCCAGGCTGTCCGATTACTTAGGTATTCAGCTGTGGAGTATTAGGATTAACTTAGTACAAAATGTCAAGTTTGTAGCCCCAGCGGTTGGATAGTCGAAACTAGTATTGCATTATTTATTAAGACGATTTTCATTGTTATATCCTCAAATAAAATTACACAAAAAACTACCACAAAATATACTACCACATAATAAAATAATAATTCAAACTGACAAAAGTGTCAGTTTATCAGGCTAATGACCTGGTTGTGTACCGGCTAATGTTAATTACGCCATTATTTTGCAGTTCAACGCACCACAGAGAATGGAACTCGCGACCTTCGCGAGGTCAATCGCATTCAAGAGCGTTGCCATCACAAAAAAATCACAAGTTACTTAGTTCATGGAAACTTTTGAAACGGTTTTATCACGTTTATAAAAACAATCAGATTAATTAAGTATATTCTATTTAAATAGAACATTTAATATGTTTTACGAAAAAGAATTTTCTGTTCAATACAATTTTTATGTGTGTCCATAATTCTTTTCAGACATAGATCTGAATATTATCTGTTTTAAAAAGCGCGTACAATCACTATGGCTGAGTTGCACCAAGTAACTTTAATAATTACAAACATGTTAAAGTACCGGTTAAGCAAAAAATGTGTTTCACCATTTAACAATTTTTAGATGACGTCATAACTTTAACTAATAACCGTAACCATTTACGGTCGTTTTCAATAACGTATCTCTGATAACGGATACATTGCTGTCAACGTTTAATGACAAGATCTTATCTATCCATAGTTATGTCCAATATAGTCTATGCTTTATGTTGATAGGTAATTGAAATGGTAGTAAGCGTAAAAGGATAGATTTGTCTACTTCTAGTAAGTTAAGCTAAGGAGAGATAGGTTATTGAAAACGGCCGTAAATCTTCTCCGGTTAAAGCTATTGTTAATGTTAAATAGCGACCTTTCAAAAGTCTCAAATTAGTATTCTCCTGTGTTCTGTGAAATATTCGATATTGACTTGATATTTCATTATTTTAACTTAAACTATGCCAAAGAATACGACAGTGCAATACACTCTGGCGTCTATGTTAAAGTCATCGTTAATGGTAACGTAATATTTGACTATAATCTTAACTATAACAGCTAATATGGTGCAACACAGACTGAAAACGCTCATGCCATTTCCTCGCTGTTGTAGGAGAGTATAGGCGGCGGTGATTACTTAATATCACACCTCCTTCCATCCTTTAACCTATTCTTCACATACATACATACAAATAAAAAAGTTAAACTAGTCTTGACTGACATAGAGTATAAACCAAAGGTGATAAACTGTCAAAAACTTAATTTTTCTAAGGTGGTATGAAGCTGTGAAAAGCATGTCATTTTCATTGAAAATAGCATGTCGGGGTTAATTCTAAGATGTTAAGCGCTCAAGTACTAGACATGCTTAAGGTGACGTTAAGACGCCTCGCCCACAGACTTGATATTTACCAGAGTAACGAATTAATTTAAAACGCAACGTTTAACTATATTTATAAATATTTAATATTCATTAAATTTTCTATATTAAAAGTTCCGGTTAGAGAATTGTATCCAAATTTTTATATCAAAATATAATATAATAAAATAAATTTTTCATTTTTAAATTTTTATTTGTAGAACTTATAACTAGGTGCGAATCAAGCCTCTATAACAATATACAATAGTTAAAATAGTGGTTTTATTAAATAAAAAATTTAAAAAGCTCATCAAGAATCAATTAAATATAGATATATAGTACTTACATGTTATAAATAAAAACCTGACACTATATTGATTTTGAAAGCTTCGCAGACCAAAAAGACTAATGGATGAGATTGACGAAAGTCATTCTTGAAAAGAATAAAATATGACGTTGGGTCAATGATAGAAATTGTTGAAGTCGTCAACAAGTACCTATGTGAGCTCATAAGTTAATAATGGAATGACGAGAAATAAGTTTATATTTTTTATAATTTACATACTTAACATTACTTTTCCATTCTTGATTCTGGTGATGACGAGGTTTTAATTTTATCAAATGCATATATACGAGCAAATCTGCTAATTTAAAAACCTCTTGTTTCCATTTCTTATAGGAGAGATAACAAACTGTTTCTCTGTGTATTTTCTACTCAATGCACGGTCCAACCGGTAAGTGCACTTAACATCGCGAAGTTGATGGCCCCACTTCACTCTTATACCTTTTAAAATCCCTCCTTAACGTTATTGTCTCAACTTAACCTTTTAATTTTGTGCAACATGTTGTTTTTTCTTGTGATCACCTGAAAGCAAGCGATCACCGCCGCCCACACTCTCCTGCAACATCTGAACACGAGTACGCACGGTTTTTTGCAGATACTTATATTTATGGAAACACTGCTCAAGGAAGTATATTCTATAGTTTAGATGGAAGTTGAAGGACGTTCATTGAAAACCGCACTGTAGAGGAGGAACATGACAGTTTCAAATGGTGAGGAGCATAGAGTCACAATAAACTAGCGTAGAGACAAACATAGTTTTTGAGGGAGAAGAACATATCTTACAGAGGTACCTCCTCCCTGCGTCATAAACCTCAATACTGAGGGTCGTGACCACCCTTCTGTATCACTTTCTCTCGTATGATCGCTCTCCATCTTCTTACTCTGGCATCTCTCTCATTCCTGTCTCTGGCGGTGTGAAAGGCATTGTGAACCGTAGAGTCGAGAACAGAGCGGATCTGGTCGGACCATCGTGTTGGACTGCGTTCACGAGGCCTCTTACCATCTATTTTGCCGACCACAATGAGCCTCACAAGGTTTCCATCGTCCTTCCTTGCCATGTGACCGAAGTATTCTAAAACTCTGCTCAGACATTCGGAAGACAATCGCGAGGAGATCCGAGTTCACGCAGTATGGAGAGAGACCGAAATGCTGTCCAGGGGATACGGAGCATCTTTCTTCAGCACCACGTCAATAAGTTTGCGTTCTGCAACTTTCAGTGTCCAGGTCTCACCGCCATACGAAAATATCGAGAAGACTAGGGTCCGTACCAGTTTGGTCTTATTTTTTACAGAAATGTTGCGATCTCTCCAGATTCTTCCAAGCTGAGACATAACGCTATTAGTTATGCCAATTTTCCTGCGCACTTCCCAAGAACACACACACACTCACAGCAAGAACGAAAAGGTAAGCGAATCTATTGATACGGTAATCGCTATATTGATAATGTTCGCTAAAGCCAGAGTACCGGACTTCTTCGCAATCATAAGATCACGAATCGCATCTTTTTGGAATCGTCTCCATACCTAAATCCAGTGGGAGGCTCCTTTGCACAGAATGCCGGCTAGGTTATAGGTACCACAACGGCGCCTATTTCTGACGTGAAGCAGTAATGTGTACGCATTACTGTGTTTCGGTCTAAAGGGCGCCGCGCCGTAGCTAGTGAAAATACTAGGCAAATGAGACTTAACATCTTATATCTCAAGGTGACGAGCGCAGTTGTAGTGCCGCTCAGAATTTTTGGGGATTTTCAAGAATCCTGAGCGGCACTGCATTGTAATGGGCAGGTTATCAATTACCATCAATGGAACGTCCTGCTCGTGGCGTCCCTTATTTTCATAAAAAAAACCTCTAGTAACGAGATTCTCCGTACGTTGGCGGAGGATCTGAATTGTTCCATTTTCAGGCACTAGCACTCAGTCCAATAGCCCTGATACAACAGGTACCAAACAGGTATGACCAATTTGACTGAGCATGACGAGTGACGACAATATTTTAACTATGTTAAGCTTATTGTTGTCGGCAATTTCTAATTATTTATTTTTATTGTTATTTAATTTTTAATTTAAATGCATTAAGGTTGTATTGGTTTACCGTTTAGTAAAGACTGTTATTATAATTTTTAATCGATTTTGATTGACAATTCGTAAAAAGTCCGCCACGCTTGGCATGAGCTCTAAGGAGCCTTAAATACCTTAGTATTCTGAATACTAAACTATTACGCATTATCGAGCTGTCCAGTCCATACGTTAGTATATTCTATGCTTATAGTGAGAACTATAATATTATAGTTCGTAGCGTGTGGCGTTAATGTGTTCAGTAACATTGATACTAAAAATTTATTTGTTACAATTAAAATAATATGGATTTCCAAAATTACCACCTCTGATATCGTCTTTCTACCCATAAATTGCATCCTCGCTCATTAGAAAACCTTCTCCCCTAGGAAACTAAGCTATTTCATACTTAAAGCTAAACACTTCCCTCCGCGAAATTGTCTCCGAGGTCTCCAGAACCTTTAAAATAAATGAATTCAAAAATTAAAAAGAATTGGTTCGAAGCAAAATTTTACAAATAATTAGGCCTTCAGATGTCTCGTACATCCTTGCACCATCATGTTACTATACTCAAATTATTTATGATTTTTAACCGACTTCGAAAAGGAGGATTTTCGCAATTCAATTCGTATATTTTTTACATTATATTTACATGTTTTCGCCAAGGTCCTAACATAGAAGAAATGTCTATAGCAACTTATTCCCAACCCGCATGAGGAACAAGATAATACCAATAAGATTATTTCAGCCGGAAGACGTCCACTTCTGGACAAAGGCCTTCCCCAAAGATTGTCATGACGTTCGGTCCTACGCTGCCCTCATCCAACTATTATTTGACTTATTAAGATTTTCTTTTGTTTTAGTGTTAATGTACTTAGATTATAATTGGGCTGACATGTACATACATATAAAAGCCCCTAAATAAAAAGAAAAAAAAAAATTACAAAGTTTGTTCATAATTATTAAGGCGAAGATTAAGCAGAAAACACGCAAACATGGTGTTTTTAGACAAGCTTTGTGGTGAAAGTATAGCATTTCGAGCTATGAACACTACTTAATCCTGTTACACATGTCCTTAAGTTTTATTTGTAGGTTGCTAATGCTTGCTCTTGGTTATAGTTAACACTGCCGAGCCTTTTTGAACTACCACTTTTCATTGAAGTTAAACAAGTTTTTTGGCATGGCATGACGCATTTTTTTGGTACTTCTCTCAGAAAAGTTATTCTTATAGCTTGTACTTTTTTGTGTAGGTTCATTTATTCAGATTAGTAGTGAATAACGAGGATTGAGCAAATAAACTGTTTTCGACCCAAGAATTTTGAAAATATTGGCTTTGTTACATAGATGGCGGGCGCCGGCCCGCCGTGAACTCATATCGCTCAAGATCGCTGGCATTTAGTGTGGCCTTAATTTTATATTTCTAATACAAGTAATTGAAAGCTCAAAGCCTTTCTGGGTAATTCATACAAGCTTTGTTATCATGCAATCCTTTACATTTCATAGTTTTCGTTCCATAAAGCGAAATTGTTGAGAGCATTAAAATTGTTGAAAGGAATCCTTATAGTCTTGAACAATCTACTTGGCTAAAATATAAACTTGGACGTCACCAAGAAACCTTATCAACGCCTGATAGAAGCAGCACCCAATTAGTTATCATTTGGTCCACTGGTCACTCAAAAAAATAAAGAAAAGCGGTCACTTATCCAAATACATTAAGACAAAAGTTGGTAATAACGTGTATACGTCGAAAATTAGGGACGAGATGAGCGGGACGTTCAGCTAATGGTAATCGATACGCCATGCCCATAACAATGCAGTGCCACTCAGGATTCTTAAGAAAACCCAAAAATTCTGAGCGGTACTACAACTGCGCTCGTCACCTTGAGACATAAGATGTTAAGTCTCATTTGCTGAGTAAGTTCACTAGCTACGACGCTCTTCAGACTCTTACACATTACTTTTTCACGGCGCCGTTGTGGTACCCATAATCTAGCCGGCATCCTGTGTAAACGAGCCTCCCACTGGTGCATGTCTTATGGGTGCCAAACTTATAAAATAAAAAAATAAAATAAATATAGCCTTTATTTTTCTACTACAACAATATCTTTTTATATCTTACTCTAGTTTGAACTATATACATATTATATGGGTGCCAAACGTGGTTTCTAAAATATAAAATTAAGCAAATTAAAAGTGTGCCAACATGGGATTGAGCTCAGCATGTAGACAATAAGAAAGCAAGATAAAGTAAAAATAACAAACATAAGAAAGAAAACAAAGATAGAAAGTGTAGAAAACACAATTTAGCATTTAAAATGGCGTTGGACAGGACATGTGATAAGAAGCAAACAAGATAAATGGACAAAAGACATTATACAGTGGTATCCAAGATATGGAAAAAGAAATAGAGGGAGACAAACGATATGATGGGAAGATGATTTCAAAAAGATTGCTGGACCAACACGGAGAAGAACAAATTAAGACAGAAAAATGTGGAAAGATCTGGAGGAGGCCTATGTATGTATGCCTACAAGCGAGCAATGATTAACATAAGATATATATAAGTATATATCAGGTGAAATATAATTATAATAATTTACCCCCTTATTCATAATAGTCTGCTAACTTAAAGCATTGCTAATTCTCACTCTGTCTTCTTCTATTGACCTAAGTCAGAATGAGAAAAAACACTCCTTAGCGGCTGTTTAAAATTAGCGGACCATTATAAATAAGGGGGTTAGTACATTA
Source organism: Leptidea juvernica (assembly GCA_949711755.1). Lineage (NCBI taxonomy): Eukaryota > Metazoa > Arthropoda > Insecta > Lepidoptera > Pieridae > Leptidea > Leptidea juvernica. The sequence goes on from CATIXQ010000020.1 coordinate 9,114,952, forward strand.
AGTTGAAGCATAAGTTAAAAATGTACCTTTTTAGTTTGCATGCAATAAAGGCTTCATTCATTCATTCAGTTATCATTTTGAAAACGAAGAAAAGAAAACTTTATACACCGGAGGCCATATTAATTAAAACTATCTTCAGCCAAAAAGCATTACCTCAAACATTATCAAAGCAAACCAAATATATGCTGTCACCACTTTTACCGGCTGCATAAGCAAATACAGCTCAAATTAACAACCACGTCTGAACCTTATGCCCTTGCAATAAGACACACATTGACAAGTGTAGTTCTTGAACACATGGCTTTGGGAAGTAGGTTATGAAAGTGAAAGCTTACGTAATCAAATACTAGGTCTGCGAGGAGCTGGTTTGTGACGCGTTAAGCCGGGTGTTAAATAATCAGGATTTATTTATAGTTTTGGTTTTATTAGTACCGGTTTTAGGGCGAGCAATATCGTATTATTAATACTTACGTGTCTTATGTAATGCTAAGCCATAATAAAATTGGAGGCGATGGCACCAGTATACTAACGTGGAATTATTTGTATGATATGTGAAGAGTCTTAAGTCTTCGTCAGACAGTCTGGGTGCAGGGCCCCCGACAAGTTGAGCAAAAACAAGCGACACGGCCGAACCACCCTTTTCTCGAAGCAGTTCAGGCAATTTTCGACGCCCTATAACTTCATCGTGGATAACATCGTGGATGTATCTTCGATAAAAAATAATAAAACATATTCTTTATTTTCATGCGATGGCAAAGTTAAGGTAGTAAGGTAGGTTTACGTTAGTCAATTATGTAATAACTTAAGACAGAAGGACCTTTAAATAGGAACTAAATAAATTGACAGACTTGGTAATCACACCAATGGATTTCACAACTTTTAACGGTAGAAGATCTGAGTTGCGAGACTTTTTTCACAAACTATGTTTTTGATGGCATAGTACTAACAGTTCCTAAAGCGTTTTTTTTTATATAAGAGGGGGCAAACGGGCAAGAGGCTCACGGGATGGGGAGAGGTGAGGCAGCCGCCCATGGTGTCAAGAGATGCGCTGCCGGCCTTTAAGTTGGAAGTATGCACTTTTCTCGAAGGTCCCTAGTCGTATCAGTTCGGGAAAACCGCAGCCGGTAATAGATTCCACAAAGTGGATGTGTGGGGCAAGAAAATTCTTGCGAAACGCGCGGTTGTGGAATGCCAGACGTCAACGTGATGCGGGTGGTACTTTGCACGTAATGTCCGGTGGTGGAAGTCAGCCGCTGTAAGAACTCGCCCAGAGGTGAAAACAGTAGTCAATGCGAATTTGCGCTTTACAGTTGCAGGCGGTGGTTTATAGTGTAGTACAGTCTCGCCTTACTGAGTAAACCAAGCTTTTTATAGGCCAGTTTGGCCTTCTCTACCAAGTGACCACGGAACTGAACTGGTCGTTTGATTTATCGACGCCAAGTATGCCAATACAGTCTGCAGTTAGAGCAGTGATCTCGAATCGAGTTTTTAATGAGTAACACAAAATTACAACTAATTTAGTGAGAAACATACGTGTAAGTGCAGGAGAATGATGTCCGTTTGATGAAAGTCAAATTCCAAATTACAATGAAGGTTTTTGTAGCAATCATTGAAAGCCTAAACCTTCCAAAACGAAAAGTTATGCCTCATACCTAAGAAGAACGGGCGCTAGAAACCCTGGGGTCTTCTTACGAAATTATTTAATTTATTTCAAGAAAAATCAAACACTAATGTAACAATTCCCATGTGGTCAATTCCTAGTTCTTCAGTTAAGTGGAAGCTACGTATTTACCGATCCTGCTTCACATTTTCTAAAATAGCGTCCATTTATCCGTGCCACGGAGAGCAGACTGAGGTTACATTTTTAACATCAAAATTTCCGGAATACACACGCTTCAACACTGCACTAGGTACATAAAAGTCACAAATGTTTCGCAGCTTACGTTGCCCTTTTCCCATTTTTGTAATAAGATCTTAAAATTGATCAAATTTATTCAATTAGTTCACTTATTTTGACAAGAACAAAAAAACAAAAATGAGAAATAGCTGGAAACAAAATTTTACTACATTGTTTTTTTTTTTCAAAATACCTTTTTAATCTCATGAAAACCAGCCACATAGAAATAAAACACAAAAAGATAGTTTATTTCAATTTTTATACACATTACACACAGTATGCGAAAGTCTTAATATTTCAACTTTTTATCTTGATATATAATTGCATTTAATGTAATTAATAAAATTTTAACTAAAATAAAATTAATTAAAATATTAACACCAGGAACAGACATAAACTTATAATGCCTACTACTCGGCTAAGTCGAGTAAGTAAGTCTTTTGTGAGGCGATGTATATGCTTTTACAACAAGATCCCAGAAAATGTTCAAAACAAAAGTATTACGTTATTCAAAAGAATTGTTAAGAAACGGTTGTGTGGTAAAGGTTACTATAACATAAATTACTTTCTTAATGATACCACAGATTGGGAATGGAGTGCCCTGGCACCTCAACCCTGAGGCTATTAAATATTAAATTTAATTGTACAATATTACTTAGTAAACATATTTTTTCGATGAAAAAAAAAATGCTGAGATTGTTGCGCCCGTTCTTCTCAGGTCTGAGGCATTCATTTTGGAATGGGTGGTAGTTCATAGTTTTTGACTTTCAATAAGTGATGTCACATCCTATTTTGAATAAAAATATTTGAATTTGAATTACAATTTTAATCCGTCTAAATATTGGCCTTAAAAACAAAAACAAAAAGTGCATACTAAACACTATCCCGACATAATAGCACTCAAGCAAAGTAACTTAAGTTCAAAGAGCGAACAAAGTAATCAAAGTGAGTGTAAAGTTCGCGATCCCCAAACATCTGCTAAGCGAAGGCTCCGCGCGAAGTGGGATCGATCGGGATTCAATAAAATTAAAGATGCAGGAAGCGTGCGCGGGTGAGCCTTTCAAACAACCCGCTCTAAGTTATGAGCTGTAGCGTCTACACGACTCGCAAGAAACTTTCTTTTACTTACGACTTTGGAACAAACTATCTGAAAAGGTTATCTGAATCCAGGTTTATAGAAGGAATCAGTTTCTTCCTATCAACCTGAACACTACTGGATTTGCTATAAGAACCTTTCTAACTGGGTATTTTTTATACAACTTTTTAACAAATGTAAATGAGTATAGTTCATAAATAATTAAAGATAATTATAATACACTTGATTATGATTATTGTAAGAGCAACATCTTGAACAATAAATAATATAGGATATCATTCCCACCATCTGGATGTATGGTGTTCCTCTACAGCTGTGGAATGAGCTACCTTGTACGGCGTTTCCTGGACGATACGACATGGAAACCTTCCAAAAAAGCGTGTACACCTTAAGCGCCGGCAACCCTCCTGTGATTCCTCTGGTGTTACAAGAGAATGTGGGCGACAGTGATCACTAAACATTAGGTGACCCTTACGTTCATTTGTCGTCCTCTTCCATAAATAAATAAACACCAAAAAGAACTCGTAAAAGTAAATAGACCAATTTTCTGGCGCAGTTTTTTTTCTCCTAGATTTATTTCTTACAAACATGTTGCGATATGATAAATATTTATTCCTATTTTAGTAACATTTTTGGGAGGAAAGCTCAAAGAATAAACCCAGCTGAAAATAATAGAGTTTTAGCAAAAAAATACTAATTTATAGCTTTCTTGCCTTGTTTATATAAAGCTTACTTAATGTTAATGCACCTCAAATAAATTGTACCTCATCAACATGAAATTGAAATTGTTTTTAAATTATGATTTCCAACGTTCTTAGGAGCAAATAATTGACTTTTGGTTTGCGCATATATTCGCACGGGCATTGGTCCTTAGCACAGACACATTACCGGTTATAGGAAATAAAAAAAATGCTAATCATGAAGATCCTGGTAAGAATAACGGAACAGACTGTTTAAATAAATGTCTTGTCATCGGTCCTTGTTAAGTGTCCGAATAACATTGAAGTGTTCAAACAAGTGAACAAGAAAGTGTTCAAACATTCCTTTACATAGAAAAATCAAACTAATAAAAGCTAGTTATAAAAGCTATAAGAGATGTTTGTGTTAATTTCCCATGAGCAGCTAAAACGATATTGATAAGATTCTGTGTATGTTTGATTAAGTCTGATGGTGTTTTAATTATATAAAAGGATCTGTTAGCTGTTGCTGATATTTTTTGTATCGATTACCTATTTTTTATCGAAAATAAATATATTTCTTTGCATTTGAGAAAACTATAGAAGCAAATTCGAAACAAAGAAAAAAGCTTCTAATTTAGGCCATATGATCTAAGTAAATCCGCAATTCTCACATACATTCGGTATGCTTAATATGTTTATTTACCGCCTAACTTGAGATGGGCTCGATACATTACGCATACTGTATGTTTGTTCGAATAAACATATGGAAATCACGGCCCGTTTACATACGAATCACATTTTATCCCAGTATTTCTAAATAGATTCCCATTTCTGTTTTAATATTTAAATCTGTATTGCATTTTAGTAAAATCTTATGGGATTATGTATTTTGTCTGGTGTTTTTATGTCTACCGTAATATAATGACTTCGGGTGTATTTTTATCATGGAAGAGGAGTATTTACGTAACGCACAAAATACGGCTCGAATGATCGATTATCAATCTTGATTCGTCGGTGTTACGTAGATATGTATATGTATGTGTGATACTACCCCATTATCTCAAACTCTGGGGAGTGACCAGATAATTGCTCACCACCAGCTGAATTGCCCCACCGGAAACTTCCTTAAAAATGCGAAATTTCAGCCGCATCATGTTGAAATCTAGCATTTTACAACCGTGCACTTTACCAGAAATTTAAGCTTGGACAGCCACGTTGTGGAATCAATTACCAGCTGCACTTTTGCCGAACCAATACGACTTAAGGACTTCAAGGTTAGAGTATACTCCCAAGTTAACTATTTGTCCAATTCTCCAACGCGATACGCACTATAAGTTTGGTGTGTGCCTGGAATAGAAGCGGTGATACAATGCCACCTTGGCTGACACCAGTACGGGCTTGAAATTGCTATATAAAATATCATCCATCTGGACTAAAGTTGTTCCTTCTTTGTAAAGACGCCTTAGAAGGTGCACAAGATGTTTGGGTGTGCTCATCTCTAAAAATATTTTCTACAAACTTGGCCATTTTATAGAGTCGAATGCTTTAGAGAAGCCAACGAAGCAAATCTATGCTGCCTTGTTGTTATCGGGCCTTCTCTATGACCATGCGAACAATGAAGATCTGTTCGCCTTTACCTCAAACACATCAGGATGCTCTCGCCATTATAATTAATTAATATAATAAAACTAAGATAGCTAGTACGATAGGAGGGTACCGTGTACGCGTACTCACAACCCTAAAAATGGTACATAAGTAATAATAATAACATCAAGCTACTAACGTAATAAATCAATATATATTAATCAGCCTATTAGTGCGTGACATAACACCAAACAATTAATTAATTTAATTAAGACCAATCTCAATTGGAAGTCAAAAGCACCTTCAATCGGCTTGAATTGTCCGTTTGCAGGAAATTAATTCTAGCTTGCAAACGTGTTAGAGAGAGCGTGTGTGCTTTAGTACGCTCTTGACGTCATTGGGAGAGGTAGATTTGTAATTGCATAGACTTAGAATATACTTATGTATAGACGACCTGACAGCCAGATAGTCCGTCATATTTGTCAATGTGTGTAAGCTTGTGGTTTGATATTCAAAATACTTAGAAGCTAATGTGAAGTGTAGCTGACTGTTTTTTTATGACAATAAGTGACGAGACGAGCAAGACGTTCAGCTGATGGTAATTAATACGCCCTGACCATTTCAATGCAATTGCACTCACCTTGAGACATAAGATGATAAGTCTCATTTGCGTGAGGAACGTAGCTAGTGATAGCTACGGCGCCCTTCACACTGAAACACAATAATATTACTGCTTCACGGCAGAAAAATTCGCCGTTGTGGTCACAATATTTATATCTATCACCCATAATCTAGGCGGTATTCTGTGCAAAAGCGCCTCCCACTGGTAAGTAAGGTAAGTTTTCAACTTGTCAATCAAAATTGGCCATAGTAACAATAGGTTTGCTTTCCTTTTCTATATTATTGTTAATCTGTTAGAGATTCTTGTCCCTCGCGCTCTTTGTTTGTTTATACGCTAGTACATTGTAAGTCTATAAGTCAGCGTGTGCTCTAACTTAAAGCTTTCTAAGTCTATGCATAATTGTATGTCTCATTCACAAATTAGTTTTCCCTCAGTAGACTTCAGGGATTGTTTTAAATTTTTTTTCTTTGATTAATGCGAGTGTAACACAGTTAAATAAAACACTTTTAAAGAGTTAAAACGCGTGTTTAATCCTTTAAAAGTGTTTTACTTAAACATTTTTTTTGTTTCATAATAATAATACATAGGTGAAATCAGTTTAACTATTTCTTAGAATAGTGTACACATCCAAAAAAAAACATGCATGAACGGGATTACGACATATAAAAACTGAAAAAGTATTATTTGTCTATTTATATGTTTTATTTGTTAGTCATCCAGCACCCACAAGTAACGCCCCTTCACGATCATGACGCATAGACCAGTCATCGTCTCGACTTCATTTTAGCAAGAAGTCAACCAAATAACAACAAAGAATATATAAAGCAATCCTCAACCTTTACCTACAAAAATAGTTTTAATGTATAGAAATATCAAGAACATTTCTTTCAGCTAACAAAATCATTAATATTAACAACTTAAAGACAAGAACTCAATGAGAATTCGTAGTTTCTTTTAGTTATTAAAGTAAGAAATTCCTTAAGACTTCCTTTTACCGCAGAAATAAAAATAGGATTTCTAAGACCGTTAATTACTCCGCGTTCTTCGAAAATTCCCTTAGGGAGTGAGATGTTCTATTTTATATTAAAACGTATTTCTATATAAGATCTTCAAAGAGCTTCAGGATTATCTGTTCAATTACGGAATTTGTTGTTGGATGTTACTATGTCTATAAGCATTAATAGTAAGTATGTATATACTAACTATGTATTTTATGTAACCAATATTTGTACTAAATAAAAGTATAATTATATTGTTCAAACCAACCAGTGAGTCTCAAACGTATTATAGATACTTGTAAAGCGGCTTTCGTTATATTTTTATAGTTACAAACAATAACTTTACAATATTAAAATTATTAAAGAAATATGGCACGGATATCGAGAATTATTTAAAATAAGAATATAGTTCGAATGTTGTTTAAAAATTTCTCCATTCTTTGAGTTGAGTATCCACACATACACATATTTTAAAATGACACTATATAAAAAGTAAAAAGAAAAATGTAATTTATGATTGTAATATTATAAGTAAAATACTTTTTAAGTGTCAGTTACAGACATTTTTGGGTTGGGTAATATTGTACTCGTAAGTTTTTAGAGACACTTAAGGGGTTTCCACACCATTTTGGTATACCCTATGGCTCGCTACACAAATATAAAACAAAGCAAATTGCAAATGCAACGCAAAGTGACACTTAACCTAAAAATTTGAGTAAAATTTTACAGCAAGTGTAGTGTTCTTATCCGGGAAAAATTCCCGTTAAAATATTAGCTTTGCTCTCAAGCCGCTTAGGAATTTCCTGCAGTTGCTTGCGTCTAGTTGAAATATTGAAAAGTCGGATGTGGCTGCGGTGCGGCTTGGGCGGTCGCGACAGCGGAAGCGGAAGAGATTTATTCTAGCGTGCAGAAAAATTTCGTTAAGTCTGTGAAATATGTATCTACGCCATTATGTATTTAGGGTGACTGCAAGTTTTTCGACATTTAACAGAGGCTTTGCATACTTTGTTGAGAAAATAATTACTTAAGGATGTACGAATTACAAAGACGGTGATGATTTGTTTTAAAGGTGTTTGTTTTAAACTTTTTTATATAAATCCATACATACATATCATATACAGAAGAAGAGAGAATTAATGAAATGAGGTTTTGAATAGTAAACGTGAAAATCTTAGTTTATTGTGATTTGGCGTTGCGTAAGGACGTCGCTTCATTGTGTGTCTTCTACTGCATTTATCACGGGGAGTGTTCCGAAGAGACCTGTTTCCTGCCGACAAATTCCATCTTCGCACGACACACCACAAATTAGGATATCATCCCCAACATCTGGATGTGTCGCGTTCTTCCACAGTGCGGTTTTCAATTAACTTTTACACGTACGACCAAGCTGTGCAATGAGCTTCTTTGTGCAATATTTCCAGGAAAATACGACATGGGTACCTTCAAAAAAAAGCGCGTATACTTATTTAAAGGGCCGGCAACTTGTGATTCCTGTGGTGTTGCAAGAGAATGTGGGCGGTGGTGATTACATAACATCAGGTGAACCGTACGCTCGTTTGTCCCCTGTTCCATTAAAAAATAATTTAACTGGACAACTTACATTTTATTATTATATTATATTATTATTATTTATTATATTATATATTATTATATTATATTTTTTAATATGAGTACCCGTATTTTTGGTTCTATTTTTTTTAGTACATTCCTGATGAGATCAAACAATATATGTCAAGATTGATCATTTCCAGTACTTCAATTTTTATTTACTCTTGTTCTTAAAAATAAAATCATAAATACACAATCATTGTGCAATCATTTCTTAACTGTCTGACCAAAATATGACATATATTTCTCTCAACTATTTATATACGCTATTTACTGTACGCTTGGGAGTGATAATTAATCTTTTTTATTTTTATTGTATTCATTACGCAGATACCGCCACGCTTATGCAATAGAATCGCACCCTTACAGGAGTTATTGGATAATCAAATTAGGCGATATTGTATTTTAAATGGATTTGTTGGAGTAGAATGAATGATAACGAGATTCTTATAGTTCTCGTAAATTGAACTAGAACTCTCCGAGTACTTTGCAAGGTATTTGTAATTGTTTTTTCTTAATATTAATCTCTTTATTACGAATGTTACAATTAAGTGCTTAATGGAAAATATGATGTGAATGAAATTTATCTGGAAGGGTATTTTTTATGACAATAAGTGACGAAACGATCAGGACGTTCAGCTAATGGTAATTGATACGCCCTGCCCATTACAATGCAGTGCCGCTCGGGATTCTTAAATAGCCGAAAATTCTGAGCGGCACTACAATTGCGCTCGTCACCTAGAGACATAAGATGTTAAATCTCATTTGCCGAATCATTTCACTAGCTACGGCGCCCTTCGGAATGAAATACAATAATGCTTACACATAACTGCTTCAAGGCAGAAAAGCACCGTTGTGGATAGCCCATAATGTAGCCGGCATTCTTGACAAAGGAGCCTCCTACTGGCATCAATTTAATAAATTAATAATTGGATTGAATAAATTTAGGAGCGGATATTTTTGGTTTTAGCTTACATTTTTGTTTGCCCTTTTTCTTACCATGTAATCACCATGTTATTTTGAAGACACGTTATCGAGAGAATATAATAATAAAGGCTACATTTTTTCCCGAAATTCTCAGGAATTCCCGAGGGGTCGCGATATGAATTAAGCGCGGAGTAACGAGCAAAAGTTATCAATCACGTTTTTATTTTATCAACGAATTCTGCGGTATCCATATTCGAGATTGCATCTTCTTCTTCCGTTATTATGAGTGTTTTGTTTCCGCCTTCATAACAGAGAAAAAACATACGAAATAAGTGCTTTACCAGTGGGAGGCTCCTTTGCACAGGATGCCAGCTAGATTATGGGTACCTCAACGGCGCCTTTTTTCTGTCGTGAAGCCGTAATGTGTAAACATTATTACGGTCTGAAGGGCGCCGTAGTATTTTTGGGTTTTTAAAGAATCAGCTGAACGTCCTGCATCCTGCTCGTCTCGTCCCTTATTTAAAAAAAAAATCATTTTTGTAGTCTGTGTTTTTTATCCAGTTGAAATTTATTTATTAAGCATCAAGAAGGAAAAACGTGGGCAGATCTCATAAAAGATGGACCGATTACATTATAGAGATCATTGGCGAACTAACTGGCTCGAAAAAGGGAAAAATAAAATGGAATGGATTGAAATGGAGCAGGCCTTTACCCAACTGGAATTCATTGAAAATTAAACGAAAAATTAACTCAACTAACATTATATTATATATTATCAACTAGCATTATAACTAACTATAAAAGTTAAAATAAAATAATCATGTTTGTCGACTAACCGTACTCACATACATACTAAGACGAAAATGTAAAAAATCAAGTGGAAAATTATTAAAAGGCTTTTTTATTATTATTATTAATTTATTTAATAATTAATTTTTTATTTTTTTTTTTTTT
>CATIXQ010000020.1:9130317-9148711 GCA_949711755.1 Leptidea juvernica
TGCGAGTGTGGTAAGTAACCCGGACGAGTCTGGCCCGATTGTGCTGACGTCATAAGACAGCAGCGTGACTCTCCCACTTTCAAAAAGCCCGTAGTCGCCTCTTACGACACCCTTGGACCTGGGACTACCCTATTCTTTTTACGCCCCGGGGCAGCACAGGGCAATTATTAACACAAACATTGTGCGGACCAGCTTAGTCATTTCCCGCCCATTTAAAAGCGGCAACTCGAAAACTTGTGAGATTTGTGTGTTTTTTATTGTTTTATTTAAAATTATCTAGTCGTAGAAAAAGTATTTTATGCGACACGTTGTTTAACTAGGTCAAAAAATGCTCGTGGCGTTATAAATGGAAACCCGCGCCACTGTTAATATGTCAAATTGAATGCAGAGATTTGATGTTTTTTCGACAGGCTTTTTACAAAATATATCATATATCCGAACAAAAAAAAAGTTAAAATTATAATGGGATTTTCTCCTTGCAGTCAGTATTTATTTATACCTACAGAAATTACAACATACATTCCACTCTTATTACAACATTCTTAAAGAAAATGATAATTGCGATTCTACTTACAGGAAATCAGACATGCATGAAACATAATTTTATGACGATTGTTTGTTTGCTATAAAATAATAACGAATTATATAAATCTAACAAATATTTTACAACTACTTCTACACATATAAGAAGAAAAATATATAAGAACAAATTTAAATTAAATTAGTAATTAAAAAAAACATACTAAATTAAACTACAGTATATCCGTACTCAAATGAAACCAGCGATACATTCCGAGAACGTCTAGTAGGAATAATTTATTTTTTATTATAAATAGCAGTTATGTTATTACAAACGTAGATATATGCAGACGGAGTCAAAGCAAAAAGTTGTATTCACTAACCAGTGAAGCAACACTTAGTACTTAATCCCAAACAATAATTACAACTGGAAACTTTGAGTTAGACACATTCCAGAGCAATCCACAGTAATGTCTAGCAAATTCCGAAAATTTCGGTAATCAAGAGTTTTGTCGGACAAATGGATGCGCTAGTTTTAGTGACAATTCTAGAAGTTTCTCTACAACTACCTCTTGTTAGCAACTAGTGAATTCCCCTTTGTTACAGCAACTTATTGCGCCAGCGAAAGTTATTAATAGAGGATTTAATTCTGCATCTACATTATTTAATTTACTGCTTTGTAAAATACGTTGTAACTAAATTCACAATACTATGATTATATTAATTTCGTCACGGGGAAGTGTACCAGGAATACTGGCAGCATTTCCACGTTGGATTGCTAGGCTGATCCGTTGTCCGAAATCGCTGCCCGGGCTTGGGTTTTCAGTACCCGTATTAAGCCCCGAAGATAGAATTTTGTACATTCTACGCGCCTCTGGGCGCTACGGGCCAAGTGACTCGACACCAAACGGCACAAAGATGCAAGACTCACTGAGACCAAAGTACAATGAGCACCAACTGACGTAACTTGGACATAAGAAGGAGCCAGAGTGTCGATGCAAGTTGTGTCTCGCACCAGTGCCCTTCTCCGTGCCCAAACCATCAGGGTCATTCCATCAACAGCTTGCCATCGCGGCGGTTAATACCATTTATCTCTAAAACAGCTGGTATAATATTAAGAGCGGCAAATGCCCTGCGGATGACTTTATAAATGCTGGCATGACTGATACCGCCTGCCTATTTTCATTTAATTTTATATCTAGCTGGAGTGATACGCAGAGGAGGAAACAGAAAAAGTGTTTATACAATTCTTATTGAAATTAAAGAGAAATAAATAATGTTCTGAATTATGGCTAGTTAAAGTAAATTAAATTAACAACAATTAAACAATTAATAAATACAAAAAAACAAATAATTATCTACACAAATGTACACTAAATTATTAGTTACAATGATATTAACCTAACGTACTTATGATGTTTAGTAGGTATTTAAAAGTTTGTATGTATATAAATAAAAATATATGCAATATTTTTTTAAATTGGTATTTGAACTGGATCTCGGATAAATGGAAAACTTTGTACTTCTAATATAAATTTGTCCTGTAAATGGTAAACATTCTGATGATATGACCCTTGTTGCTTCATCACGCTAGGATTGGTAGCTTTTGGGGGCTGCCATTTTAACTTTTCCTCAAGTTATTTCAGTGTGTGTTCGATCGACTGCTGAAAACAGTAAAAAGCATAAAGCTTTTTTTTTCTTCTATGATAACATCCTAAGTTTTATGATGTTAATCACAATCTAGCCTTAAGCTAGTAGTAAAACTAAGAAAGTGTCCATTAGTACTATTCTTATTGTCTCTATTAAGGCGCGGTCACACCTCAATATCCACAAAAATTGGTTTCTTAGAGAGTCGATTACAACATAACGCAATGAAAATATTCCGACGCAAAAAATACAGTCCACAAAGAAGGACATAAAGAAAATTTTGAACCGTATAAAATATTTATATATAATTTGAAATATCCAATAAAAAATTTGGAAGTTGCTACCCAAAAAATAAACTTTGGAGTCAAAAATCTCTTTTCAGCGATAAAATATCATTTTTTTTTTAAGTTTCTAAAACTTAAACCGGACAAATATTCAATTTGATCTGTAAATTTTGAATAAACAAAAGAAAATCATTAAAATAAATGCCCATTTGCAGCTTAGCTAACTTTGATCAACACAAATATTGTAGCGTCGGTTGTAGCATTTACAATCCTAGTCAGTCCACGCTTTAAGGGGAAGACACTATGTCCTTATGGTCTTTACCTTATGTTACAATATGTTACTTTTATTTTTACTCACTGCACTATATTAGACTAGCTTTTCACTTCACTAACTCAAAAGGTTTAGTTCTTTTGAGACTTATCGAGCACAAGGATGTCGGTCTCTCCAGTAATCGTACAAAGTGCTTCAACTTAATACATTATTACAAGAAATAGAGCCATAAGAAATCAAACAGCACGCAGTTTTGCAGTCATAAGGCATTGTCACGGGTTTCCCAAGAACCCATCTTCTTTGCTTCCTCTTTTTGAATCTCTACTACCAGTAGGGATAGATACTTACCTATTACTAAGAAATGTCTTCTTTACCCCTTCGTTTCACAGCAGTAATGTAGCATATAAACTGCAAACTTTACAAAGCTCAAAAATTTCAAGCTTAAATCATGGAATAGGTGAAATTCTCTCGTCTAGGTCCTACAATTCTCTCGCTATCACCTGAAGCCGGTGGTGATAATCACTATAGTTAACATAAACTTGATTATCCCCCTGTTCTAAAAAAGTAACACCTTTTGAATATTATACGGCTTGACATAAAATGTGCCCATCTTTCATGTAACACCTACTCACTAATAATTAACAACAAGTTTGGGAACAGCTGACCGCATTGGTATTCGCGGGGACTGTAACAACTTTGAAACTAATTACGTCATCTAAGTATCCCAACTTAGGTACTGGGTAACTTGAGTGCTTGCGCTTTGTAACTTGTCGGTTAAGAGACGATGACTTAACTAAAGTGTTATTTATACTAGTTTGCAGCCTCTGAAAGTAATTTTAGTAGGTGCATGTGGTTTTATTTATTAAACCTTAATAAATTATGTGATAAGTTTAAAGAAAGTTATTTTTCTCAATAGCTATAAAAAATTGCCGAACAACATCAATACTTCAAATTCGTATATTTTTATTCAAAATCGGGTTTCAAATCACTTATTGAACGGCAATAACTACCACCCATTCTAAGATTTATGCCTCAGACGTGAGAAGAACGGGCGCAAGGAAATCTTCAAGCTTCTTCTTTTTTTATAAAATGTTGTTTTCGTTTCATAAAATTTATAATTAAATAGCCTGAGGGTGGTCGCTCTATTCCCAATCTGAGGTATCATTAAGAAAGTCTCTTAAGTTATAGTATTACATTCTACATGTAAGTGCATTACCTTTACCACATACCTAAAGGTTTTTTTAACAATTTTGATGAATTCGGTAACAAATTTATTTTGTGCATTTTCAACAAACGACTGTCTCGAAACTAACATACTATAACCACGGACTAGTAAAAGAATAAGGACTCCGTGTCACCTTACATAACAGTATAGCACCAAAACAAGCCGATTAACGTGTAAATATATAGCCCCACGCACACACTTACACTACTACAGGCCGATAGGCGGCCATTATGAGAATTATTGTCATCGTCTGTGACAGAGCAGTTTGCATCTCAATAAAATATTTTAAAAATGCCGTCGTGCGTTGTGAAAAAGTGTAAAAACGATACTTTATAAGTATTTGTGGCCATATATGATTATTTAAGGGAAAAAAAATTGTGTAACTATTATCCCCCGTAACTGCACACACACTAGCATAACGTGCGTCACTTGCTAATATTTTTTACTCGTCCGTGACTATAACTAACTGAATTTTGTAACCTGTCATTTACCTTACATCTGAGAAGAAATGGCTGAATAATAAATAAAGGTAATTGTAGCTTTAGTTTTCAGCTTGCTTAAACTACTCCGTGCAATATTTTTAAAAAGGGATTCAAAGTTGTCCATAGGCGGCTCATTTATTAATTTCAAACCTATAGTTGGGAGATGTGATATTGGCCATTGAAGTAAAACTTTTTTAGGTACTAGGTACAGGCTAGTAGCCTCAGGGATTGTCATTATATTCCTTACTAGCTGACCCGGCAAACGTTGTTTTGCCATATAAAGTATAATTCACGCGATAGTTTTATAAGTAATAAAATATTGCCTATATATATATTGTACATCATTTTGTTCTATGGTCAATAGTTTTTGCAGCGCACGCAAAAATAGGTTTTCGATTTTACACCTTGTGTTACAAAATAGCATTTTTATTACGGATTCCTAATTTTGAAAAAAAACATAGCCTATAGCCTTCCCCGATAAATGGACTACCCAACACTGAAAGAATCATTCAAATCGGACCAGTAGTACCAGAGATTAGCGCGTTCAAACAAACAAACACTGCAGCTTTATAATATTAGTATAGATTATTAGAGTGAAAACTTCTTTAGAAAAAAAAGACAAGAAAAAGCGACAGTAAAAAGAGACAGACACATAAATTCATAAGATTTAAATTTACTGAGGTGGAAAATATCAACCGAACTAAACTAAGTATTATAAGTTTTATGTAAGCGAATAATAATAGAATTATGCGCATAATTTGACGACACCAGAGAAATAGGAAATAAGATTGTGTGCCAAGAACGTCTCTTTGAAATACAAAAATTTTAAGTTTAAATGGTTACTTCCTGACGATGTAGGCTGTATAAGTATAATTAGATTCAGCTTCAGAGAAGTCGCTATTCATGCAATAAAAATAATCGATTTAACAGCTTCAATAGTGGAGTAGTGATCACGGTTCCAATAGCACGAACTCAGAGGCAGGTAATGGGTTGGAATATCACCTGGCTGGGTGCCAGTTTGGCTTTTGAGATCAACTGTACATACTTAATGTTGTTATAATGCAGGTTACTTTTAGAGTGACTTTAAATTGCTTCAAAAGCTTGGTAGCTATATATCGTATTATCGATAGATTCTTTGTTTTTGGTAGATATAACATCATGCTCGCACAATACCTTTAGTATTTTCTTTGATTAACGCGAGTGATACATGTTTTAAATAAAACACTTTAAAAGGATTAAAACGCGTGTAATTGTAACTGTGTTTTTACATCAGATTTTTGCGTAAAAGTTACATCTTTATTATGTCGTTTTCGTCTTGAAACGTCGGGTTCACCAAAATAAAAATGTAACTATTACGCAAAAATACCTTAATTTAATTACTATGTGTATGGATTTATTCCATCTACTGTACTTAATAACTCTTGTTTTTACATATTAATTAACATTAACTTTTTTTTAAACTTACTCGTGTAAGGCGTTGAGTATTTTTGTTGCATCACTCTACACATTTTGTAACTTAAATGATTTGTAAGAAGTTGAAGCTGCAAATGTTGATTTAAAAAGTGGCAATGAGTTTCTTGCCACTTCTTCTGATTAAAGCTGAACCCTTTCCGATGTGGCGGTAGATGTAAAAAGAACGGAAAACTTACGACATTCATAAGTGTCATTTCCTTGACCTAAATGAATAAAGTGATTTTGATTTGATTTGACATACTATATGTCAACAACCAATGGAAGGCTCCTTTAATGGGTGGTATCACACAGGCGCCTTTTTTTAGCCGTGAAGCAGTAATATTTTCGTAAAATTGTGTCTGTCTGAAGGGCGCCGTAGCCAGAGGAATTACTGGGCGAATGAGACTTATGTCTCAAGGTAGCGAGCGCAATTGTAGTGCTGTAAGGTATAGGGTAACGACCCGCGACGCCGCCACTAGAGGGTCCATTTAAGCGAGCATGACAAGCCCTTGCCGGGAAACAAAACACAAAAAACCTAACAGAGGTATGATATATTTGCTCACTTAATACCTTCGTATTCTGTTTTTGCATTTATTGCCTCGGATTAACATTAAGTAAATAACACCGATACCAACCAACCATCGTATCTACGATCAAATCTTCGATCGAAGGCTTTTTTTAGCTGCAGTAACATCTAATCTATATGGCACACGTAAACTTCTGTAATTTTTTAATAGCTTTTTCTTAAAAGTCACTAATATGTCAGTAACACCTATGTAAGTGTGTTTTTGTACAAAACAAAAAAACAATAATAATAATAATAATAAATACTTATTTTCAAATATAATTTACATGGTATTATTGTTAATTGTAATAAAATTCAAAAACGATTTAGCATTGATATCAAAAGGGATACCGAAACTAGTTAAAACTGTATCTTCAGGGTCGACAAATGACAAGTAAAACACAATTATAATAAATAAAAATGAATGGCGTGTGTGTGTATGAGTTTAATTCTTAGTAAGTAGGTTACAGTAGACTTTCCGTTTCTGAATATAATAAAATTATTATAGTATTATGATATAGTAACACAGAAATGCCGACCCCTATTTTGTCGCCTCTAGCGTAGTGATCGTCTCTTTCCACTTGTGTTCAATTCATCGCGAAGATGTCCTTCCTATAGACACTTGCTTACTTAGCCTACACCTTCAGTCAACTGAAACTTTAGTTACAATCACACGCGTTTTAATCCTTGAAAAAAATATTATTTAAATAAAATAAACCATCTTTTACATTTTGTTACGAAAAAAATATATTTTGTAACGAAATGTAATAGTTATTTATGCAACTGTTGTGCATAATTCACTCATGTGATACTATTATCACACTTGGCTTCGCCTCGTGTGATAAACCCATTCGTGTATTCCTAATTATCAACAGTTGCATACAAAACTTTATCTACACCCATAATATGAATCCTCTAAAAGAATCTGAAACTGTTAGCTTACTGCTAACATTAAAACAGCCAGTCCTAGTAAATCAAATCAAATCAAAATCAAAGGCGGTGTGCTGTCAAAACTTGACTCTCTCATTTTTTGTAAACAAAACAATAAAAATATCGAAGAAAAATGGCGGGGACGGGAGGATTCGAAAAACCTACTTTTTTTTCACGGCGCGCCACGTTCTGGAAAATGTTATTTCTTTGAAATTCATCAGATACCACGAATCGAGCAATAAGAATGTGGCTGTCTGTTGAAACTCTTAGCGCATGAAGGGATCGAAAAGGAAAACAAAGGAGTGTTGTTATGAAATTCAGTACAACATTCGACATTCAACCACTCGTTTGGATGATGAAATGGTTATTAGGATATTGGGTGTTTTAATGTTGACAATACGTTAGCTTGTTTCAGAATCTTTAATAGAGGACTTGAGGCGATGAGTAAGCAGTAAACACGCAAATATGGTGTTTTTAGACAAGTTTTGTGGTGAAAGTATAGGATTTCGAGCTATGAACACTATTTAATCCTGTTACACATATCCCTAAGTCTTATTTGTAGGTTGCTAATGCTTTCTGTTGTTTATAAATAACTATAACCAACACTGCCGAGCCTTTTTGAACCACCACATTTCTTTGAAGTTAAACAAGTTTTTTGGCATGACGTGATGCATTTTTTTGGTAGAGAGTAGAGAAGTATCTCTCAGAAAAGTTATTCTTATTCTTTGTACTTTTTTGTGTAGGTTCATTTATTCAGTAGTGAATAATGAGGATTGTAAGCATATAATCTGTTTTCCACGCAAGAATTTTGATAATATTGGCTTTGTTACATAGATGGCGGGCCGGCAGCCGTGAACTCATATCGCTCAAGGTCGCTGGCATTTAGTGTCGCCTTAAAGCATGGGTGTATATAAATTATAAAACACACCGCCAAAAGGAATTCAAAAGAACTTTTCAAGAATATGATAAAAGCAAGAACATTCTATGCACTCATGCAATGTTTCCCCATTAAATATAGCTGAATACCGATACATTATAAAATTAGGATTGTATTCCTTAGGAAAACATTCTTAAAGCCAATTCTAGTTCGCTATAGCAGACCGACCCGACCGCAAACGATGCTCATTCAATTTAGTTCTTCGCTCTCAGAAATACCTTCCTCGATATCAGCGCACATTCAATTTTATATTTTATGAAGAGTATAACAACAGTTGATTTTGCTTTGTCATATAAATTTTTAGGGCTTTCTTATCTGTGGGGAAAATTGATTTACTTCTCTTTTATAGTACAAATTTACAGTTGGTTTTTGGGACAAATACGATGTCTGAGTAAAATAAGTATATTAAACGGTTGGTGTTATTGTGTGAGTGTGTTTTACTGTCGCCTTCTGAAGGTGTGCCTTTAAGAGGTATTGTAGAACTGAATTTAAAAAATCGGTCGAATCAAAAATCAGATTTGGTAAAAACACTGGTTGGTTTACCAGTGGCGGCAAGATTATGGGTACCACAACGGCTCATATTTCTGCCGTGAAGCAGTTGTGTGTACGCATTACTGTGTTTCAGTCGGAAGGGCGCCGTAGCTAGAGTAATTACTGGGCAAATGAGACTGAACATTTTATGTCTCAGGGTGACAAGCGCAATAATTGTAGTGCCGCTCAGAGTTTTTGGTTTTGTCAAGAATCCTGAGTGGCACTGCATTGTAATGGGCAGGGCGTATCAATTACAATCAGTTGAACGTCCTGCTTGTCTCGTCCCACATTGGCAAAAAAAGATATCTGCAATTCTGACCAAAAATCCTGAGTTAACTTAACTGAAAATTTGAGCTGAACGGAAGGAAATAATCTGTTGAGCTGTTTCATTTTCTACCGCATTATATTGCCGGAATCCAACACGAACCTTCTGTTTGCCGCCTATTTGATTAGAACGTGCTAAGCACTATTTACGTACCGGAAGACGTTGTTTTCGCAGGGCCCGCACAAGATGGACTGATGATCTGGTCAAGATTGCCGGAAAACGTTGGATGAGGACTGCGCAGGACTGATCGTCATGGAGATCTTTAGGGGACGCGTTTGTCTATCAATGGATGTCTTCTGGCTGTGATGATAATAATAATGATGAAGGTTTATTTGGAGTAATTTAGCACTTACTTTACTTAAAATAAAAATATCATATAAATCCAAACAGGGATTACACACATAATATACAGATACTAGTGAATTTATATGATAAATATTGATCTAGAATGAAAAACAATGAGAAAATAGTCGTTTATATTGAAAAATTATCGTTACTATTTCCGCCTAATAAATATCAGAATCCGGATAGTAGGTATTTGTTATCTTTATGTATTTTTCATGGAAATTGAAGTTGCTAGTAACTGTGGGTATCATATCAGGGTAAGGTATCAAAGTATCAGGAAGGCGTTGTCACTATCAGTGGGTGTCGGCATTGAGTAACCGCGACAAAGCGCGATCGCACTTACATAAAGCTTATCAACACGAGACATACTGTCCCCAACGATGGACAGCAAAAATAATTTAAAAAATTTCATTTTTCAACCGACATAAAGCAGGAGATATTTATTTTATTTATTTATGTATTTATTTATTTTGATTAAAACGGTTACAACACCAATTACAATAATCAAGTACATTAAACTATAAATGTTAGACGCAATTATGTGAGGACTCACAAAGTTGAAGCAGCAACTGAACCAACACTTCAAGTCTATTAGTAAATAGATCACAATCAGGGCGGGCTTCTACGAGGTGATTAAACAATTTCAAGACTCGCGGCACGGGCGCCGTAGTGCGTGCTACCGCGCGACACGTGGGTACCGCACGCAGACGGTGATTTCTACAACGAATATAATTGTCAGGTGTATACAATCGAATCAGCTCATTATGAATATCAGAGGCATCTATTAAGCCCCGGCTAACTTTCAGCAAGGTAGTTGCCTGGTCGAGAGCCCGTCTGGTTTCCAGAGTGTTGTATCCA
Organism: Leptidea juvernica; assembly: GCA_949711755.1. NCBI lineage: Eukaryota > Metazoa > Arthropoda > Insecta > Lepidoptera > Pieridae > Leptidea > Leptidea juvernica. The sequence goes on from CATIXQ010000020.1 coordinate 9,140,689, forward strand.
AGGCAACCGACGAGATACGCCGTCGGGTACAAGTACGGGTAGTAACCTAGTTTCCGCTTATGCAGGAAACGCAAAAATGCTTTTTGTACTTTCTCCAGCATAAGGGAGTAGGTTACTTCGTAGGGATTCCATACGCACGAGCTCGCTTCAAGCTTACTACGCACAAGGGTACTGTAAAGCAGTCGTATAATATTGACGCTGTGGAAATCGCGCGCATTCCTTAATACGAAACCCAGTCTCATGAAGGACTCTTGAGTGACTGTTATTATATGGTCGTGAAAGGTAAGCTTTTGGTCAAATGTCACACCCAGGTCTTTCATTGAATTCCGTCTACTTATGAGCTTACCATTAATGCGGTACTCAAAAGGGATTGGTTGTCGCATTCGACAAAAAGTGACAGTATAGCATTTAGTGAGATTAAATTCCATTTTATTATGCACACCCCAATTATAAACAGCATCTACGTCAGCCTGAATAGCCTCACATTGCGCCTCATTTTGGATGCTCGCATATAATTTTAGGTCATCCGCGTAAAGGAGACACTGCGCATACTTGGGAATCTCGGGTAAGTCATTTAACATTAATAAAAATAATAAAGGTCCTAGGATTGAGCCTTGATTCACTCCAGAGCGGATATAATAAGGGTTTGATTCATAAATTCCATGTCTAATAAACTGCTGCCAATCACGGAGATAGTCAGACAAGAGATTAAGAAGCTTTGGACAGAAGCCTATAGCACAAAGTTTTGCAAGTAGGATCTCATTATTAACCCTGTCGAAGGCCTTACGAAAATCAAAGTAAAGGACATCTACTTGTAATCGCATATCTAATTGTGTTGATATAAATTCTGTTAATGTTAACAAGTTTGAATTTACTGACCTTCTGCATCTAAAACCATGCTGAGCATTAGTAAGAAGTTTAGCTACCTGTAAATAAATTAGTCTGTGGAGAACATTTTCAAATATTTTAGCTGGTGAAGATAGAATTGCTATGGGTCGATAACTTTCAACATCGGATTTATCAGAACTCTTCGGTATAGGCGTTACACGCGTTGTTTTCCATTGGAGGGGATAGCAACTTGTTTGCTATGATAAATTAAATATATGACATAAAGGGGAGGCAATACATGTCTTTAAATCCTTGAAGAGAAAAGATTGTAATTTGTCAGGTCCTACTGAACTGGAAGATTTTAATTTATTAATACCATATATAATATCCTGAGATGTGAATTTAAGTATATTTACATAGTTGCTATTATGAGAAGTGTCATTATTATTGGCTTGTGCTGTATATACAATCCAATTGTATTTTTGTATGCTTCTCACCTCAAATAATAACTGTTTTTAATACGATTTTTTTTGACGTTTGAGATGATTAATTCCCATTAGTCCCGGGATTTATTTTTTAAACGACTTTAAAAATGGAGGAGGTTCTCAATTCAACGGTTTTTTTATGCTTACCTCAGAACTTTCGATGGGGTGAACGAATTTAATTTAATTAAAATTAATTTAACCGAATTCGATTATTCTTTTTTATTGGAAAGGATGTATAGAGATAAGAGTTTGGTGTGGTACTTACTATGAGATCCATGACAAAGTAACGGAACTCTTCAATTCTTAGGAGCAAATTAACGATACTCAGTAGAATCTTGTGTGTGCTATCCAGATTTTTGAGTCACCTACCTTTACGTCGTTAAGGTTCAGTAATTGTCGAAGTCGAATGTGATGATCAATGGAACTTCTTAGCGACATACAGTAAGGATGGGATCTGTGGCAGAATTTCAAACTGTCTGTTATCAAATTACAATTTGCTTACGTTCATTATAAACATATATAGAAATAATAAACACCCATATCTCGGAAACAAATACGAAATATAGTCATCATATCATTTTTTGCACATACCGGGTTCCGTCTCATGACCTCAAGTTCAGTGGGCAGGGTCACTAACCACTGGGCTGTAGGGGTCGTCAAAGGAGAACAATTTAAATTTAATTATGGAATCTATGATCAATTGACAAAACTCCTAACAACTAAAAACAACAAATTAAGCAATAATTTTACCCAGTATGTATCATTGAAGTTGATCAAGAAGACCATACAAATTACATTAACTTCGGAACTCTTTAAAGGTTTTTCTTATATAATTTTATCTCAACTATGATAATTTGTTTTTAAATTATTAATTCAATATTGGACTCAAATACCATATTAATGTTGGCAATAATTAAAGAATTTTTTTTTCGAATGGGTGATAAATATCTACTATTTTAAAAAAAATACATTATTATCTGCGAATATCCGGCGTAAAAATCAGCGGGAATTTTACTTTTTTTCATTTAAATTATAATAGGTACTAATAAATATATATGTCTATGAAAAAGACCGGTGGTTTGGTATTGTTAATATAAATGTATCTCATTGTAAGGATTGTTTTTGTAGGCTGAACGGAGTACCCGTGTGTATCGCCTTATCAGAGTTACATAACTGTTGTGTAACGTTGTAGGCTGTGTGTTGTAACCCACATTGTTGCCTATTCCTGAATACATTAATATTCACGTTTCCTGGGAACGCCTAGCTGTTGCAATAGAAAATCTAGATATTGTCGTAAGATTATATTTTGTGGTAGTTGATCTATAAGTGCTGTATGTATATTTTCTCGAGCTGTCTGTTATAATAATAAAGACGAAAATTTCGCATCGAATGCTCAAAATCACACCACAATACATACAATAGTATTAGCGTGATATCACCTTGAAGAAAAGTAATTTTCCTTTTTATATATTACACAAGAGGGTGACCTCTGGTTGACCTTCATAACCAATGGTTTAAGTTCAACCATAATTCATATATTTCTTTTAATGTCAGTCACATTATTTTATTCATCAATAGTAGAGAAAAACGATCTCATTAATCTTTTAGTATTAAATATTTACTTTTGCAATTTATCAAATTCACTGACTTTTGTTTCAATATTTTTAAAATAAAGTAAGCTATTATTGTAGTCAATTTGTCTGTTATTATTTTCTTTTTAGCTTACTGCATCTTTTCTATTTGTAAACTTTCACTGTGCTAAAACTTGCACTATTCCACGCCCGACAACATTCTTGAAAAGGAATCTAAAGTTTTAACATTACAAATTCATATATCACTGACCTCCACTATTTACCACTGGACTGGCGGCTGTCAAAGTGCTTTTGTGCCTGTAGAGTCAGCGGTACTAAAACTAGAGATCACGAACTCAGTTAAACAATTTCGATATCTACCGACCACCACCTGGTGGGAAAGTATTGACAAATAAAAAATATTTGCAAACTTTATTACTTTATTTCCTGAAGTAGGAATAGCACGGATAACGAACGAAATTAATTCAACATGCAAAAATACTGTGCGCTTCGCTCGCAGCCATTTGCATTATACGTCAAAATTAGTTCTCTGGACGCTCGCGAGTGGCGCTTCAATTCGGCACAAAAAAATTGAAGTCAAACATATGGAACAGGATTTCCATTGGTGTATATACAGGTCAGTGTCATATATAGATAACCCCAACAAACTTGTTTATACTTGAGACTAAATTCGAAATGAAATTGTATATTTCTTCTATAAAAAATGAGTCTATAATCAGAACTCGCTCTAAATTCGTAGTACATTATAATCCATTCGAAATTGACATCAGTGAGGCGAGTTTAATCCAGGATTAAAACTGTTTGCATTTCAATTACACTGTGATCCGGTGACCGCAACTTAATACCTCACTATTCTGTGTGATCTATAATTAATTGTGGATTGATTAATAGTTGGTTAATAACGTTTGTACACGTTGAAATGTAATTAGATGCCAATCGAAACAGATCAATGGTCAAAAAAATGATGAATGAACCTAATTTTTCTTTCCAAATGCTTTTTTTATGTTACATCGCCACCCATTGACTTCTGCAATACCAGACGTGTAACTTCTGCCGAGCATTGAATAGTGAGAAAGCTTTTTTTAATGTTAATGTTAACAAAGGACGAGACGAGCAGAACGTTCAGCTGATTGTAATTGATACGCCCTGTCCATTAAACTGCAGTGCCGCTCAGGATTCATGAAAAATCCAAAAATTCTGAGCCGCACTACAATTTGTTGTTGTGGCCTCGTTACCTCGAGACATAAGATGTTGAGTCTCATTTGCCCAGTAATTTCACTAGCTACGGCGCCCTTTAGACTGAAACACAGTTATGCTTAAACATTGCTTCACGGCAGAAATAGACACCGTTTTGGTACCGATAATCCTTTGCAAAGGAGCCCCCCACTGGTAATTCTTAAGTGTTATACCGTTCAAAGTTACTATGGAATCGCAAACCTAAGTTATTTTACGGTTTATCATATCTATGAAGATAAGGTACATTTTACAGATATAATATATAGTAAAAAGTGTGCATCTTGGGACGCCCGACAAAATTGATAACTTAAACTAATCTAAGTTGAACTATATATTATTAAAAAAAATCAATTGAGAAAAGCTTAGATTTTTACTTAAATTTTATGTTGAAATTTGTTTTATGTAAATGAATATTTTCGAACATATTACAGATTTTAAAATTGCGGGACGTAGCGTTTGCGGCGGTTCCGGCCGGCCGGAACGGCGGGAGCGTGTCTATAAATAGCGCGTCGGAGGTGTTTACTATCGGAGCTCTCTAGCGAGGCATATAACAATACTTAATAAAAACGTGCTTTTCAGCGCGACAATGTATCAGTTAGCCTTGAATTGATTAACAGATTATCATCACTGTGTGTGCCTATGTAAATAAGGAATATCGTGTGTAACTAATTGAAAATAATTATAAAATTTCATTTGTACCGAGCATGTTTTGTTTGTTTTAAGTTTATTTTATAGAAAAGTTAAGGTATTTTATTTATCGATTCAGGAAGTAAAAAGTCTGCCGGGTCAGCTAGTAAAATAAATTTTTTTCTTAGTTACAATTCTTGAATATGTACATTAGTATTTTTGGTATGTACATTATTAATTAATCCTATGAGAACAACTGGTAAGAGTGAGACAAGAGGTGCCTGCCGTATGCGCGAGTTAAAAAGGAAGTAAGCCTATAAGAAGCTATCACTTCAAAAACTAAAGCTATGGTTATAAGATTTAAAAGACGCATTTTCTATTCAGATACACAACCTTTTAGTACATTAAAGCGTGTACGTAAAATATAATGAGTTATCTTAAGTAAATTCATGCGGAATGCATCTCAAGTCCTTAGAGAAGGCTTTTGAAGGCTTTGAGTTAGGGATTACTCGTATAGGCGTCCTTCACCGAATAAACGGCCCGCGCTGAACCCCCACCGAATGACCAAATTAATCAAAAGATACATAATAGCTTGAAGAGTAAATGTATATATATCATTTATAATAAAGTCCCAGCCACTGTTCAGGTATTATCTATAAATAAATTTAAATGTTTTATTAAAAAATGGCTCTGTTGTAAATTCTCCTACTCCACAGCTGAATATCTAAGCGATCGAACAGCCTGGCGAAGATTATTTCAAAGCAATAACTTTTGTAATAACTATATTATTTTATTAAGAAAACCGTAAAAAAAGAATGCTGGGAGAGTTTCTTGCGCCGTTTCTTCGCTCTCAGAGCGCCATTTGTTTCCGAGTCGGTGGTGGCAGTGACATCAAAAAGAATTCGAAAGAAATCAATTTTCAGTAAAAAAAAAAATGCCTTTTATGCCTAATCGGTAACATAAAACAATGCTTCAACCAATTCGAAACATTCGAGGCATCCTCAGTCGAGGTTACCTCGCTGAACTCCGAAACTCTCGTTCAACATAGCTCATTATGGGTAGCATTTACACAATTATGGATTTCCGAAAAATAAAACCTAATTCAATAAGTTTTGTTAAGAAGTTATATTAGGAGAAAGGGCATATAGAAGTATAAATAATGGATAAATATTGTTAGGTTTAATTTTTTTCATTAGTAATTTTCCAGTAAATTTCATGAAAATGCGTTTTTGTGTTTTTGAAGTGAAACTTCTTTAGAATCGTTGTGATTTCAAACAGTATGCAACGGAAAAACGACAGGTAAGAGACACAAATACAAAAATATGTAGGATGAAGCCGGTAAAGAATGAGACAGAAATATGCATACTATTTTATTTTTATGTATGACGCGAGTAGGTATACCTTTATATATTCTTTTGTCATACGCACGACTTATAACTGCATAGACACCAGGAGAACATAAATATGGTAGCGGTGTTAGTAATGTCTTTCATAGCGGTTGAAATCATGTGTCATCCTACCAACATGTACTAGGGCTTCAAATGCAGTTTAGAGGTTCATGCACAATGCAGGTTTCACTTCTGACATGTGTACTTCGCACACGCAATTTTTTTTTCTATTAAAATAAATAATTATGATTATTGATTGAGTTCAAATAATTTCTTAATACCTTACCTAAACAGACCTATAGAATAAAAAAAGATAAACATTAATACTTGTTGCTGACAGCCTAAAAACAAGGACACGTCAAAACAAAATAGGGCCCTATTTTACGACGAATTTACTTACACCGACCAAATACTCTTGTATTTAATTATTTCTAAGTAAAAATATAACATCAAACGTCACAATTCGAGGTTCGTCATTGAATTACTTTCAAATATTCACTTCGTTAATAGTTTTCCCTTGCCATTAAAACTTGCTTGTCCCTATTGGACTTTCGTTTCGTTGTCTTTTCGATTATTTTCTTTGTAAGTTAATACTTTTATGTGTCTTCGGACTAAGTGATTTTCATTACGTTCTCTTTGATGTTGAGTTGTATAGGCCTTTTGAGATTGTTAGAAATATTTGATGGAAAATCGTAATCTCTTTAGACTTATTGGATTTGATTTTGAGCTTTTATTTTATCCTTATATATTTATTAGCTTTGCCAATACTTCATTATATTTTCTTACAAGGACTATTCAGGACTAGTCTTGTGGGTTGATAAGAAATAAGAAAGAACACATAATACACAGACACAATTTATGTAATACAAGAACAGTAGCGTAACTCAACGGTCTCCTTGAAATTGATACCTACGTGGGCGTAGCGTAGGTACCTACTACTCATTTGGCTTGGCACCGACTTCAAAGCGGTCAATATGTAGCACATACAAATTATAGTATATTTTTTTTAATTTTGAGTTATTTGATACTTTTCAGTTTTTGAAGTCAGTTTTTTTAAACTTAGTTTATTTTTTATTTTTTTCCTTTTTAGTGTCAGTTAATAATTATAATATATAATCAACCTGAATGAAAACTCCTAAAAAAGCCGTACACAAAAAACAATTATATCATCGAGGTAAACAAAAATTTTCATAAAAAAAGTTCATAACTGAAAACTAAGGGGCCAAACTATGTAAAATTACGTAAATCGGATCATAAATCTCACAGTAATCGGTGTACATACATAAAAAAAAAACCCATCGAATTGATAACCTCCTTCTTTTAGAGGTCGGTTAAAAAATTTGGAAAACGGTTGCAACTTCACGCTAATTCCATACCTTTAGTTGTTCTATGTTTAACTTTGAATTAGGTTATTCCGAAAAAAACACTTATTTCGGTTTTCATTCGCCAATCGACGTGATTTTCTTGATGTTGAGAGCTGATTAGTTCGTGGAATCGATCGGTAAAGCCTTTTAAAAGCCATTTAAATATAAAAACTAGCTAACGCACACATTGACAAATCAAAATTGTTCACGCATTGTCGAGCTGTCAGGATGTCTATACGCTAGTAGATAAAGGACAAATAAAGGAGAGCGGCGCTACCTTCCGCTCACGGCGTCTGCGGTCCTACCGACTTGTTTCATTGCAATCGGTCGTCTAAGGTGTCACTATAATCTATATATATATAAAAATGAATTGCTGCTCGTCAGTCTCGCTAAAACTCGAGAACGGCTGGACCGATTCTCAGGAAAGTGGGAGAGTCACGCTGCTGTCTTATGACATCAGCACAATCGGGCCAGACTCGTCCGGGTTACTTACCACACTCGCA
>CATIXQ010000020.1:9153711-9221260 GCA_949711755.1 Leptidea juvernica
GACCCGTACGCTCGTTTGTCCTCCTATTCCATAAAAAAAAAAAAAAAAAAAAAAAAAAGGTGAAAATAAACTTAATTTTAGGCAACCATAGTAGATAGTTTAACTATCATCAGATTATTTCTATATAGTAGAGTATTGATAAATCTTATCACAAATTAAATATCAGAACGCCAACAATATTATTAGACATTTGACAACAAACTTTATGTAGATTTATAAATCTTAAGTTTTGCCAAAAATTAAAATTTCTGAACCTAACCGCACCAGTTTATTTTATACAAAAGTTTAGGTCTTTTATTTATCGATTGAGGCAGTACGAAGCCGGGTCATCTAGTCTATAATAAGTTCCTACTGTGGGATTACCTAAACACGTGTTAAACACTTGTTTTAAAAAAGTTCTGTTACAAATCCGTGTCTTTCTGTTGTTTAGTATCAATCTTTAACGTCACTTAAATAGTTAGACACTGTTTAACAAAACACGTGTCTAAGCAGTGTTTAAATAATTTTGTGTAATAACACCACTACTGTTTATAGCTGTAAGCTATCAAAAGTGGAAAATGACACTAATTTCATTTACTCCAAAATTTGATCATCATGTGGTATTCGAAACCAGCTAATCTTTATATGGACAGGGCAGTATCTCTCATATTATCAACTGAGCCAATTAATAATATATTAAACTTTTTGTTATAAATTTATCAGAGCGCGCCGAATGTAAAATTGTCCAAATAAGAATGTTATAATTCAATTTGAGAAGCGCTTAAATTTCGAACATCACTCGTATAATGTAATTGGCGTCCATTGTTCGCAGGCTCCAGCCAATTAGAGTCGATATCGCTGTTACGTCACCAGTTTGACGCAAATACCCAATTCATTCCATCAAAAATTTACAATTATTAAATTTTTTCAATCTCCTTACTTCAGTTATCTCGTATATGCCGAGTTCTATTGGTTTCTTAATCTATAACCATAGATTAAGAATTGGGCTCCGCTCCAACAAGACACCGCAGGCGTAGTCGCAAAGTGCGGCAACTAATACTACGCCCAAGTCGGCGTACTCAAGCCAGTCTCGAACAGTGTGTGATCTTGACGTGCATGTGGCACTGTTAAAATTTGCTTGTAATTGAAACTTAATCGGTCGGATTACAAAGTGAAACTTTGTAAAAATAATACTACAAGAAATAAGAAAGACACTGGGATCACATATCATCAGTAAGTATTTTTTTAATTAGTCAATAAGACAATAGGGGACTCCTCTAGCAATATAAATACACAATGTACAAGTAATAGTAAACATAATAATTGTAAAGTTATATAAACCTGATGCACCAAAATATGCAAGGATTGTTAGGTAAAGAACTGGAACTGGAGTTACTAATGAACCATGAAAATATTGATATCTTATGTCTTACTGAACACTGGCTTAGAAAATATGAGCTCATTTTTAACTCCAGTGGTCATCGGGTGGCAAGTGTGTTTAGCAGAGAAAAGACAACACGTGGCGGCTCTCTTATACTTATAAGTAAATCATTTAAATTCAAAGACCGTAAAGATATTGTGGGCCTCTCTGTTGAACGTACCATTGAAATAGCCTGTGCAGAGCTTGAGTGTGCCATGTTGTAAGTATATCCAGACCCCCGATGCATTATATGAGTTATTTGAGAGTGTATTAGAGGAGGTTCTATCAAAATTATCAGAATCTAAGAAATATATTGTGGTGACTTTAATATTAACTTATTAGAAAAATCCACCACAAGTATTAGATTCAAATCTTTGTTTAAATCATATAATTTATCAAATATTTTCTTAGAACCTACTAGAGTAACCAGCACCTCTAAAAGCTGTATTGATAATATTTTTACTAATTATAAACCTATTTCTCAATAAATAATTAGTAAACTGAGCTCAGACCACTTTGGTCAATTAGCCTCTTTTAATATTGAAGGGAACAAATGTACTTCAACTAAAAAGTTTATGTTTGTTAAACAATAGGCGAATGGAGAAATATAGAGGCAATGTTTCAGAAAAACTCTCAAACTTGTATTTGAATTATAACAGTACTCCAAATGAGATGTATGGTAAGTTATTTAAAATAATTAAAACAGAGTTTGCTTCTATATTTACTTCAAAGACAGTCAACTCAGGTGGTCTCTTGTCATTTAACAACTGGGCAACAGCTGGTATTCATAGGAGCAGACAACGGTTATATGAACTATATAGTGAGAGATCATCATGTAATCATGATGCATCTTTCCTTGTATATGTGAAAAATTGTTCAAAATTATTTAAGAAAGTATGTACTATTGCTAAGTCAATGCATATTAGAGAAATAATTAAAAATGCTTCAAATAAAATAAGAATGACTTGGAAAGTTATTAACTGGGAATCTGGAAGAGCGAAAGACTGCGAATTTGAATATAATCTAATAATAAACAATACAAAAATCCACTCTGAGCAGGAAGTAGCTTCTGCTTTTGAGAATTTTTTTTCTGACATTCCAGTTTCCATCTCAAGCACCCTTGTCTCCTCCACCAGTGTTGCCGAGTCACTTCTTTTGGAAAATGTTAAGGAATGTAAACAAAATTTCAAATTCAGTTTTGTTAGCCCAGCAGAAATAATTAAAACTTTCAGATCCTTAGAAATGAGAAAAACTGCTGATATATGGGGCATATCTGTAAAAATAATAAGTTCTGTTATTGACGTCATAGCACCACATCTAGCACTAGTTTTTAATAGCTGTATTGAACATGGCGTGTTTCCTGGCCTTCTGAAGTATAGTAAAATTACACCAATATTTAAATCGGGACTCACTTCTGACCCGAATAACTATCGCCCTGTTTCGGTGTTGCCGACCCTTAGTAAAATTTTTGAAAAAATTATTTTAAGCCAAATGCTTACTCACTTTAACACTTATAAGTTACTTCATATAAAACAATTTGGCTTTACTAGGGGACGCTCGACTACGGATGCCGGTGTTGAACTCATCAGGAATATTTTTGAGGCCTGGGAGGAATCACAGAATGCACTTGGTATCTTCTGTGATTTATCTAAGGCTTTTGATTGTGTTCAACATTCAACGCTGGTCAGGAAGCTATGCCACTATGGTATAAGAGGATCTGCACTCGATCTTCTGATCTCATATTTAAATAATAGGATTCAGAGGGTCGAGGTGAATGGCAGGAGATCTCCTGGGACTCCTGTCGGTATGGGGGTACCACAAGGGTTTATTCTTGGACCCTTCCTTTTCCTAATTTATATAAATGATCTACCTAACCTTGTAGAGAAAAAAAAAACACAAGGTGGTATTGTTTGCGGATGACACTTCACTTATATTCAAAGTGAAACGAAGCCAAGTTTTATATGACGAAGTAAACAATGCTCTATCTGACATCGTGTACTGGTTTAGCGCCAATAACTTATTGTTAAATAATCATAAAACCAAATATATTAAATTCACCGTGCCAAATGTCAAAAATGTAGATGCGAATATTTTATTAAATGGAGAGGTGGTAAAACCAGTGGAATCTGCTATATTTTTTGGCATTACTCTTGATTCCAATTCCAGTGGGGCCCCCATATTGAAGGATTGGCGAATAGGCTTAGTTCTGCAGCATATGCGGTTAAGAAAATCAGACGGTTAACTGACATAGATACGGCGAGATTAGTATACTTTAGTTATTTTCATAGTATTATGTCCTATGGTATATTGTTATGGGGCAGTGCGGCCGATATTAATACTATCTTTGTGCTGCAGAAGAGGGCTATTCGCGCGATTTATAACCTAGGTCCTAAAGAATCATTAAGAGAAAAATTTAAAGAAATAAACATTTTGACTGTTGCTTCTCAATACATTTTTGATAATGTTTTGTATGTTCATAACCACATTGAGGAATTTTCTAGAAACTGTGACATTCATAATGTTAACACGAGGAACAAACATAAACTTGTTATGCCTACTACTCGGTTGGGTCGAGTTAGTAAGTCTTTTGTTGGGCGATGTATATGCTTCTACAATATGATCCCAGAAAATGTACAAAACAAATGTGTTACGAAATTTAAAAGAATTGTTAAAAACGTTTGTGTGGGAAAGGTTATTATAGCATAACGATTTTCTTAATGACACCACGGACTGGGATTAAAGCGAACACCCTCAGGCTCTTTAATTATTAATGTTTATTGTACGATATTACATTGTTATCCATATTTTATATAAAAAAAAAGCCCGCTGAGTTTCTTGCGCCCATTCTTCTCAGGTCTGAGGCAGTCTCTTTTGAATGGATGGTAGATTTTGACGTTCAATAAGTGATTATAAATCCTATTTTGAATAAAAATATTTGAATTTGAATTTGAATTTGAATTTGAATTTGAATTTGAATTTGAATTTGTATTTTATTAATTTCAATCTAAAATAACACGAAGCGTATGTTATATTATTTTTGACGCACGCGCATTTGTATATTTGATTACAAAGAGAGCAAAAAAAAGAATGCTGGGAGAGTTTCTTGCGCCGCTTCTTCTCTCTCAGAGCGCCATTTTCACCAAAGCGGTAGTAGTGTCTAGTATATTAAAAACGACATCAAAAAGAATTCTAAAAAAATCAATTTTGAGAAAAAAAATGCCATTTATGCCTTTTGGTTACAGAGCTTATAATCTATTTAAAACTATTGAAGAAATAAGCCTTTTTTTATGGAAAAGGAGGACAAACGAGCGTTCGGGTCACCTGGTGTTAAGTGATCACCGCCGCCCACATTCTCTTGCAACAACAGAGGAATCACAGGAGCGTTGCCAGCCTTTAATGAAGGTGTATGCGCTTTTTTTGAAGGTACCCATGTGGTATCGTCCCTGAAACACCGCACAAGGAAGTTCATTCCACAGATATGTAGAATGTGGAAGAAAGCTCCTTGAAAACCGCACTGTGGAGGACCGTCACACATCCAGATGGTGGGGACGATAACCTAACTAGTGGCGTGTCGTGCGAAGTTGGAATTCGGCGGCAGGAATCAGGTGAAACAGCGTTTAGGAACTTTATAGTTTCCAGTAACAATGAGGTGAAGACTCACATTATCACGCCGACTTATAATTTAATTACTCACATGTAGTTACTACCACGTTTCATATGAGCCTTTCATACCTGAAACAAGAATAATTTATATTATTAATTGCATTGTCTTTTTAACCACATCTTGCTGCAAGTTGAAGAAACGGGGTAAATGAAGTGATGTTGATTTATTGGATTTACCATGTGCAAATATTTCTAGTAGTCCCACATACCCGAAGAAACAAAAATTTTGACATAGCGTTCCGTTAACGTGCTCTTCAAATTGGACGAAGTTATTAGATTTATTTGTAAACTTTTCCAATAATACATTATAAAAACGAAATTGGAATTTCAGCTCGACAAATACCGCCGAGAATTGAATACAGATTTTAATCTAACAACATGTTTGTGGTGGAATCACTCAACACTCCCCCGAGTGAGGAAATGTGGCTACAATGAAATATCTCTTATAGAAATTCGTGGTCGCATTAGATATTTTACTTTCGGTTGAAGGTTTGAAGTAAGTATGAAATGTACAACAGGATAATGACTGGCTGTCTATGCCCTTAATTGAATTAAGGATTTACTACTGATATTTGACAAGTGACAGCTGACACTTTGATATCCACTTAAAAAATTATTGAATAATATAGCCGCCTGTTGAAAGCATTTTGAAGCTATCTTCATAGTGCCGTTTTGTGCTTGTGTCGGTTATGATTTTGATGTTTCAAATTAATTCATTTTGAAACCTGTATTTTTTTGTGTATTTTTGTATTATTGTTACTTATGTGTTATGATTTACTTACAAAAACTATTGTATGTCCCACTTGACCATTACCAATGGATGCAAACTTTGTCTTTGTAAATTAATTTAAAATAAATTAAACTACAAAACTATACAAATAATGAATGTTAAATACTATAACATTTCGTAAATCTTACCGCTTCTGTTGAGTAAGAGAACTTTATTACCATGCTAGAATATAATGCTTCGGGTACAGTTTCTGGTTCTTGTTTCCTGATGGGTGGATGTTCAGTGATCACCTATCTTCCACTGCGCATTCTGCTCTATTCCAGCAACTCGTCAGGAACCCTTCGGTACCTCGTAAGTCCCCGATTCCTTCTAGGATCTAATGATCCTTTGTTCAACTCTCAAATTGTGGCTTCAACTACAGGATCTACTTTACAGTTGATAAACAACTCACACTCAATTGCATATTAGGAAATTGACTTGACCATGATTTACGAACAACGTCACTCGAACGGTTGCCTCAGTTGGTAAGAATGCTCGGACAGAACTCGAGAGCTCACGGGCTCGATTCCCGCATCGTTAATAAATTTGGTTACAGTAAAATTAATGCGATCACTGCGTAGTATGTGTGGGGTAAGACTGACTGATAGAATTCCGAATGCGGAAATACGAGCGCAATGTGGTTTGAAAGAGGATGTTGTGACAAGGACTGAAAAAGAAAATTTGGACACGTGGAGCGAATGAGTGAAGAAAGAATGACGCATCAAATATATAAGGCAAGTGTGTGTGGGCAAGTCAGTCGCGGGAGACCTCGTAGAACATTCGTCGACCAAATTGGGGACGTTTTGAGAAAAGGAGAGGTCCAAATCACCCGCAACCGGCGAGCATGTATGAAAAGAGTAATGAATGTAGAGGAAGCGCGTGAGGTTTGTAAGGATAGAAGCAAATGGCATTCTATTGTCTCTGCCTACCCCGACGGGAACAAGGCGTGAGTGTGCATGTATGTAAAATTATTCCCAGAAGTGAGGGTTATCAGTTTAACAATAACAAATTGTTTACTTCGTATATCCTAGTGGTCCTGATAAGTATACACGGCCAATGTAATATTGGCTTATCATTGGTACTTGATACGTGCGCTAATTTCAAAGTAAATTGAATGTCTTGAAGAGGGCTATAATCACTTTCAATGATTCCTCTACAGATATAGATACAGACTAAGCTAATATCTTTTAAAAATTATTTTGGTATAAATGTTATTGTTGTTTTTTTTGTTGGTATAGTTTTTAATTATATATTCAGTTTATTTATACATGACTTAATAATTCGTACTAAACACTCTTTATATAAAAAATTATAAAATAAAACTTAAATAATCTCCAAATGATTTGAGTTTTCTTTAGTGTTAATTCCGCCACGAGTGTCTTTAAACAATTCGGCACGTATTTCGCCTCTACACGAGGCATCCTCAGGACATGTTGAGTCGCCAAAATCTGGCACGAGACAACGTGTCGAATTGTTTAGAGACAAATAGTGGCGGAATTAGCACTAAAGAAAACTCAAATAATTTGGATAATTATGGATTTCCGTAAAGTAACGCCTACTTCAATCATTTTTTCCTTAAATGATCTATTAAAATTAATTAATAACAAATAGTTATATATCGCGAAGATCGCGGTCGGCAAGTTAGGTGGCCATGAAGCTGGCGACGCTTTATTTAGTAAAAATTTCGGGTCAGTTTTAATTTTTTTTAAATAAAATTTTTCATACTGTGTGCAGATTGATCAAATGTGAGAGAAAGTATAGCTTTTATTTCGACTCGTGGCCCTTAATATTTTTTAATTTCAAATTTTATTTATGTACGAGTAATTCTATGAAATAAATTTGGTGTACAGTTTGACAGTAGTGCTGTGAGATTAGTTTATTACAAGATTAGGGAAAAACGAAGAAAATATTGTAATCAATGACGTTCTATACACATACAATTCGCAGTCTGATAGCGGAACGGCAAAAGTGTGCTTAGAGACAATGTAAGCACACTTTCCTACCTAGTCGTGTCAACTGTCCGAATCAAATCTAAATTGTATAAATGTCTTACATTACTGCTTATTTACCGAGAATATTTTTAACAACTGGTGTTAATGCGGCAATGTATATAGGCTTATTACGGTGTAACTTCTGGCATGTTCCATATTTCGCCTTTATTTTATACGACGTGATTTATCTAATGTATAGCAACGTCATTGATTGTGATGATTGAACTTCTGCAAATTTTGTAATAAGAAAAAATATTTTGAATTTTGCTCACAGACGAGTAAAAGAAGAAGGACTCCGCGCCGTGATATTAGCAAGTGAAGCACCATTATGCTAGAGTGTGTGCGGTTACGGGGGATACTAGTTACACAATTTTTTCTCCCTTAAATAATCATATGCATCCCAAATACTTTTATAGCATCGTTTTTACACAACGCACGCGGGCATTTTTAAAATATTTTATTGAGACGCAAACTGATCTGTCACAGACGATGATAATTCTCATAATGGCCGCCTATCGGCCTGTATTAGTGTAAGTGTTTACACGTTAATCGGCTTGTTTTGCAGCTACACTATGAATTATGTAAGGTGACACGGAGTCCTTATTTTTTTTAATAGTCCGTGATTTTGATATGTAATTTTGTAGATATGCATTACTTTACGTGAAGCGAAGCGCACCATTCACCAGATAGTAGTCTATAAAATATCAAGTATATGTTACACACAAAAATATCTTAATACGTAAGTTTCATTGTTTCCAAACCCTTTTCACGTTGAGTCCACAGATAATCAAGACATGTTATTTTAGGCCTACGTGAGCCTATAGTCCTACTGATATGAGCTGTACATAGCTATGTATCTAACCTAGATTATGTAGGAATTTAGTGCAAGGTTTTTCTATTTGTACTTCTGCGTTAGGGAAAAATTTTAAGAGTGAATTTTCACGTCACCACCGCTTACACCGTCAAGTAAATTTTACTTGTGTTGGCTGGATGATCCTGTAACCGGGATTATTTTAAAATTAAAGTTATTATATAAAGTTATTTAATAAAAGGCTCGCATAATGCCATTATTTCTTTACGGTATGTGTGGATTGATGTATCTACAGTACACAATAGCTCTTGTGTTTTTAATTATTAATTTAGTTTTAGTTTTACTTACTCTTGTAAATTTAGTTTTTGACGTTTGTGTATTTTTTGTTGTTTGTGTGTAAATTGAATTAAAAATAAGAACTTGCAATACCTAATTTGTTTTGAAAAGAGCAACCTTAGAGTTTCTTGCTCATTCTTCTCTAAGGAAATCTGCTTTCCGAATGAGCTGTTTTGAAAAAAAATTACATATTTCAAGTGTAATATGATTTACCCATGAAATAAAATATTTTACTGTTTCGATTTGATTTGATACCCTGACGTTAGCTAGTCAACTAGACCATTTGTATCATACTTCAGCTACCAAGCCTCTTGTAACTCATATGTCTGAACTCATGATGTCGGATTGGTTATTAATATTGACAAAACTAAACTTATGTATGTACATTCGTCTCATCATAAAACACAAAATGAACCCGCTATTATCGCCCACCACCACCGTTGTTTCCACAATCCAATACAGACGTGTGATTGTATTAAAATAGAAAATGTACAAGAATACTCGTACCTTGGGCTTGTGATTGATAATAGACTCAATTGGGGACCTCATAAAAACCATGTTTGTGCTAAATGGAGATCGGTGCTTTGTAAACTTGGATATTTAAAATATAAGTTACCTTTTAGTGCCCTAAGATTATTATATATGGCTCTGGCGGATTCCGTTATAAACTACGGACTAAGCAGTTACGGAAGGACGTACAAGTCATATTTAGAGGATATATACAAATTACAAAAAAGAATTCTTAAAACTATCGTTCCAAATTATTTTTATAAACACAAAGAAAATACGGACCTTGCACTATTTAAACATTGCAAGGTTATAAATGTCTTTGATAAAGTGAAATTCCGTATATTGTCAGATATAAATGAATCTAAATTCCTTCGAGAAATTCAAAGACTGCCTCATCTAAGACAATTTACAGGAACAAACATGTCATTTAAATTACCTAAACCTACAAATATATATGGCACCAGAGCAAACAACTACGTCATTCCTCTATACTTAAACGAGACTCCCTTAGAGATCCAAAAATTATATATAAATAAAAATAAATATAAGTCATCGTTAAAAAAGTACTTTTTACAAAATCCTTCATTAATATAATTGTATCTGCGGTAAGCTAAGTAGACAACTAAGTTGTAATTACTAACATTTAGTTGATAATTATTATTTGTTTTGAATTTTATTGATTTCTATACTACTTTGTTTAAAATTTTAATTAACATCTTGTAATAACTGTATTTATTGAAAGTAATTGTTGTTTTCTTTTTAAATATTATGTAATTTAATTCTAAGCGGCTTCACACACAGATAAGCTTCCTAAAGTTTAAGTTATTATATTGTAAGCTATAACTATATTGTATTAAAAAAAAAAACTGAACTCTAACTCTAACTCTGAGACTGAACCACAACCAATTGATGAGAATTAAATAAATTTCAATATATAATTTAAATTTATTTACAAGTTTTAAATATATTTTATTGAACATAAATAATTTAATGATATTTTATTACACTTTATTTACTTAACTAAATTATGCGGTATGATAATATTTTACATTGGTTTTATTTAATACCTTCTTTATTATATTATGATTTCTATAAACGTAGAATATAACTTATAACTTTTTTAAGGATTTGTTTTTACGCAAAACATGAATAAGTTCTTGCATGCGTACAAACACTTTTTTTTTATAAAACAAAAAGAGAAGTTATCATAAAGAAAGAAATATCATACAGAAAGAACTTATTGAGCGACTAACTCTTTTACTCCCATTTAAATAAAAATATTTGGCTTTGACTGAGCTTGGTACTAGATTAAAAGAAATTAAGACATGACAACCCACGCGCACCAACTGAACCAGGAAGATTAATATTTATATAACATCAGCTGACCCCGATATTGTCTATCATTGACCATTGTATTATCCAGAACGCCCACATCACGAAATGTTGGAACTCGGGAAATTGCGGTCCAGGAATGGAGAGGATGAGTAATTTAATCCTAAGCTGTAGTAGGCAGTAGATTTTCCTTTTAGGTGCGACCCTTTTATTTCGAGGGTTCCTTGCCTGTTTTATTGGATGAGCTTAGCACCTTGTGGCCATTAAACCAGAGTTTATATATAGTTTATTTTTCATCTCATATTTATACTAACACAATCCTCGTAAGAATGTGTGTTTGTCATTCGACTAAGAAAAAGTTTAATTGAATTGATTAAATTTTCAAGCAATTCAGTTCAGCGACTGATCGAGTGAAGTTTGTAAGCGATCGGATAATGTTCTTAATGAAAGAATGAAGCTTATGTAATGCATAGAGTATTATCATAAAACAGTTAGATATTTAAATATAATATTTAAGAATTTGATTACATTCAAGGAATAAAAGTAGATCCTTTATTATATATTTTTTCCATAGCCTTTGTAATTGGCACACAGGGCGATGTTGATGTTCTGACAATATATTCTATTAAATTATTTATTAATACGGCTTTACTTAAGTTTTTGTCGCTGTCGGTACCGACTAGTTTCGGACCATTCGGAGGTCATTCATCAGGGGTGAGTGTGGTGGGTTCGCGATAACGTCCCACAATTGTCATGGCGGTTAGAGCAAGCCGTACTCTCTAAAACTCACCATAAATCAAAATCCATCGGATTAAGATTCAGTCAGCAGCATCTGATGAAGTCCGAAAAGTTCGTTTCCAACCAAGACTGTGTAGACCAAGCTTTATGACCCGGCGCCGAGTCTTGCTGGAAGGACCATTCTTGGTTATTGAACATGGTGTTGTTAAGGAACTTCGCTACCTTCTCAAGAATGGTATCTTGATACACTTGTGCTGATGTTTTGATACCTTTTTCACAAAATAATGGCTCAGTCACTCTTTCATAAATTCTAATACCTCACCAAACCATCACTGAAGTCGGATAGTGCCCACTTTGCACTCTAATTGGGTTTCTAACAGGTTTTTTTCAGTCACAGACAGTGGATGTCTCGTTGTACCAATGAATAGCCTGGCACATAAATATTTTATTAATACCAAGCGTATGGAGAGTTTAAAAAATTGCATTTGGCTTCATACCTACTTTGTATAGTGCAATCACAGCGATTCGGTTCTCTTTACCACCCCACTAGATTTTAATATCTCAAAATATTGTACAATGTATTGACGCCAAAATGAGATAACTCAATGAACAATCATAAAAAAATTACAGATTAAAGATTCAAATGTATTATTTTGTTTATTTTACACTGTAAAAGTAATTATGGCAAGACAAAGTATATACTGACGTATCTAATGGCCACACCTTAAATGTGTTATCTAATGTCCTTCATTTCTAGATTTCTATTATGTTGTTTTTATTACTTAACAACCCATTGTGTCTTAATATTAAATTATACCAAAAATAATAATTATTAATAAAGTTTTACTGATTGTTGCAAAATAATTTAATAATTGTTATTAAAGTTTACAAGTACGACATAATAGAGAGATAGGACAGTGTATAAATAGCCACCAATAATTATTATGAACATAAATAATGACTTGTTTACTTTGATAGAGATTTTATCTGAATAATGTGACAATGTTGTGGGTTGAATCTAGAAATAGCTTTGAAGACAATGTCATGTCGTGGAGAATTTAAATTTTATGCACATGAATAAATAATATTGAAAGCATTTCGCATTTTTAAATATTCTTTAGCCGTAAGGGGTTAGCAGTCGGCTATTAAAAATAAAATAATGGACAAGTGTGTGTCGGATAATATTTAAAGTTTGTTTAATTTTACGTATTTGATCTTATTATTTGAAAAGACATTTAAAACATCCTAATATCTGTTCTAACAATAAGAAAGTAAGTTATGTAAACATGCAGTCTAACTTGCTTTTTATTATAGTAAAATTACTGCGACTGAAATATTTTCTATGTTATTTTTTTTTTCATTATTTTACGAACGTTTTGATACTTACAACTTTTTTTTTATGGAATAGGAGGACAAACGAGCGTACGGGTCACCTGGTGTTAAGTGATCACCGCCGCCCACATTCTCTTGCAACACCAGAGGAATCACAAGAGCGTTGCCGGCCATTAAGGAAGGTGTACGCACTTTTTTTGAAGGTACCCATGTCGTCTCGTCCCGGAAACACCGCACAAGGAAGCTCATTCCACAGCGTTGTAGTACGAGGAAGAAAGCTCCTTGAAAACCGCACTGTGGAGGACCGCCACACATCTAGATGGTGGGGATGATATCCTAACTTGTGGCGTGTCATGCGAAGGTGGAATATGACATTTGTTTTATCTAGTTACTTGAAACTCGTGTAAAGAATTACACATGTGATATAGACATGTGTTTTATTATAAGATATGATTAAAATTACATATTTATCTTGCCTATTTCATATAACTTGCAAATAATCTTATATTGTTTTAGTGGCGAAATCCGAGAGATGTTGGTGGCTTGGTGGATTGATCGACAATGCTATTAAATCTCCACGGTCGCGATAACATCGTTTTTGATGAGAAATTTCGTCAACATAATGACATTTCCTTAGCAACCATAATAATTCTCCTTTAAGCAATCCCTTTTTCTCAATATTTATCCATACCTACTAATACTAGAAAAGTTGGAAGACCGTGCAAGAGGTGGGCTGATGATGTGATTGAATACGCTGGAAAAGACTGGCTAATAATATTGGGCAAAGACCGTATAGTGTGGAAAAAAATGGAGGAGGCCTTCACCCAAAGAGAGGCCCATACTACTAATTAAACATTAATTATTAAGAAATACAAAAAAAAATACTAACATAAAAGCCTTTTTTTTTATTTATTTACTAATACTAAATCATGGCACTGCTATAACAGTCCAAACTGTTTAAATATCTCGCTTTGTTTGTCGCTATTATATACGCTAGTATATAGTAGTATAGAGAAACAAAGCGAGAGAGGAGAAGATCTCTAAATGTTAGGGGAATATGTTTTAGCAGCGAGTTGCCTATTAAAAATTGGCTGAGTCTATTAATACGGGTACCGTACGAACAATTTATAATTATTAATATGGGGGTACTATACGAACAATTTATAATTTTTAATATGGGGGTACTGTACGAACAATTTATAATTATTCATATGGGGTACTGTACGAACAATTTATAATTATTCATATGGGGTACTGTACGAACAATTTATAATTATTAATATGGGGGTACTGTACGAACAATTTATAATTATTCATATGGGGTACTGTACGAACAATTTATAATTATTTAAATTTGTTTTTGGGACCTATAACTAGTGAATAAGGGCTGATTCGGTTCTGGCAGTCGCCGGCCGATGCCGCGGCACGCTACGCTCGGCTCATACGTTGTGGTCAACAGTCTAAATTTGTTTTTGGGAACTAGTAAACAAAGGCTGATTCAATTTGATAACAATTAGTTGATTACACTATCCTTACAAATAATGACTAAACAATATATACAAGAAACAGACCAATCAGCGACGGCCATATAAACCAACGACCAGTAAAATTGTCAAAATATCACGTCACAAGAAGTCATAGAATATCACTATAGTGTAGGTACCCGTGAAATTATAATTAGTAGTAATTTAAAAAAAATGAGTACATGTACAAATAAATATAATTTATTCGTCCACTACTCGTAAAAAAAAATAATAATTTAAATTTAATTAATTTGTTGATATAAATTGTAACTATATTTTTTTTAAGCAATCTGATGAGAAATTAAAAAAAAATATTTCTGCTAAGAACTCTGAAGAATCTCTCGGGATTATCAACACAATTCCGAAATAAACTTTACTTGATGTGAACAGAAAATTCGTCACATACTTTGTCCTTATTTATCACACGAAACGAATTTACCACCTTTTCTCTTGCGCACACACTTACCTGGAACGAGAAACGTTTATCGAAATAATGGTGAACAATAAAATATATAAAATTTGTATTAAAATTAAAAACAGGTACTTTAAATAAATAACGTACAGTGCTTACAATTGATAACCCCAACGTTACAGTTGACTGATAGCTGGCAACCATATTTTTTTCAATTCTTTACATAATTTGTTTGAAAATAACGTAAAATTTATAAAAACCATATAATTATAATTTATATAAGCAAATTAATAATTACAGTTAATTGCGGCCAATTTTTTTATGGCAACCTATCGCTAATTCGTTGTATATTCCTAATCAGTGGGATTTTACGTCTTGGATATAGTTTCCAACAAGGTTGTGAATGATTTTGGAAGATATTTTACCAGTGGCTATATTATGGGTACCACAACGGCGCCTATTCCTGCCGTGAAGCAGTAATGTTTAAACATTACTGTGTTTCGGTCTGCAGGGCGCTGTAGCTAGTGAAATTACAGGACAAATCAAACCTATGTCTCAAGGTGACGAGCGCAAGTGTAGTGCCCCTCAGAATTTTTGGGTTTTTGAAAAAGCGGCACTGCATTGTAATTTATATCAAATTACCACCAGCTGAACGTCCTGTTCGTTTTGTCCCTTATTTTCATAAAAAAATATGAAAATATGCAAATTGTTCCCTAGGTTCTTGGGGTTGCAAAGGACAAATTTGCAATAATTTTTTAAGATATGATGGCTGCCGGGTAAAATATGGATAATCATAATAATTCTTGAAAGGCGTCTACCAAAGCTGACTCAGTAAATATTTAACAGTAAATTTTGTCAAAAGCCATCCATCTGTAGATGGATAAATATTAATTGCAAAAATAATTTAAAGTATTTACTACAATAAGTATGACATTGTTTGCGCGTTACAGTTTTCAATATAAAATATTTTTGTATTATACAAAAATCTTTATTTCTGTAGAGGTACAATGAAGGATACACTCAGTAACCCATTTGATAGGAAACTCTGAGAATATGTTTTCATGAAGTGCCTTTTAATGTACTCCTTTTATTCCAAATACCATATAACTCCGGCTTTTAGATCGACACGAAATGGGTAGCAACGGTATTACACTCAAAATTTTAAAAAAATGAACTGCAATATCCTTTAGTATTTGAATCATTTATGAAGCATTATTCGAATTTTCTTAAATTAACATAAAAATGGTCGATTAATTTGCAGAATTCAACCCAAATCCGCAAATCCTGTCTGTTTTACGAGAATACAAAAATATTTTTAAAGGACGGGGGTTTTTTGCGTAGATTAAGTATTTCGTTATTCTGCTTGGGGCATCTTGGAAATAAGGGTGCACGCTCACTAGTCACAATCTTAACAAAATTTAAATAGCTATCTAAAACTTCTATACTTTATAGATGTACACAAAAGATCCTTATCAACTACTACCCAAAATAGAATAATATGGGACAAGACGAGTAGGACGTTCAGTTGATGGTAATTGATACGCCCTGCCCAGTACAATGCAGTGCCGCTCAGGATTACTGAAAAATTGAAAAATTCTGAGCGGCACTACAATAATTGAGCTCGTCTTCTTGAGGCATAAGATGTTAAGTCTCATTTGCCCAGTAATTTCACTAGCTACGGCGCCTTTCTGGCCGAAGCACAATAATGTTTACACAATACTGCTTCACGGCAAAAATAGGCGCCGTTGTAGTAGTAGCCACCGTAGCAGCCACTCTAGCCCACTGGCATATACATGGGACAACTGCGAAATAAATCAAAGTAACGAAAGAGTAGGATTTTTGTAGCAAGTCGGGTAGGAGAGAGACATTAACAGTCTTTCCGATAGACAGTCATTGGCCACATACAGCCAACGTAAGATGTTTCTCCACCACCACAGAAATATTTTACAATCTATTTATAACTCATATGGCCCAGTGGCTAGTGACACCGCCTTAATACGCTAGAAGTCCCATGTGAAAACATTTGAATAATGAATATTAATAATTAATTTTAAGAATTTAATTAATTTAAGAAAAATTTAAAGAAATAAACATTTTGACTGTTGCTTCTCAATACATTTTTGATAATGTTCTGTATGTTCATAAGCACATTGTTGAATTTTCTAGAAACTATGACATTCATAATGTTAACACGAGGAACAAACATAAACTTGTTATGCCTACTACTCGGTTGGGTCGGGTTAGTAAGTCTTTTGTTGGGCAATGTATATGCTTCTACAATATGATCCCAGAAAATGTACAAAACAAATGTGTTACGAAATTTAAAAGAATTGTTAAAAAACGTTTTGTGTGGGAAAGGTTATTATAACATAAACGATTTTCCTAATGACACAACTGACTTGGAATAAAGCGTACACCCTCAGGCTCTTTAATTATAAATATTTATTGTACGATATTACATTGTAATCCATATTTTATATTAAAAAAAACCCGCTGAGTTTCTTGCGCCCATTCTTCTCAGGTCTGAGGCAGTCTCTTTTGAATGGGTGGTAGTTTTTGACTTTCAATAAGTGATTTTAAATCCTATTTTGAATAAAAATATTTGAATTTGAATTATATGTTTGTTTCCAAGTCGTGAATGTATATGTGTAAACAAATTGAATTAAATATACCGTCATCTGACGCGTAGTAAACAGGCACCCATTTATATGTCTAATTAGAGGCTAGATAATTTGTGTCAATTGTTATTATTATTTTATAATGGAACGGCAACACGCAAGATGGTAAAACTGATACGCCCTAGATTATGTAAAATAACTCACGCGATATCAAGTGGCTTTTTTAACATTCCTCTTTTTACTATAGGTGTCACTGTACCCTGTGAATTGCTTTCATGTCGACTCATGATTTCCTACTTATGCCTCACTCATGTATAAAATAAAAAGGCAATTTAAAAAAAGATCTGGTCGTGGGTTATACTATCCCTAGGTTTTCCCAGTTTCCTGGATTTTCCCCCACAAACCTAATGTATTAGTTTTTTAAGCATGATAAAGTTTTATCCCTCAACACGTAGATAGGGTTGTAGAAATAAGTTTTCTGATACCTACATATATAAGGCTTAATCGTAAATTGCTTTAATAAGAAGATTATAAGTAATTTTGTATATATCTTATTAACAAATATAGAAAATTGATTTTTTTTTAGATGTGGTCGTTCGTCATGTAACACATAAGAAATTGTATACGTATGGAACCAAAAGTTAATGTCTTTTTTTAATTTGCAGTTTATAGTAACCGTAACTCCTAGGTTATAGGATTGCATGGATTTCTATTTTTCAGCACAACAAAATCGTATAAATATCGCTTTAACCATTTTATCAGTAATACAGAATTAAAAAAAAATCAAGTAAAATAATTAATACTAGACATATCTAAGACTTTCTGCAATTTTTTTTACATAAAACATAAATAAATTGGTAATCAATCATGTGAGCGATCACCATTATACCTTTCCGACATCACAGAAAGTTCATCTTTAATTCACGGCAGCAATAAATTTCGAAATAGATCCAGGTGAACATCACCTGAGGGGATCCCCTCTCGCGTTGATAAGATACCGAGACGGGGCGAAATGAAAATGTAGGTTTGCATTTTATAATTACTTAAGGTATACTATTGTATTTATATTTTAAAAGTAAGTACGACTATTTAATATATTTTATGGACTATTTTTATATGAACGTGGCCTGACGCAAGTTTAACATTTTTTACCCATCCCAAGAAAAGTGCTCAACGACGCTAAGGAAGTTTTCACTTCAAAAACCTAATTGCTGTACTTTCTAAAAATATGAATGATAGTAAAATTACAAGTTCACATTTTAGAGACACTGAAGTAGATTATTAACTAGAGAAAGCTTTTCTAGATATTATTACACTTACACAAATAACATTTGAAAACAAAATTTATGAACGATGCTGGACTCGCACCAGCAACCTCTCGCGTTCCGTGCGAGCGCTCTTCCATCTGAGCCAAGCGTTTGCGTGACGTATCGTTGATAAATCTTGAATGCTTTATTCAACTCTCAGTTTGTGGCTTCATTTACAGGATCTTCTTTACAGTTGATAACCTGCTCAACCCCAATATTTGCATATCAGGAAATTGACTTGAGATGTCGCTCTTGCAAATCTAAATAATTTGTTTTGTTTTTAAAGTGATCACCTTCACTTCTAGGATTAATACACAAATAATATATATTTTAAAGAAACTCAATGCATTGGATCCCAACAAAGGAGCTGGGCCAGATGGCATTCCTCCCTACTTTATTAAGCATTGCTCAGAGGCTCTGATAGACCCTCTTTACTTGATTTTTAACAAATCTTTACAAACTGGTGTTTTTCCTCATGTTTGGAAAGAAGCACACATCATACCAATACACAAATCGGGTGACCCTAGCGACTGTACTAATTATAGGCCTATAAGCATCTTATCCAGTTTTGCCAAAATATTAGAGTCCTTAGTTTACGACCTATACCACCACTTTATCCCGCATATCACTCAGAAGCAACACGGTTTCTTAATAGGAAGGTCAACCACAAGTAACTTGATGGAGTATATAGACTTTATTTGTAGAGCTTTCAACGATCATGGTCAAGTTGACTCTATCTATACTGACTTTCAAAAGGCTTTTGATATAGTAAATCATAGAATATGGACCTGTAAATTGGAGACTATGGGTCTGCATGGTTGCCTCTTACGTTGGATAAAATCTTATATATCCAATCGTAGTCAATTAGTAGCTCTAAAGGGATTCTACTCACTACGAGTCCCTATCATATCCGGCGTCCCTCAGGGATCCCATCTCGGCCCATTGATGTTTATTATATATATTAATGATCTGATCCCTAGGCTAAGAAATGTTTCCCTACTTTATGCGGATGACCTTAAAATTTTTAGTCGAATTTAAACTGTTAGTGACTGTATTAACCTACAATTGGATCTTGATACTCTACTCGATTGGTGTAGTGCTAATAGTATGAGTTTGAGTATAAAAAATTGCTCCATTATATCTTTCACTCGTATTAAAAACCCAATTTTGTTTGACTATAAAATTGATAATATACCACTTGAGCGGAAGTTTGTTTTACGGGATCTTGGTGTTGCTTTTGACTCGAAAATAACTTTTCAATATCATTATGAAGTAATAGCCAAGAAATGTAAATTAAAATTATTATAACATTAGGTTTGGTCTAAAAAGGGACCTACGCTAACTACATACGAGGAACGGCTATCTCACTTCAAGTAACTGAGCCTCGAAAGTCGTCGCAAATTGCATGGCCTAACGACTTTATACAAAATACTCGATGGCACAATTTCTACTACCCTCTTGTCGGATATTCATCTAAGGGTTTCCAATCGGTCTTCAAGACATGATCAGCCTTTTATCATTCCGTTCTGCAATAATAACGTGTCCTTCCATAACCCTATCTATAGAATTTGTCGTCAATACAATGCACTAATACTTGAAATCAGTAAAGTACCTGACATCCACAGTTCATCTGTTTGTAAATGGAAATCTAGTTTATATAAATTCCTTAATTAGTTTTTTTTTTAAATCTTAATATTATTACCATAATTATTCACTTCTATTTATCCAAATATATATTTTCTCTGTCTTTTTCTTTTATAATACTACATTACGTAAAGCTAGTTTTAAAATCGCTATTATTGTTGTATTTTCATAGTTATTAATTTATGCTAAACATGCTGAGTACACACCCTCGTGGAGTTGCAGCCTATCTTGTATTTAGCTGATAGTTTTATTTGTTTATTATGTATTTGTTGTAATTCTGTTGTATGTACCTTTTACATAAATAAATAAATAAATAAAATTTAAGAACAAAATTTTGTGAACGATGCGGGACTAGAACCCACGACCTCTCGCGTTCCGTGCGAGTGCTCTCCCATCTGAGCTAACCGTTCGAGTGACGTATCGTCATAAAATCTTGTATACTTTGTTCAACTCTCAGGTTGTGGCTTCATCTACAGGATCTACATTACAGTTTATAACCTGCTCAACCCCAGTATTTCATTCATAAAATATTGTTTTCAAATTTTATTTGTGTATTAATCCTAGAAGTGAGGGTTATCACTTTTAAAACATAACAAATTGTCTATCCTAGATATTATTAGCCTTACGGTAGTATAGAACAGCCGAGATATATTTCTTGATCCTTAATCCTCAACACCTATACAATACGAAAGGTCAAATGGAGCAAATTGGTCCATTCATCTTATGAATGGCAAAATCAAGGGAGCTTGCTTATTTACGAAGACGAGATCCCGGATTGAATTACTGAAACCATACATCACCTCGTCAGCATTCAGACAACTCTCGCACTTCTCGACATAAAAATAAATCATATTTATGCCTAATAGGATTTTGGTGCTGTCTGAGTGATTATATAACATAGACGGAACTTATTTTGCAATATAATGCGGACTAGTAAAAGAATAAGGACTCCATGTCACCTTACAAAACAGTGTAGCACCAAAACAAGCCGATTAACGTGTAAATACATAGCCCCACGCACACACACTACTACAGGCCGATGGGCGACCATTATGACAATTGTCATCGTCTGTAACAGATCAGTTTGCGTCTCAATAAAAAGTGTAAAAACGATACTATATAAGTATTTGTGGCCATATATGATTATTTAAGGGAGAAAAAATTGTGTAACTAGTATCCCCCGTAACCGCACATACACTAGTATAACGGTGCTTCTCTTGCTAATAATATCACGGCGCGGAGTCCTTCTTTTTTTAACTCGACTGTGTATATATATAGGTAATAGCTCTACCCGATACATTATAAACGCGGACTTAAATTAAGGCCTGAATTGATTTTGAATACCGAAAATTCAGTCTATTTAATAACAGTTTTCGTCTAAATTCATATAACTTCAAAATTATATATTTACCAGAGGGAGGTTCCTTTGCACAGGATGCCGGCTTGATTGTAGTACCACAACGTCGCCTATTTCTGCCGTGAAACAGTAATGTGTAAACTTTATTGTGTTTCGGTATGAAGGGCGCCGTAGCTAGTGAAATTACTGGGCAAAATGGACTTAGCATCTAATGTCTCAAGGTGCCGAGCGCAATTCTAGTGCCGGTAAGAATTTTTGGGTTTTTCAAGAATCCTGAGCGTCCCTGCATGGTAATGCGCAGGGCGTATCAATTACGATATTATTGTCATTAAAAAACTCAGTCTATTAGAAGCATTTGTAGCAAATAGCACGCATTTGAGTGCTAGGCCTTAGACTTGTAATATACTAGCATATAGAAAAAAAGATTACGCGAGTGAGAGAATAACATGTCTAACGGAGATACAGTTATGTTATAATTAAAAAATCAAAAATTGACATGAGAATAATTATTTTAGAAGTAATTCGAAACCTCAACCTCTTCGACACAACCCATGAAAACAGGCCAGGTTTATTACTTTAGTGTGCATGACAAGCTAGGTCTTACACTAGCGATTTGTATGTCACTTTGTGTTAGTGTGTGTAAATTGCTCTAAATAGAGATTAACTAAGCAATATTTTATGTTTTTAAGGTGATAGCCTTCACTTCTAGGATTAATGCACATAAAATTTTAAAGCATAATTTTATGACGAACTCGAACGGTTAGCTCAGTTGGTAGAGCTCTGGCACGGAACGCCAGAGGTCTACCAGAGGGTCCCGTTCATAAGATTAAATTTTATTTGTGAATAGGTTAACTGTCAACCTCAATTTTTATCGAAGTTTTCATAGCTGTCACATCTAGTCTATCTAGATGTACAAAGGATCTGAGTCATTAGAGAAGCTAGTTTTGTTCCTAACTATTTTCATGGTTTTGCCACAGTCTGGAAAGCCTAACCAAACTTGGCCACTTATCCATCTATCCGGGAGCTTTTATCACCGGGTAGAACTGTCGATTAGATTTTCTACTATCAAAAACTGACAACTGACGACAGCAAAAATTTGAAAGAAAATGCAAAGAATTTATCAATAGAATTAGTGCGGTCTTTAATTTTTTCACACATTTAAGCTCTGTCAGCAAAAGTAAAGATAGTTTGGTTGGGAGGTATTATTTCATCTGCAATATATAGCCCTTACTTGCAAATTCAGATTTCAATTTGTTTTGGTCTCTTCAGATTTTTTTAAACAGTGTCAGGGTAAGATTTAAAGGCATAAAAGGCATTTATTTTCTCAAAATTGATTCCTTTAGAATTCTCTTTGTTGTCATTTCTTATGTAAAAGATATCCACTACTACCGCTTCGGAAACAAATGGCGCTCTGAGAGAGAAGAAGTGGCGCAAGAAACTCCCTCAGCATTCTTTCTTTGCGCTCTTTTTAATAAAAATATACAATATTGTACTGTCATTGCTATTGCTATAAAATAATCATAATCTAGTCCCAGGATGTTCGATCACTTAGATATTCAGCTGTGGAGTAGTATGATTTACGAAATGTTGTCAAAACTATTTGTCACATTTTTTGATCAGAAGTCCCAAAATTTCAACAGCAACGGGATCGTGATATGTAATGTATGTGAAGATTTACATGAAAATAAACATCTAAAAATATATCTTGAGTTTTCATATAAAATACAAAGAATTTTTTTCAATCCTATAACATCATTTTTATCTTTTAATATAATGCCTCGTGAGGTATGTTGTGAGTTTTATTCATATGCAAAATACGCATGTGTCTCTTAAATTCTCACACAGGCACTATGTGGAAACATCTCCCGCTGTAGCATTCCAGAAGGGATACGACTTAGCATACTATCACTTCAAAAGATAGCGACGTACTGGTAGACCTCTAGTACTTCAGATGTCCGTGTGTAGGCAAAAAACGACTAGTTTTAGTTGTTTGCATGTCAATTGACGAAACATATTGGATTATTAATAATATTATCTTAATATCTTAACTACAATGTTTCTTGCAAATAAAATTTCATTTCTGTTCATTCATAGATATTCTCACTCTCATTAGGTGAGCCATTTTTACCATATTTATCAAAATAAAACTCAATTTTAACAACATTTAGAACTTTCAAAAGATTTACTTCAATATTAGCTTTATTCTTAGCAAACTATATAATCTTACCCTACTCTGTCTGTCGCTCGTTGAGTCTAAGAGCATTATAATGAAATTTGTCTGTCCTCGTGTTACAAATAAATAAATGCCACGCGGTGTTATTGTGTTAGGCGAAACGTGGAGGTAATTGGTTTATCTTTTATTGTTGTTCCGCTGCTAATCTCGTTTGTTTTCGATTTATAATGTACTTTCGTTTAATCTACTTTACTGTACATCTTTTTATGCAGGATAATTGGGGAGTCGCTGCCTAGTAATTATTATAAATTTACTAGCTGACCCAGCAAACGTTGTATTGCCGATATTAAAATCGCGATACAAAAGTAACTGTTGATAGTAGATGGGTGAAAATTTGAAGTTGTATGTATTTTTAATGCTGACTCATTATCAAACAAATTAAAAAAAAAATAAAAAAAAACCGTCGTAAACCCTCAACATTTAGAGGGATGAAAAATAGATATTTGTCCGATTCTCAGACCTACCCAATATGCACTCAAAATTTCATGAGAATCGGTCAAGCCGTTTCAGAGGAGATCAATGTTTAACACCATGCCACGAGAATTTTATATATTAGATGTAGAAATGACCAGATTTTATTTAAAAAACAGATACTATTTACACAAAAATGAAATTTGAAAACAAAATTTATGAACGATACGGAACTCGAATCTGCGACCTCTCGCATTCCGTGCGAGCGCACTTTCACTTAGCCAACCGTGAGTCCTAGTAGTAAGTCCCAGAAGTGAGTGATCACTTTAAAAAATAACAAATTATTTAGATACTATCAATTCAAAATTCTATCTTGCTGTCCCAGTACTAAATGAACGGATCAATTTCTTGGCATTGAGACGAGATGTAGGTTCATTGTGAGTATGCTAGCGCATTTTCCACTGGGAGTATTCCGAAGAGCTATTTGTTCTGCCATTCTTGCCACTGAAATCCATCATCACACGCCACAAACGTCAATATCTACTTCAACGCCTTGATATGTTGATTTTCCAAAGCTCGGATTTCAATTTACCTTTTTCCATGTAATAATATGCTCAACAACGCTGCTCTGACTCCTTTGGTGTTGAATCAAGAATGGGCGGTCATTTCTCCTTTTGAATTATAGGAAGTCTACAACTTTTTTTTAATTTTTTTTTTATGACAATAAGGGACGAGACGAACAGGACGTTCATCTGATGGTAATTAATACGCTCTGCGCATTACAATGCCGCTCAGGATTCTTGTAAAACCCAACAATTCTGAGCGGCACTACAATTGCGCTCGTCACCTTGAGACATAAAATGTTAAGTTTCATTTCTCTCTCATTCTCTTCCCAGTTATTTCACTAGCTACGACGCCCTTCAGACCGAAACACAGTAATTTCCACATTAACATTCCACAATGCAGTGCCGCTCAGGATTCTTGAAAAACCCAAAAACAACTAGTATAGTGCTAACCGTTAAGAAGAAAATTCCTGCGATATCCTAGTAATAATGCACGAAAAAGACATATAGAGCTTCACCGTAATGGTTAATTGCGTGTCAGTACTTTTAAAATATAATTTTTTTATTAAATATTTTATTTAGTGCAGCCAATGTTGATTTACCATCGTGGTTTTTATTATTTAATGTTGCAGCGGTAATAATACACATTGTTAATCTATAACTATTTAGTTCTTTTGATGAAAAAAAAAGCCCGCTGAGTTTGTTGCGCCCATTCTTCTCAGGTCTGAGGCATTCGCTTTGGAAAGCGTGGTAGTTTTTTTGACTTTCAATAAGTGATGTCACATCCTATTTTAAATAAAAATATTTGAATTTGTATTTGTTAAAATTTCAACTGTCTTGGTGTTTATGACATACACCCGCTAACATTAAGACGAGCGGACGGGCGGACACCTAAGTTTTTGTGATAGGGTTCGATTACCTGGGCACCTTACTTAAATTTCCTTTATAACTAAAAAAAACTAAATTTATTTTCTTTCAAGACTAAAGTAAAAGTAAGACATATTTTTTTATACTTAAAAGAAATAAAATTACATACCATAGTATCTTAACACTATAAAAATGCTTTAAGTGTAAGCAGGAATCGATTCTAAAAAATATTTATTTAATATGCAGAGTTAATTTTATATTTAGAGAAGGTACTTAGGTAAAGATCAGAATATAAAATGCTTAAAGAGCTCTTAGACTAAAGAATTAAGTCCTGTAATAAAATACTGCAAGCAGCATGAAGTATGCTTCTCACGCACACAACTAAGTTATATATGAAGTGGTCTTATAGTAGACGTTACTTGCCCTCTTCTCCCCAATTGGGGTTGAAATTTAGACAAATGTATTGGAACCGAGACATTTTACTGTAATGCCCCACGGTACCTGACTTAAGATTCTTATTAAGGCGAAGAGAAGCAGAAAACACGCAAACATGGTGTTTTTAGACAAGTTTTGTGGTGAAAGTATAGCATTTCGAGCTATGAACACTACTTAATCCTGTTACACATATCCTTAAGTCTTATTTGTAGGTTGCTAATGTTCGCTGTTGGTTATAGTTAACACTGCCGAGCCTTTTTGAACTACCACTTTTCTTAAAGTTAAACAAGTTTTTTGGCATGGCGTGACGCATTTTTTTGGTACTTCTCTCAGAAAAGTTTTTTTTTGTGTTGGTTAATTTATTCAGATTAGTGGTGAATAACGAGGAATGTTAGCATATAAACTGTTTTCCACGCAAGAGTTTTGAAAATATTGACTTTGTTAGTAGTTACATAGATGGCGGGCCGGCAGAAGTGAACTCATATAGTTCAAGGTCGCTGGCATTTAGTGTCGCCTTAAGGGACTACTTTTATTACGACTATATTGCATATTATAATATGACATTTATTTATTTGGTTACAGCGATACAGTTGAATTAAATACAAAAGCATAGTTAATAATATGGCCAAAAATGGATTACACAATTAAAATATACAATAGAAGGTCCAACTGTTCCTGTGATGTGATCTGGTGTGTGTGTGTTCGTATGTGTGTGTGTGTATGTGCATCTTATTTCTGATTTTATTTTATTTTTCCACTTTCCCACACGTTGGCACGAGTGTGCCAACGTGGTACTTTGCGAAACCAAATGCATGCGCAAAATCGAACTTTGCGCACTATAATAGGAAAAATATGTTTCGCCCAGTTTACATGAAAACACGAAGCATATAGGTAGACCGACGTACAAACGAAATAGTATGAGCAGAAATTCCACTCGTACCGATAGACAATAAAATACTCTTATCGGAATAAACGAGCCAGTTTACAACCGCGACCAATAGCCGAGACATCGACAATCGACTCGACAGTAAAAGTAATCGATTATTCCACGTGCTACTCGATTGCGTAACCTAATCCGATATCGTACAGTGAACAGACTGACATTGGCAGTGAATGTGATTTAAATAGTAATCGACCTGATTTGTTGGATTCACGATTCGATGTGACGTTTGAATTGTACGATGTAGAAGGGGGATTTTGTCTCTCTTTAATCTTATATATATATATACATATAATAATAATAATATAATATTGACACACTTTTTACACAAATCATCTTGCTCCAAATTAGGACTATGTTATGGGTTGCAGGACAACGATATATTTAATACAATATACTTACTTAAACATACACAAATACATTGAAACATCCATGACTCTTAAACAAACATCCATATTCATCATATAAAATATGCTTGCACCTACCTGGGTTCGAACCCGGGACCTCTAGCTTGGTAGGTGGGATCCCTAACCACTCGGCTATGCAGGTCGTTATATATACATATGTTTTATAATATCGAGGGGCCCATCGAAACATCATCAAGTATTGCTTTTAACAAAAGGACTTATCGATCTAAGATGATCTAATAAGAAATTAGGCGGAAAAAAGATTACCTATACTTCTGTTTTACTAGAATACCCTGTATATTGCTATATCACACCACTATTTTATTTACACAATCGATCACAGATTTCCAGTCCTTTGCACAGGAAGCCAGCTAGATTATGGGTACCACAACGGTGCCTATTTCTGCCGTGAAGCAGTAATGTGTAAGCATTACTGTGTTTTAGTCTGAAGGGCGCCGTAGCTAGTGAAATTACTGGGAAAATGAGGCTTAACATCTTATGTCTCAAGGTGACGAGCGCAATTGTAGTGCCGCTCAGAATTTTTGGGTTTTTTGAGAATCCTGAGTGGCACTGCATTGTAATGGGCATGGCGTATCAATTACCATCAGCTGAACGTCCTGCTCGTCTCGTCCCTTATTATCATAAAAAAAACAGATAATCTAAACTAGGCAATCGATAGATCTCGACCAGAGCTGACTAAAGAAGTGTCGTAGGACAATACAAGTAATAGAACAGATGCGTAACTCAGCTGTCTTGAAATTTATACCCACGTCTTGGCGGAACGCTAGGGATGGTACATACAAACAGATTGATGAGGCGGACAGCGTGACGCAGCTAATTAAACTCAGACAGCGACCAGTCTCAGCGGCGTACGGCGTGACATTCATTCAATAGTTTTGTCTTCTCAAGATTGCTTAACGGCCTTGTAAATCATGTGTATGTGTGGGTGCGTCGATTCGGATACTCTATTATAAAGTTTAAGTATTGTTATTTTACTGTAGTGTGGTAGCAGCCTCTCCAAGTCAATAGGTATTATTCAGGCAGCGAGAATATCTCAATGTGTGTGTTCTTCTCTCTCCACCGGGACCAATAATCCCTCTCACTCAATGTAACGAGATCATTGCTCCTTAGCTATCGAGTGATATAATGAAACTTTAGTTGTAGATGATAGATATGTAGCCACTTGTCTAAACCCATATTTTTTTATCATTTTTTTTGGATTGCCTCCCAATATTGCAGGAAAATCATTAATTAAATAATTAACTCACCATCCAGTCAGTTTACTTATGCAGACAAAGTTGCGGTCATAACGAAACAGCAAACATACCTTTGTACCAAGTCGCCATTTTGACGTAATGTTTTCCAACAAAACTCATCATTCAATTAAGTAATTCCTCTGGGAGTTCCTTGTCTTTGTATGCTTGGTCATTCTGTTGTTATTTTATTTAGCTCGGGATGGCTTTGGATAATAGAATTACAAAAGCAGATTAAATACATTGAGCTAATGTGACCCACGTGCTACCTTGATTGTTTGTAACACGACAGCTGTCATCAACTTACTTACGGCTGTTCCCAATATTCAGTTTATCTCCGGTTGTGGCCTACTTGAGATAACAAATCGTAACTATCGTTGAATTTTCTGTCCAAATAAACTTATCAACGGTAACTCACCTTATCCGTACACGCTGTCTGTCAATGGGACGACGTATAGCTTACAGCGATGTAAAGTTTGTATGGAAATTGCGATTCACGCGTCCCAATATAAAGCGATAAGAATGACTTATCGGGTATATTGGGACAGCTTTAGATTATTGACAGCTAATTACTGACAGTAGAAGGTAGTAATTTATCTCTATTTGTAGAGAGTATATTGAGAACGGCCGTTAGTCTTTAGCGTTTGTAGCAATAACATGCATTTGTGTGCTAGGTTGTACAATATAATAGCTAATAGAAAAACACACACGCATTGTGCGTGAGAAAAGAATAGATACAGTGAAATGTAGATACAGATGATAGTGAGAAAAAAAGTGTCACCGATATTGATTGGCAAGTCGTAAAAAGTAAGCCACGCTTTACATTAGTTTCTTTAAATTTTCAATCCTAAACCATATGGTAACGCACACATTGACAAATCAAAATTAGTCGCGCATTATCGGACTGACAGGTAGTGTATACGCTAGTATATTCTTAGTCTGGCTGCGAAACTGAAGTGGCAGTGGGCAAGGCACCCAGCTCGATGGACAGATGGCCGTTGGGGCAGTAAAGTCGTCGAATGGCGACCACGTACCGGAAGACACAATGTTGGTAGGCCCCGCACAAGATGGACCGACGATCTGGTTGAATCTTGGGGGAGGCTTTTGTCCAGCAGTGGACGTCTTCCGGTTGATGATGATGATGATTCTTAGTCTATGATTGTAGGCATTTCAGTTATGAAGTCAATCAGCTTTTTAACACAGAAGCGAAATGTTGTAGAACATTAAACGAAACGCATAGGCACCATGTAATCGCCGGTAATTTGAACCTTTTGGTCTCGAGAATACTGTACTTAGTGCTGCATGTTTATATTGTTTGGTTAGGCGGCAAATTACTGTTTCAGTGTTGCAGCGATCTTTAGTTCAAACTTGTGGCAAAAGGGAGACGTGAGATAGGCATTGCTTTGGTTGAATTCAATTTTTTTTAAAAACATTCTTACACAAATTTTCTTGCCCCAGACTGGCATAGACTGTACTATGGGTGCAAGGCAACGATATATTTAATACAATATACTTACGTAAACATACATAAACACAAATAAATGACTCGGAAACAAACATCAATATTCATCATGTAAATGCTTGCCTACCGGGATTTGAACCCGGGACCTCTAGCTCAGTAGGCAGGGTCACCATGGGTCGTCAGTTCTATATAAGTTAGGGATAAGAACGTGGATAGTAAAATATATATATATATATAAACGTAGACGATAAAATAGTTAGTAAGGTAGTTTTTGTAAAGTTACTAGAATTATATTAATTAGATTGTATTAAAATACGCAATTATTTTAATAGTTTTTAGTGCATATTATACTATCTATTGTTTGGAATAGTTTTTTCGAAGTCGGTTGTTCTTTTGTTAATCTTAATTTATATAAATCTCGTGTCACAATGTTTGTCCTCAATGGACTCCTAAACTAATGAACGGATTTCAATGGGGATTACTTCATGGAGTGCAGTTTAGTCCAACTCAAGAGATAGGATAGTTTTTATTTCGATTTGGGACCCATAATTATTTTTATTTCCAATATTTGTTTTGTTTGGACATATTTTCTGTGAGAGTATTTTTGACGCGCGGTTTGACAGTTCTGCTGTGAAACAATTTCATTATAACAACAAGGAGCATATTATTATGTTACAATGAAAAATTATTGACAAATTCATCAAAAACGGTATTTTATTTATCATGTACAGAACAACGTCTGTCTGGTCAGCTAGTTTTTTATATATATTAAGCATATTATATGCAATAATCCCGAAACAATTTGCCATTTTTTTTAAGTGATAACCCTCACTTCTGCGATTAATTACACAAATAAAATTTTAAAACAAAATTTATGTAGACGAAGCCACAACCTCAGAGTTGAACAAGACACACAAGATTTATCAACGATACCTCACTCGAACGGTTGGCTCAGTTGGAAGAGCGCTCGCACAGAACGCGAGAGGTCACGGGTTCGAGTCCCACAGCGTTCATAATTGTCGTTTTCAAATTTTATTTGTGTAAATGAACCCGAAGTTTATCCGAATTAAATTTTTAAATATATAAATCTGATTGTAAAGCGATTTGGTTTTATTTCATCACCTATATCCACTTTCGAAGTATATATTACCTAGCAAACTGAAAAGTTTCTTATGTCCTAACTCGTTACCAACATCTGTATGAAAACTAAATGATTAATGGCTTTGGATTCTAGCCGCGTGAAGCACGTTAGGAAACATAAAGTGAAATAAATAGACTGCAAACTTTGAAATAAAATAAAACATTATATACACTTTAAGAAACAGTGACATGAGAGAGCGAAATGAGAGTAAAAGAGGAGGAGGTAGGTGATGCTTTTGGAGGAAATAAACTTTGTTACATAAACTATGGGCTTAATAAAAACTATCGATAATTATTAACGGGGCCGAGGAGCGAGTAACATCACTAATGAAAAGGTACAACAGCGTCCATGAAGTATTTTATTGCAATGATAAAGGCTTGTCAATAATTATTATGGGACTTCATGTGTCTGCTTTTGTCAGAAGTAAAAACACCATTCATTTAGGCGTTTTTGCGAAATGGCGGATAATATACATATTATAATATCCGGACGACCAAGCTTTTTTAGAATGTACAAAACTTGAACAAAAAAAACTAATAGGACACCTGGATTCGAACCGGGGTCTTCTGTTTTCCGGATCACCCAATGTCCCATCAGAGCTATTATAGTTTTGTATATAGAGGAGAAATTTATCTTT
The DNA here is from genome assembly GCA_949711755.1 of Leptidea juvernica. Taxonomy (NCBI): domain Eukaryota; kingdom Metazoa; phylum Arthropoda; class Insecta; order Lepidoptera; family Pieridae; genus Leptidea; species Leptidea juvernica. The sequence goes on from CATIXQ010000020.1 coordinate 9,185,803, forward strand.
GTATTGTGATGTTATTGTAGCTGTTTCTCATTAAAACCTAGCTAGATGACTTTATCACCCGCGAAATCCCCTGTATACTAAATTTTGATGAAAATCGTTGGAGCCGTTTCCGAGATTCAGATTATATATACATATATATACTAGCTGAACCGACAGACGTTGTTCTGTAGATAATAATAAAAAATACTGTTATATAGGAATTTGCCAATAATATTTCAAAACATCAAGTATTGTTTCGTAAAAAATGCTCCCTGTTGTAATAATGAAATTGTTTCACAGCGGAACTGTCAAACCGTGCGTCATTTAATTCTCTCATAGAAAATATGTCCATACAAAACAAATATTGAAAATGAAAATAATTATGGGCCCCAAATCGAAATAAAAACTATCCTATCTCTCAAGTTGGACCAAACTGCACTCCATGTAGTAATCCACATTAAAGACTGTTCATTAGCTTAGGAGTCCATCGCGGACAAACAACGTGTCACGTAATTTATATATATATTAAGAAGATATATTATATATACAAGAATTGCTCATTGAAAGATATAAGATATCAATTTAAGTAGTAATTGTAGAACCGATAATTGTAGAAATAGATAGGAGTAATTAGAAAGATTGACCAGACGTCATTAATTGTGAAGTTGTTTTGCGATGTAAATGAAATAAGCCCCCGCCCGCTCATTGTATGAATTGTAATATGTAATGAAATGTCACTGACTGAATTATTTGTTTTGTTAATATATGGGTATTTCTCAGACGAAAAAATATTTTCCGGACAGTGAACGCATAAACCTACTCCGAAACATGCTGCATCCTATGATAGAGGTAATATTTCGATCGGTTCTCAGCAGTTTTGCAGTATAACCGAAGAAATAAAATGGCTCTCCATTTATATGTTTTTTTTTTATGTATGAATAAAAAAGGCTTACCAACTAGATATACAATTAATACTGACTGCTTACAATTTTAAAAAGAACATAATAGCCTTATATTTCTAACATTATGAAGTTGATGATAGAAGTGGTTAAGTTAATAAGTATTTATTTTTCTGGCAGTACTATTATAGCGACACAAAACAACAGAATTATTATTATACAAATGATTTGAGAGAGACACTTGATTCTCTTTTGATCGAGACTCTGGAGTCTCGTGCCAGATTTTGGCGAGACAACACGTCCTGAGGATGCCTCGTGTAGAGGCGAAACACGTGTCGAATTGTTAAAAGACAAATATTGGCGGAGTTGACACTAAAGAAAACTCAAATCAATTGTATAATTATGGACTTCCGCAAAGTAACGCCTACTTCAATAAATTAACAGAATTATTAATATTAACAACAAAAGTCGAAACGTAACAATGTAAACTTCAAAAACAAAACAGTGATAGCACGAAAATATCATGACAAGTACGTAACGGTAATGAAACTGGAAAGCGTTCTGATACACCCGGACGTGCGCGAGGGGGTGAAAGGGGAACGGGATGGCGGGATGGATTCGCGTTCCAGCGACATAATATGGCAGTGAAGTATGTATGTTTATTATGTATGTAGTAGGTATGGTCTTTATGCTTCGATATTTATTTTATTTACTTTATGCTTTATGAGAACCACTAGAACATGTTGAGAAATACATATCTTCTTCTTCTTTGTCCTAGCCTTATCCCGTTACGCGGGGTCGGCTTTTGTTATCATGCGGCGCCATGTAGATCTTGTTTTCGCGTCTTCGTCACTGAGGCCAAGACGTTTCATGTCCCTTTGGACATTCGTCATCCAGGTAGTTTGGGGTCTTCCCCTACCCCTCTTTCTTGCAGCCATGGAAAGGCACTTTTTCACCACATAATCGTCGGGCCTACGCATTACGTGTCCGTACCATCTGAGCCTAGTTTTTTGATATTTTGTCGGTTATGGGTGCAACTTTAAAGCTTCCTCTTATATATTTATTTTCTACTTTGTCCTGGAGTGTTACTCCTCCCGCCCATCTCAGCATACGCATTTCGGTGGTATGTAGCTTCTGTTCATGGGTCTTTTTGCTTGCCCAAACTTCGCTACCGTACAGTAAGGCTGGTCGTACTGCCGTTTTATAGACCTTGCCTTTAGTTTTGGGAAAATTGCTAAGTTTTGCCAAAAACAGTGATAAAGTACGACATACTAAAATAAGAAAAACCACTAATGCGACCGACGCTCTAACTTATGCATTAAAACTAAAATGGAAATGGGCTGGCCATGTCGCGAGGTGTACAGACCAGAGATGGACTGCGATAGTAACATCTTGGAGCGGCCCAGCGGGCAAGAGAAGCCGAGGGAGACCACTAACCAGATGGGAAGACGACCTCAGACGGACAGCTGGCCCTAACTGGATAGACGTGGCACAGGATAGAGACGCGTGGGCATCTTTGGAGGAGGCCTTTACCCAATCTGGGGTTCTTGCTAACAAATTTACTTATAATTAGATATGAATGTTATATCATATATCTATTAATTTACTTACAATATTTAAAAAACTTTGTAAAAGCAAGAAATAAATGGCTTATTTATTTATTTTATGCTTTATGCTGTGTTCAATTACTAAATTTAATATATGTAATCTATTTCTAAAAACCATAGTAATACCTTTTTATTTTAGAAGCTCTCAGTTTTACTTTAGACATACCAATTAGACCTTTAAGTACCTACTTCTTGTAGAAATCACGTACCTTCTTGCTGAAATATATAAATCCTCCGCAATTACAAACTTCATTTTTTATAACTATCATCACAACTTAAGGCGACACTAAATGCCAACGACCTTGAGCGATATGAGTTCAAGGCTGCAGGCCCGCCATCTATGTTAAAAAGCCAATATTTTCAAAATTCTTGTGTGGAAAACAGTTTATATGCTTACAATCCTCGTTATTCACTACTAATCTGAATCAATGAACCTACACAAAAAAGTACAAGCTATAAGAATAACTTTTCTGAGAGAAGTACCAAAAAAATGCGTCACGCCATGCCAAAAAACTTGTTTAACTTCAAAGAAAAGTGGTAGTTCAAAAAGGCTCGGCAGTGTTAACTATAACCAACAGCAAGCTTTAGCAACCTACAAATAAGACTTAAGGATATGTGTAACAGGATTAAGTAGTGTTCATAGATCGAAATGCTATACTTTCACCACAAAACTTGTCTATAAACACCATGTTTGCGTGTTTTCTGCTTACTCTTCGCCTTAATTTGCTCCACATCTCTATTTTGTGCGCGAAAACTATACTGTACCATTTATACGTTTCAATTGCATATTACGTAACACATAAAATATCAATACGGACTCAGGGATTTACTTTGTTATGTGAATTGGTAAATCTCCAATCGACATCAAAGTCAAAGGATAAGCCTTTGTCCTCGGCAAATACAAAAAATAGGCGAAATTGCTGAAGGTGTGAAATTGGTTGGGAGCGCTCGCTAGGGACCGCGCGAAAAACTGAGCAAAAGAATTTTTCCGATAACGGCAGCAACATTTTGATGTAACTTTATTATACTTCACGATATATGAAAGTTTTAACAATCAAAGTTATTGCAAAGAATGGCTGAATTCAATGTAGCTAAATAAATATGCCTTAAAACAGTACACAACTAGACAAAACAAAACAATACTTTATATTTGTATTTTTTTTATGAAAATAAGGGACGAGACGAACCAGAAGTTCAGCTGATCGTAATTGATACGCCCTGCCCATTACAACGCAGTGCCACTCAGAATTCTTGAAAGAACCAAAAATTCTGAGCGGCACTACAACTGCGCTCGTCACCTTGAGACATAAGTTGTTAAGTCTCATTTGCCCAGCAATTTCACTAGCTACGGCGCCCTTCAGACCGAAACACGGTAATGCTTACACATTGCTGCTTCACGGCAGAAAAAGGCGCCGTTGTGGTACCCATAATCTAGCCGGCATCCTGTGCAAAGGAGCCTCCCACTGGTTATGGTTATTGTATGTCTATAGGTATGCAAAAAGATATTTATTTAAAGGTAAAGTAACAGTTTTTTATCTGCATAAATATGTTAAGTTGATGGCAAATGAAAATGTATACTAACCCCCTTATTCATAATGGTCCGCTAACTACAATTTACATCATATGTGTGTGTTGTGTGTGTGAGTATCTGATTAATTAAGATACAAAGTTTTATCTTATTAAATTTGTTGATTTTACTGTTACAGATAAACATAAGCTGATAAACTTAGAAATGGTGTTTGTATCACCAAATTTGATGAAGAATTTTAGAAGAATTTGCGTTCCCACATATAATATATTCAAATTATGTACTACATATCTAATATCAAAAGCATGAACAAAGGACATCCTTGCATAATTAGTCCAGAGTGACCCTTCATCTCCCTTGTTGAGTATTGTGAACTAAATTAATGAATACCTCTGTACTCATGTCAGATAATCTACGCATTCAATTTGAACTATCAGCGTCATGAACGAGATAGATAAATAATTTGATCCAATTTAATCCAAATTAATTGAATTCCTCTAGTCTATGCACAGTAAACTCTAGGCTGTAGTTTTACAGTTTTTTATAGAAATTTTATTCAAACAAAATAAAATCTTATAACTATATTTACAGTACTATGACTACATTAAATAAAAACTACCTATACGGGGTATTGTACCAAGATAACTGGCAGCTGATCTATTGACCGAAACAGCTGCCAGCGCTTGGGTTTCTAGTAGCCCTATTGAGGCGAGAAGATAGTACTTTGTACATTGTTCGAGCCTCTGGGCTTCTCCTCTCCAATCCAAAATGCTTTGTATGCTTACTAATGCTCCACAGCACATTTAAAACGACTGTCTATATTGAGTGATAAATATAAAAACTTTAAGGAAGGAAGTCACTAAACACTTTCAAAGAACTTATTAGCAAAGAAACATTTTTTAAAACATTACAAAGATGAGCTCCAGAAGATCTAATAGAAGCATAGATAAAATAACAATATAAAATGGGAAAATTACTGGATTTCGCTACAAGTGTGACCTTGACCTATTTATAATACCTCCAAGCACAGCTGAATGTTAAGGAAACATGAGAATCATCATCATCAGCCGGAAGATGTCCACTGTTGGACAAAGGTCCTGCGCTGCCCTCATCCAACGTATTCCGGCGATCTTGACCAGATCGTCGGTCCATCCTGTGGCCCTAATTATACTACTAAAAACCAATTGTGTGGTTTTACAAAATTATAATGCAAATGAAACTTTTTTTGCATAAAATAGAAAATTAATATAAGGATAATAGTCGAAAGAAAAAAAATATGCATACAAATTATGCTTTACTTAAAAAAAACTATTGTCAGGTGTGGGCTTCGAATCCACACTCCCTCATGGGACCCAGAGCTAAAATCGGACGTATTAGACCACTCTGCCACTGTAACTTAAAATTAATAGATGAAATTAATGATTCAGCCTCACCCCTACTCTGCACCCGGCTGTGATGCGACACGCAACGAAAAAATATAATGCCAAGTAATAAACGTTTCACTTAAAAATGGACACAGAGGTTAATAGATTAGTATTCAGAATAATAGGCAGTCGAATGAAAACGTAATTAAATTGACTGTGCTACAGCACATGAAAAATGTTCGTCACTTATTTTTATTTTTTTATTTTGATTATTAATTTATTGAGCTTTGTTAAAAATATTGTTATGTGAAATTACTTTTGGAGGATTTCTTTACGATAAAAAGTGAGGACACGAGTAAGAAATTCATCTGTTTCACATCCGCAACCCCAATGATGTTGCGGATGTCCATGGGCGGTTCCACACCTCTCCCCAGCCCGTGAGCCTCTTGCCCGTTTGCCCCGTCTTATATAAAAAAACATTGCGTGCTTAAAAAGTACACATGTCAGAAGTGAAACCTGCATGGTGCATGAACCTCTAAACTGCATATGAATTCCTGGTACGTGTTGCTAGGATGACACATGATTTCAACCGCTATGAAAGACATTCCTACCACCACTAATATATATAATAATATTGTCGCGTAGCAACGCTTCGACGTATAAGACGAGAGTTATCAAACGTTATATCGTGTAGCAACGTACATAACGAGTATTGTCAAACTTCAAGACATTGATAATTTCAACAGCTCCGTCAGCAATACTCGTAGCTTTAGCGTAAAAGTGTTTACTTTAGACGCTGTAGACCCGGGTTCGATACACCTTCCAGTGTAGGGAGTTTTTTGGGCTTTGTAATGTTAATGGAAATTTCTAGTAAGTTCAGGATCAAATCGAACAGAAAAAAAGGGATGGAAAATGTGTAAGCAGGATAAAAATAGTTAAAAGAATTTTCTAGTAAAATTTAAATTTAAAGATGGAATAGAACAGATCCAGGGGTATATAAGCCGTACTAAGCGTGGCCTACGGTAGTTCTAGTTCTGACTCGAAAGTGTAAAGAAGAAGAAGAAAAGAAGAAATAGTGAAAAGTGGAAGTGTTCCAAGAAGAAGAAGATAGAAGAGACTTAGTTTTTGGTGCGGTGTGACGCGTTGAAGGACCCACAGAAGGAACAGCGGCAGACCGGCGTAGTGCAAGTTCGAAAAAAAAGTGAACGCAAATAAAGACTCGTTCCTATAAGCGGAGTATTATTTCCAATCCCTGACCCACCCCGTGTCAATATGTTCTCCTGGTGTCTATGTAGTAATACGTCGTGCGCTTGGAGTCAGAATATATTAAGGTATAGGTACTCGCACCATACTTAAGACAATCTCTTCTTTAACTATGATCGCCTGGTACCAAAACATTGTATTATGCTTCCTATCTCATTATCTCTTATGTTAAATATTATGAATTGATGTGACTGCTATTTTTACTGTCGCTTTTTCGTTTCATCGACTTTCAAATCACAGCGATGATAAAGATGTTTTCACTTCAATAGTATGCGTATTTCTGTCTCATTCTTTGCCGGCTTCAACCTACACATTTTTGTATTTGTGTCTCTTACCTGTCGTTTTTTCCGTTGCATCCGGTTTGAAATCACAACTATTCTAAAGAAGTTTCACTTCAAAGACGTACATGCAAGTATGTATTTATATTTACTTATACTCATGTCCTGTTTATCTAAACTAATACCATAAAGTGGAAACATTTTGTAATGTTTTCACACAAAAACTACTGGACCGATTTCAAAACTTATTTGACCATTAGAAAGCTGCATCTTCACATGAGTAACATAGGCTTTATTCAATTTTCAAAATAAATATTGATCCCCAATAAATATGAAAATAAAAAGACTGCGATACCATATTACGTCCTAATAATGTAGTTATGTCACTATTTTAACTACGTTTTTAGTTTTTAAAAGTTGATAAAAGTGCCGACAATAATCAAACTATATCAAAAACAGTTTATTGAAAGTAGGTATTTCAAAATACACTTTTTCACGACAAATAATTACAATAATAATTTATACGACATCATTAAAAAATACAAATAATCTTTATATATATATTTCTTGTGTGTGTCACTGAACTCCTCCTAGACGGCTTGACCGATTTTGATGTTATTTTTGTGTGTTCCAGTGAATTTGAGATTGGTGTGTGTCTTCAGGTGGATTCGAGAATGGTTTAGGTTCACAATTAAACTACCTCCTAAACGGCAGGACCGATTTTGATGATTTTTTTGTTTATTTCAGTGAAATTGAGATTGGTTTAGATTCTCAATTCCGTCCATATAATAGAATTCTCCTGCTCATGTGTATGTCAGTGAACTCCTCCTAACGGAGGGACCGATTTTTCAAATTTAAGACGTGTGTACAGGACAACGTCTGTTGGGTCCACTAGTATGTATATAAAATATACGAATGTCATTCATTACAAATTAAATTAAAATTTATACAATATCGATACAGACTACACTCATTAATGTCAAACATATATATTAAAAACTTATCAAGGGCACTTGAGAGCAATATAGGTATATTTTTAGGAGCAAGCATTCTTGTCATTAATTTAATCAACTACTTTATAATAAGCTTTCTCAATTAGTTTACTTTTAACATGAGATTTAAATCTATTTAGCGTTAAGCAAGTTACGTCATCAGGAATTTTATTAAAAAATCGTATGCAGTTCCCCATAAACGAGTTGTTCACTTTTGTTAATCTAAATTATATATCATATTATTCATACTTATCCCAATAAATAATTATATTATAATTGCCCAGCAAACGTTGTATTGCCGATATTAAAATCGCGATACAAATGTAACTTGATCGTAGATGGGTGAAAATTTGAAGTTCTATGTACTTTTTAATGCTAACTCATAATCAAACAAATTTAAAAAAAAATGTCAAATAAAATAAAAATGCGTTGACCACCCTTAACATTTAGTGGGATGAAAAATAGATGTTGTCCGATTCTCAGACCTACCCAATGTGCACTCAAAATTTCATGAGAATCGGTCAAGAAGGAGAAGGAGTTTAACTACAAACACCGCGACATGAGAATTGTATGTATTAAATTTTACAAAATACGTTTTAAATTATTAAAATCGGATCCCTTCAAAAGATAACGAATTTAAAAATGTTAACCTAAAAAAAACAATGCGATGATAAAATAATAAGTGAAATAGAACTTTTATGTTAACAAAAATAAACCTATACTTCTTACTTAGTGGACTTTCCACTTCCACGGTATCTACGCGAGTGAAACCGGGGGGCATTGCTAGATGTATTGTACTATAATCAAATTACAATAATTTACAAATGATTAAACAATGTTATAAATAATAAAGCTTAAGATTTATAACTTGGTGTGATACTCGTACAATTATAGCACAAGTTGATTAATTGTTTAATTACTCATAACAAAACATACGCACCTCTCATATGCAGAAATAAGACCATAATATTTTAAATAACACCGCAAACTTTCCGTCACTGTTTAACCGCAAACAACAATAACATAATGATATTATTAAATGACCTCGGGGCTACTGCATAAGTCCATACTGTTTGACCTAATTATAGTTGTGATTATAAACATGTGACGATTCACAGAAACACGAGTGACTGGAATAAATTCAAGTTATTTCACAATAACATAACCGTTTATGTTTTACGCTATGCTCGGAGTTTCCCTGCGAGATCGAATCAGAAATAACGAGATCCGTAGGAGAAACAAAATTCCCTACATAGTCCAAATGATTGCGAAACTGAAGTGGCAGTGGGCAGGGCACATAGCTTGACGGACAGATGGCCGTTCGGGCAGCAAAGTCCTCGAAAGGCGACCACGTACCGGAAGACGCAGTAGGTGGTAGGCCCCATCTTTGGGGCCTTTGTCCAGCAGCGGACCTCTTCTAACTGATGATGAATAGGCGGGATTGGTTTACTCTCTAGTCGACTTGAGCTGAACGAGCCTTACATAACCAAGCATGACAGCTCAGTCTCATTGAATACCTACAATATAAATTGCTCACTGCGCTTAAAAAAACTCCCGATCTTAAATATGCGCAGTAGTTTTCCTTTTAAATAATATAAGATGTAAGTATCATTAAGTTAGCCCATTGATATTACGTTGTTAAATGATCCAAGTCGGTCAGAAGTATCACAAGGTGAATGAATTGTATGACCTATATAAATTTGAAGGAAAGGTGAGAAGTACCGTATATCCTCTTTTATAGGACATATTAATGCCCCATAGTTCCGTCCGTGTATCGCGAAAGAAACAATTTCTTATTGCCATACAGAAATGTACGAAATAGCCAACATTTTTCTTACTAATGACTCGACCGTATAAGATGAGTATGGCGTTAGTGTTAGCGAGTTGTTTTTTTATTTTTAAAATAATGTAAAATCTATGCGTTTTCAAATGACACCCGAAAAAGAACTCCTTAATAAAATTATTAATTTTGGGAATGCTTAAGAAATAAGGCCATTATTTAGTATCTATAGAGAAAATTCCTTAAAAATTGGAAAAAAAAGTACTACGATACTCCGGCGAGTGTGATGAAGATACTCATGAAAGAAGCGAACTAAATTATTCCAAAAGAATGTGGGCGGCGGTGATCACTTATTACCAGGTGACCCGTACGCTCGTTTGTCCTCCTTTTTCATTAAAAAAATCTTAATATTTAAAATGTTATCGGAATGTGCAATGTAATAAATACAAAGTTTATGGCATGGCATGGCATTTATGCAGATTCATGCATTATTTTTGCATTCTACAAAATATATTTAATTTAACCCAACCCTATGTACTGATATTTTGAATGCCAAAAGTTTTCTTCCTACCAAATGAAATGCAATTCTTTATATATTTTTTAAACCGTGACTATTAAAATGATTTGTGAATAGGTATAGAATATAAAAAAATTCTCACAGGCTTCAGTTTATTAAAACAGTAAACCATAAGATAAAGAAACAAAATAATCGCTAACAGTGACATCACACCCTTCTTACATCCCTACTAAGGGTGGTAGTAAGTCGCCAGTCATGCCACTCGATCACATCTCACCTAACGGGCTGTCTACGTTAACACCGTCATTTTTTTCTGCGCACTTCTTTGTATGGCCCAAGTGAAAATTGGATGTCACTTATGATTTTTTAAATGTCAGTCTTAAATGGATAAGCGTCACTTTATAGAAAGTCATCTCCTCCGCTCTTTATAACATAAATAATTGGTACGCCGCCGATGTCGATTCTATAGTAAGTTAACCAATATTCGAACTAAAATATCCGCTATTGCGGCATTTATTTTTGTAAGCATTAGTTTGTTGTGTCATCAAATTCAAATTCAAATACAAATATTTTTATTCAAAATAGGATGTGACATCACTTATTGAAAGTCAAAAACTACCACCCATTCCAAAATGAATGCCTCAGACCTGAGAAGAACGGGCGCAACAAACTCAGTGGGCTTTTTTTCATCGAAAAAATATGTTTACAAAGTAATATTGTACAATTTAACTTCTTATTTAATAGCCTGAGGGCAGTTACTCCATTCCAAATCTGTCGTATCATTAAGAAAGTCATTTATGTTATAGTAACCTTTACCACGCAAACGTTTTTTAACAATACTTTTCTGGAATTTTGTTGTAAAAGCAAATACATCGCCCCACAAATTTTATGTCATTATTCAACCGGTACGAAGTTCTGGTCGTAGCTAGTTAAGCTACGGGTAATTGCAATTGGCACTTGAGCGCCAATACATCCTATATTGTATAGTGAGGGAACTAGCACTAAGAGGTTCTAATCATAAGGATGAGATCTCTGGAATCTTTTGGCCACACTATTTGGTATAAACACAGTGAAAATATCGTAAGTTGCGTGTGGTGAATCGATACATCTTCAAAAGTGTATTTTAGCAAAAAATTATACGACTAAAATTCATTCATTTAATTGATATAATTACCAATGCTTTCCTTTTGATATTGCGAAAATACGGAAGGCATTACCTGTCCTATTTATAGGTCTGATAATGTATTGTATATGTATTATTCAAAAAAGTGGATAAAATGTCTATTTTATTTAATCTTTATATATATATAAGATATTTCCACGTATATAGTCACTCATCACGATATCTCTGGAACCATTAGAGCTAAAAACTTGAAATTTGGTAGGAATACTCTTTTCACCGAGTAGAGCTCAGCTAAGAACGGATTTTCCAAAATTCCATCCGCAAGAGTTTTATTTATTTTGAACAGAACAACGTCTGTCGGGTCAGCTAGTTTTAATATATTCATATGCTCGCTCCGATAGCTTGGACCACACAAATAAGATTTGCAGCGTAAATTATTTCTTTATACAGTGAACGTAAATATCTCTTGTAATTTCACGATAAGCTGCCGTGTGTTGTTCGGAGATAACGAGGTTTTCGGAATAACGTTAATTTATTACGAGATTACAAGTCAGCAATATGTAAATAACTATTACGACAAAAACGTATATTTGGAGACGTGTCAGTGATTGATAAAACTGGACAAGACTACAAGACTTTTTGCAGTGGGAGGCTCCTTTGCATAGGATGTGCCTAGATTATGGGTAGGTACCACAACGGCGCTTATTTCTGGTGTGAAGCAGTCATGTGATTGCATTACTGTGTTTGGGTCTAAAGGGCGCTGTAGCTAGTGAAATTACTGGGCAAATGAGACTTGACATCATCATGTCTCAAAGTGAGCGCTGTTGTGTTGCCGATCAGAATTTTTTGGTTTTTCACGAATTCTGAGCGGCACATCATTGTAATGGGCAGAGCGTATAAATTACTATCAGCTGAACGTCCTGCTCGTCTCGTCCCTTATTGTCATAAAAAAAAGAGTTGTACGGGGTACTCCGAATATTGGTTACAAGCTGCAACTGACCGTATGATGAAGTCTACCAACCTAATATGCTCCAAGCCATTTAGCTGGCGTGGAAACCATAATAGATGTTAACATGGACAAGATACTTGTCCAAGTGGTAAGAATTACCTAAGTTTTCGAGAGAATCTCTTCATATACAGAAGAGACAGGAAGCCCAGACAAGGCAAAGAAAACCCAATAGTAATTTCATGACAACAAGGAGCAGGAAACAAATTCTCTGCTCAAATTAATGCTCTAACACGCGCTACATAGAGGAAGCGATATAACTAAATTTGGGTTTGTAAGACTTTTTACAACAACAGGGCCAAAGCCATTTGACGAAGCTTACCAAGCATGAAAGTCTTTTTTACAGGTTAGAGTTTATCGTGAATGTTGGTGACTGCCATGCATGCTTTACCGCTTCAACCCCAAAACAATAAAGAGGATTCCAGAACCACTTTGACGTATTTAGTTGTGAAACAAAAGAATTCATCCACCATTAATTGTTTTTTTTACTGTAAAGGCAGAAAGGCATTTATTTTCTCAAAATTGATTCCTTTAGAATTCTTTTTGATATAATTTCTAATATACTAGTTACTACTACCGCTTCGGAAACAAATGGCGCTCTGAAAGAGAAGAAGCGGCGCATGAAACTCTTCCAGCATTCCTTTTTTACGCTCTTTTCAATAAAAACATACAATATTGTACAGTCATTTCTATCGCTATAAAATAATCATAATCTAGTCGTAGGCTGTCCGATCACTTAGATAGCTGTGGAGTAATAGAATTTACGACAGAGCCATTTTTATTTAAAACATTTAAATATATTTATAGATAATGCCTGAACAGTGGCTGGGACTTTATTATAAAAATGTATACTTTTACCCTTAAATCTATTATGTATCTTATGAAGCCTACTACGAGTAGGATTAGTTACAAGCAATCCCTTATTTCTAGTGTTATAATAATGAAAATCACTATTAAGAGCAAAAAGGTGACTATTTTTGTGATAGTATATTAAATTTTCATAAATGTACTGACAATGTACATATAATATGACTAAACATTCAGTAACGAATCGTAACTCCTTTAAAAAATGATCCTTTTCAAGGAAAGGAATTGAGATTTTTCTACTCATCACAGAGTAGTCAAGTTACGCGATAGATTTTATCTGGTAGTCATTAAATGGAGGGACTGCTAAGTAAAGTGAATACTAAGGTGTTTATGAAGTTACTTATTGTGAAACTAAATATTATTTATTATAATATTATAAAGGAGATTACATGTAATAGTAGATTGTTAACCGAGAAGAATCAATTTTCGGAGGTATTTAGACTCTAGCGTCTAGTCCGAGTAGGAATTGATTTTTTTACCCGTGTTAAACATTCTACTTTTCATTTCGAATATGAGGAAAATAAAACTATTTGTTTATCTAAACTATTCATGAATAATATATGTAGTGCTTATTTAAAATTAATTGTCAAATTAGGACAATTTATGTCAACTTTTTAATTTTAAATATGGAACTCACCGCGTAATTGTTGCGGCTTATTCCGCTCAAAGAAGTTTGCGCTATCACACTGGCTGTTTAGAAAGTCACATGGCTGCAGCATTTTTTTATTAGTTTTTCTTTTGCATAAAAATCTTCACAGCAGTTCTATTTTTAAAGTTATCCTCGGCTTATTCCGTAAAACGAGGTCGACTCTCCTTATCATGCGGCGTCATGTGCTTTGTTGACTCGTGTCCTCAAAGTTGAGACTCAGGCTTTGCATACGTTTATAATAGTAGATTGTTAACCAAGGGTCGAAAGAATCAATTCCCGAGGTATTTTGACGCCCGAGCGCAGCAAGGGCGGCTATAGTCCGAGTAGGAAATGATTATTTTACCCGTGTTTAACACTTTACTTTCGAATATGAGGAAAATAAAACTAGTTGTTTATCTAAACTATTTATTGATAATATATCATATTATTACCTAGTAGTACCTATTTAAAATTAATTGTCAAATTATTATTTTAAATATGGAATTCACCGCGTAATTGAAGTTCACACTGGCTGTTTAGAAGTTTACATGACCGCATGCATTTTTTTTAAAAGTTGTTTTTTACATAAAACTCTTAACAGTTGAAAGCAGTTCTATTTTTGAAGTTCATTCCGGCCCTTAGGTGGGAAGTAATTTGTATGAGTTGTTCCCTCTCTGTGGAGGGAAGCAACATTTTCTACCCAATAATCAGATTAAAACAACATTACTTTCCGAGTATGAGAAATCAATAATTTATACTTTATCTGTCTTATTAATAAACGCAATGTAAAATTACTCCAAGTTTAAAATTACTTCTCTCAAAGTCATTCTTCAAATCAATAAGCAAATATTGATGTTACACTACTCCTTGCCGCAAATTTGTCGTTGTTTTTCTCATCAAGTATTTAGGGCAAAGGGGTAATGATACCACAGGTTAGGAATGCGGCGACCATCCTCAGGCTATTAATAAAAAGTTTAATTGTACGATATTACATTGAAACAATATATTTTATGAAAAAAAAAACTCGCTGAGTTGCGCCCGTTATTCTCAAGTATGAGGCACACTTTTTTGAATGATGGGTAGTTAAAAGGCATAAAAAGGCATTTATTTTCTCAAAATTGATTCCTTTAGAATTCTTTCTAGATTCTTTTCTTTTAGATCTTTTTTTCTAGATACTACTACCACTTCGGAAACAAATGAGGCTCTGAGAGAGAAGAAGCAGCGCAAGAAACTCTCCCAGCATTCTTTTTTGCGCTCTTTTCAATAAAAATATACAATATTGTACAGTCATTTCTATCGCTATAAAATAATCACAATCTAGTCCCAGGCTGTCCGATCATTTAGATATTCAGCAGTGGAGTAATAGGATTTACGACAGAGCCATTTTTTTATAAAACATTTAAATTTATTTTTTAACTTTCACTAAATGATATACTATTTTGAATAAAAATATTTGAATTTGAATTTGAATGGAACCTCTCACTAGAACATCAATTAATCCGAAAGGAACATAGTAAAACATCAAGCCTCTAAAACCATAAAAAATATGGTGATTGTAGTTTCTTATCATTTAGATTTTATTTTCGGTCACATAGTCAAGTTGCCGCCTTAAAATAACACGTCTTGATTATCTGTGGACTTCACGTGAAAAGGGTTTGGAAACAATGAGGTTTACACAAGATATTTTCCGTATGCTGACATTTGACATTTTGTGTTTCAATATGATAATATAGTGCTACATTTGCTCAACATATAACAGGGTAACTAGACTTGTCATTGAAAAGAAAAATTTAATATACGTTCACAAAAGTCGTCACCTTTTTGCTCTTAATAGTGATTTTCATTATTATAACACTACAAATAAGTGATTGCTTGTAACTTATTCTAGTAAGCTTCATAAGATACATAATAGCTTTAAGGGTAAATGTATACACTCCTATAATAAAGTCCCAGCCACTGTTCAGGCACTACAAATTATCTACAAATAAATTTAAATGTTTTATACAAAAAATGGCTCTGTCGTAAATCCTATTACTCCACTGCTGAATGATCGAACAGCCTGGGACTAGATTATGATTTCTTTATAGCGATAGAAATGACTTTACAATATTGTATATTTTTATTGAAAAACTCGCAAAAAAAGAATGCTGGGAGACTTTTTTGCGCCGCTTCTTCTCTCTCAGAGCGTCATTTGTTTCCGAAGCGGTAGTAGTATCTAGTAGTTATTAGAAATGACATCAAAAAGAATTCTAAAGGAATCAATTTTGAGAAAATAAATGCCTTTTATGCCTTTTATTATAATTTTTGTGATATTATGTAGGTATAAGATTAAGAGCTGATTTCACTATTGAATTAAGACGCGATTAGAGCACTTTGAACTAAGTTTAAGCGTTTAAACGAGATTAAAGATTCAATTCGCATTTAACGAACGCAACATATACGCAGTTATAGTTTTAACGCATCTTTACAATTTACCAGTCGGAGGCTCCTTTGCACAGGAAGCCGGCTAGATTATGGGTACCACAACGGCGCCTATATCTGCCGTGAAGCAGTAATGTGTAAGCATTACTGTGTTTCGGTCTGTAGGGCGCCGTAGCTAGTGAAATTACTGAGCAAATGAGGCTTAACATCTTATGTCTCAAGGTGACGAGCGCAATTGTAGTGTCGCTCAGAATTTTTGGGTTTTTGAGAATCCTGAGGGGCACTGCATTGTAATGGGCATGGCGTATCAATTACCATCAGCTGAACGTCCTGCTCGTCTCGTCCCTTATTATCATAAAAAAAAAACTATAACACAAGTTAGGATATCATCCTCGCCATCTGGATGTGTGGCGGTCCTCCACAGTGCGGTTTTCAAGGAGCTTTCTTCCACGTACTACAAAGCTGTGGAATGAGCTTCCTTGTGCGGTGTTTCAGGGACGATACGACATGGGTACCTTCAAAAAAAGCGCGTACACCTTCCTTAAAGGCCGGCAACGCTCCTGTGATTCCTCTGGTGTTGCAAGAGATTGTGGGCGGCGGTGATCACTTAACAACAGGTGACCCGTACGCTCGTTTGTCCTCCTATTCCATAAAAAAAAAAAAACTAACTGCTGATCATCGAATTGCAAGCTTTTAACTGGGAGCCTGGGACTAGATTATGATTATTTTATAGCAATAACAATGACAGTACAATATTGAATATTGTATTAAAAAGAGCGCAAAAAAACGAATGCTGGGAGAGTATGTAAGTATAATATCTATATTTATTGGCATCGGCAATTTCTAATTATTTATATTATTTAATTTTTACTTTCGGTTGTATGGATCTGATTTATAACTGTTAATAAAGAATTTTATTATTATATATTACAGCAAAAAAATTTTAAACAATACACAAAGATAAACTTAGCATAATAATTATAAAAAGACACTAGGTATACGATTGAAAATGAGTTTATAAATCACTTTTACTTTTCAAAGTTCAAAAGGCAGTCTTGATCTTCTTGACAAAGCAATGTCACCAATACATTTTGATCGCGTTCACGAAAACTGCGTCTTAAACAATAGAATGTAGACAATTTGCTATGTTTTTAAAGTGATAACCCTCACTTCTAGGATAAATACACAAATAAAATTTGAAAAACAAAATTTATGAACAATGCGGGACTCGAACTGGCGACCTCTCGCGTTCCGTGCGAGCGCTCTTCCAACTGAGCCAAGCGTTTGCGTGACGTATCGTTGATAAATCTTGCTCGTTGCTTTGTTTAACACTCAGGTTGTGGCTTCATCTACAGGATCCACTTTACAGTTGATAATCGGCTCAACCCCAATATTTGAGAAAACATAACATTTAACAGGATTTATGAACGTGACGTCACTCGAAAATTTAATTTGTATTCAAATTGTTTGCAAAGGCATTGGTATTGTTTTTGCAATGAATATTATCGATAACAGTTTGAGAGTCTTACACTGAACTGTTGATAACAAACTTATGACGCAAGAAATTTAAGAGAAAAATGAACTTATTGATAAAGTTTTCTACGTCATTGTTCAACTTAAACTTCAGTTTAGTTTAAATGAGTTTTTTGCAAAACTTTAACAATTCAAAGTAAATGCAGTTCGGAATTGTATTCTTTCGATTCAGTCCGTCTAGACCGTGATTGATCGTTTTTAAATGTTGTTTACAGAATTAAATATCTCTCTCGTACAAATTAATACCTAGCTAATACTACACACATATATACACGCTATCACGCCTCTTTTTCGTAGGGGTAGGCAGAGACCACATCTTTCCGCTTGCTACGATCCTTACATATTTATTGTGTCCACTTTCATTATCCCCTTCATTCATCCTCTCCGGTTTAGGGTACTCTTGACCTGGCCTTTTTTCAACACGTCCCTTATTTGTCTTGAAACGTCCACCTAGGTCTATCCCTTCCAACACTTTCATTCACACTCGCCTTATACACTTTTTTCATCAATCGTTCTTCATTCATTCTTTCGACATGGCCAAACCATCTCAGCATACCTTTCTCAATTTTTGTCACTACATCTTTTTTCAGACAACAGCGTTTTCTTATCTCACTATTTCTTTTACTGTCACTCAGTTTAACTACTAACATATTTCTTAACGACCTCATCTCAACTGCTTTTATTCTTTCATGTTTCTTCTGCCATACCCAACTTTCAATACCGAACGTGAGTATCGGAACCAAATAACACCCAAACGAGCCTTGTTAGACACCTTCCGACTGCTCATAAAGGAGTGCAAAGCTCCATTCACCATGTTTCCTGCATTCACTCTTCTTTCAATATCACTCTCATATTTTAAAGCTAATCTTGTACTTGTATTACTATTTTTATCTACACCCATGCTTTAAATTCACTATTAAAGATTCTGAAACAGTTAGCTTATTACCAACATTAAAACACCCAATGTTCTAATAACCATTACATCATCCAAACGAGTGTTGTAATGTTGTACTGAATTTCATAACAACACTCCTTGGTATATTTTTTCGATCCCTTCATGCAAAGAGTTTTAACAAACAGCCACATTCTTATTGCTCGATGCGTGGTATCTGTATGAATTTCAAAAATAGAACATTTTCTATTACGCGCGTTCCACACTACCAGAACGTCGCGCGCCGTCAAAAAAAAGTTAGTTATTCGAAACCCCGCCATTTTTCTTGAAAAAATGAGCGATTCATGCTTTGACAGCACACCGCCGGATATATAAAACGCTGCAAAAGAACATAATATTCAAGTGAATTTTAATAATTCCACAACACAAAATGTAAATTACTACTTAAATAAATAATTCTTTCATTAATACTTAGTTCATTTCTATATAATCAGTAATGGATGATATTAGGTTACTACTAAGACTGGCTGTTTTAATGTTAGCAGTAAGTTAACTGTTTCAGAATCTTTTAGAGGATTTATATTCTGGGTGTAGATAAAGTCTTGTACGCAACTGTTGATAATTAGGTATTAAAACACTCATGTGATACTATTATCACACTCGGCTTCGCCTCGTTTGATAAACCCACATTCGTGTTTTAATACCCCTTATTACACAACAGTTGCATAAATAACTATTAAAGTATTTAATGTAATAACAAAGCACAGAGCAAATAGCAGCGAAAAGTCAACGGTTGTAACTATTGCGGCACATTTCATAAAAAAATTATATTATTTTACAAAACAAAAATATGGTACGGAAATTTAAAGACAAAATAAAATTTCAGAGGGACAAAGCCACGGTCGTACACTAGCTAATTACTATGAGTAAGTATAAGTTTAGCAACGTTAGAACTATCCTGTCAAATTAGCTCGGACAGCAATGCTGAAATATGCACGAAAAAAAAAACAAATCACGACCCTACCACAACAAAACCATAGTACAGCGCTAAAATTATAATCTCGATGCACCATTTCCAACTCGACCTTCTTTTAACCCACTTTAAAATATACCTTAAAATTAACTGTATAAGAATCGATTTTCTATAATCAAAATCCCGTGTTACGCTTTATTAGGAGCAATGAACATCGCCATTGAATGAGATATGCAAGCCAAAAAGATGTAACTACTATATTAGTTTAATTGAATTTCGAATCTTTTACTGTAAAGAATAGGGTTTAAATTAGCGTTTTTGTAATAATTATAATGCATCAGCCGATGAAGTCTGGATAATGCCCTTTGTTGATAGGTGGAATTTATAGAATTCCGATCCTAATTAAGTGAGCTCTAACGATCACATTCGCATACATCTCCCGGCTTTCCAATTCAACAACGCCGTAACTACAAATGTTAACGTTGTTTTAAAATATGCCTTGAAATAATGTATTAAGGTTACTTTTCGCTTGTAGCTTATGTAAAGTGTCATGACATTGCACCGATGCGAATGACTCCCGGACGACAACGACCAGACAAGGGCAGGACACATGTCGTCTACATTTGAACTTGGAATTATTTACACACTAAGTGGAATAAAAAACGAAAATTAACGGAATTAGGGTGAAAACAGATTATGTTGACTACACTTTTTTACCAATAGACTTGGTTTTGAGCATATTTTTGATGCATATATTTTTTTTAATGAAAATAAGGCACGAGACGAGCAGAACGTTCTACTGATGGTAATTAATACGCCCTGCAAATTACAATGGAGTGCCGCTCAGAATTCTTGAAAAAACTTCGGAAAAAATTCTGAGCGGCACTACAATTGCGCTCGTCACCTTGAGACATAAGATGTTAAGTCTCATTTGCCCAGTAATTTCACTAACTTCGGCGCCCTTCAGACCGAAACACAATAATGTTTACACATTACTGTTTCACGGCAGAAATAGGCACCAAAATATTGAAAATAAACTTCCCATGGTGTTTTAAATAACGACACATAACGAAAATTTCATTTCTAGGACCGTTATCTTATTATATTATACAGCTCGTGCAAAATTAAAAGGGCATACATTGAAATTTTAGATTTAAAGCTCAACAATTTCCTAAGTGTTGGTAAATTCTTTGACATTTATATACGTGATATTTTGAACTACATGATTAAATGATTTTCCTTTATTTCCTATGGTGATGAGGCGAGGTGTTGAAATATGGTAATACTGAGAGGTGGTAGGGCGGGATACGGGTGGATGAGTGTCCGCGAGGTCCAAAACCTTCTACTTTACTCTGGACGACAATTCATTTTATTTTTATGAAAATAAGGGACAAGACGAAGGGACTAGACTAGTTGGACGTTCAGCTGATGGTAATTGGTACGCCCTGCCCATTACAATGCTCTGGCATTACATCTGCGCTCGTCACCTTGAGACATAAGATGTCAAGTCTCATTTGCCCAGTAATTTCACTAGCTACGGCGCCCTTCAGACAGAAACACGATAATGTTTACACATTATTGCTTCACGGTTGAAATAGGCGCCGATGTGGTACCAATAATCTAGCCGGTATCCTGTGCAAAGGAGCCTCCCACTGGTGCAAGACGCTCTGTGCCTGTTCCGCCTCGATACGTCATGTCCTATTTTGATCCTCAATACTCCAAACATCCTTCTTCAGAAACATATTTCTAAACCGTCAATCTTTTTCACGAGCCTGTTCTTTGTGGTTTTTGTGGAATTCCTGTTTCTCGGTCATAACTGACTTGAACAAAAAAACATATACTCAGTAGAATGTAGTTAGACCGACACCACTAACAGCTCGTGAAATCTAAAGAATATCTAAGCGATTGGACAGCCTGGCTAGTCAAAGTAACATAATGATCATTTTATAGCAGTAACAATGAGAGTAATATTGTTTATTTTATTTTATTAAAAAGAGCGCAAAATAATGCTTGAAGAGTTTCTTGCGCCATTTCTTCTCTCTCAGATTGCCATTATTTTCGGAGCGGTGGTAATGTTTCAACTGATATCCAAAACAAGTCTAAAGGTATCAATTTTAAGAAAAAAAAAATGACTTTTTTGCCTATTAAAAAAGATAAGACTTATTATGAATGCATCGCGAAATCTTATGCTACTCAACTTACATTACTAATTAAGGCTCGTCAAATTCAAATTCAAATTTTCAAATTCAAAATCACTTTATTCATGTAGGTCACGGAACTGACACTTATGAATGTCAAAAAAAAAAAATATTTTCTTATTGGCAAAAGGCATTTATTTTCTCAAAATTGATTCCTCTACAATTCTTTTTGATGTCATTTCTAATAACTACTAGATACTACTACCGCTTCGGAAACAAATGGCGCTCTGAGAGAGAAGAAGCGGCGCAAGAAACTCTCCCAGGATTCTTTTTTTGCGCTCTTTTCAATAAAAATATACAATATTGTACAATCATTTCTATCGCTATAAAATAATCCCAATCTAGTCCAAGGCTGTCCAATCATTTAGATCTTCAGCAGTGGAGTAATAGGATTTACGACAGAGCCATTTTTTTATAAAACATTTAAATTTATTTATAGATAATGCCTGAACAGTGTCTGGGACTTTATTATAGAAGTGTATACATTTACCCTTAAAGCTATTATGTATCTTATGAAGCCTACTAGAATTAGTTACAAGCAATCCCTTATTTCTAGTGATATAATAATGAAAATCACTATTAAGTGCAAAAAGGTGACGATTTTTGTGAACGTATATTAAATTTTCATAAATGTACTGACAATGAAGTTATAATATTTATTTCTTTAAATTTTTCTTTGAGAGACTCTCCACCTTTCTACATTTCTTATTAAATTTAAAGACTATCTAAGCGATGGGACAAACTTGGGCAAGATTATGATTATATAATAGCAAAAACAATGACGGTAGAATATTGTATATTTTATTAAAAAGATCGCAAAAAAATTCGCCATTTCTTCTCTCTCAGATCGCCATTTATCTTCGAAGCGGCGGTAGTGTTGAACTGACATTGATGTCAAACCAACAGATAAGACACAAAATATATCAAGGACACTTATGCTACTCAACTTAAATATCAACTCAACTAAAATCTTTAAACCTGTATAATCTATATATATATAAATTAATTGCTGTTCGTTAGTCTCGCTAAACCTCGACTGTACCGATTTGGCTAATTTTGGTCTTGAATTATTTGTGGAAGTCAAGAGAAGGTTTAAAAGGTGAATAAATATGAAGATGTTCAAAATAAAAAAAAAAACAATAATTTTGTTTTTCCTTTGATGTGTCCCCCGTCGTTCAGAAATCAAATTGAAAGAATAGTTTAAAATGAATAACTAATTAGAATCTTTGTATCTGTCTAACTTTCTCAGGAGGTAAAAAACAAACTTAGTTTTAGCTACCTTTAGTTGGTAGATTAACTACAGTTGTTAACTATAATGGCAATACAAAGTTTGCTGGGTCAGCTAGTATATTATATAATCTGAATCGTTGAAACGGCTCCAATGATTTTCATAAAATTTAGTATACAGGGGATTGCGGGGGCGATAAATCGATCTAGCTAGGTTTCAATTTAAAAAAAAACTTTATCCGTGTTTTAATGAGAAACAGCTAATAACATTAGAATATAAAGGTAAATTTCGCCATTATATACAAGACTATAATAGCTCAGATTGGGTGATCCGGAAAGCAGATGACACCGATTTGAATCCATATTAGTTTTTTTTTGTTCAAGTTTTGTACATTCTTAAAAATACGAGCAAGGCTCGGTAGTCCGGATATTTACTAATTAAAGCTCGACAAATCTAAAGATGACTCAAAATATATTTAGACACCTTATGCTACTGTTTAATTAAGTTTCCTTGTAATATTTAGTAGATTATGTCAGTGTTGAGATTAGGTACCTCTACTATTTTCGAGACCATAAAATACGATAATTTCGAAGCGTATTAATTAAACGTGGGTTGGTTGTGTATTATATTCTAAGATTAACAGTTTGAAATTAGTATGTTCTTAAACTTTTTAGTAATAATTTGAATTATGTGAACATGCCTAGGAAATGAAAAGGCTTTATTATGCGCGTACTTAGAAGTAAAAATAATAATTTATAGTTTTTTCGCGATATATATTACACAGATTTTTTTATAACATATTCCATTACTTTTCTAAAATAAAATTAGGCTACTTTAGAAACTCACACCAAAATCGGTCGAGCTGTTTCGAAGATTATCTGGAATAAACCACGTAAAGAACAATGTGAACAATCAAATGCGTTTGACATAAATCTGTCTTTTTTATGACAATATAGACAGCTGATGGTAATTGATACGCCCTCGATAGAGTGCTCGAATCGGTGACTCAAATATCCGGATAGCATAAAATAGATTCGGCCGGGTATCGTTAATTTGCTCCTAAGAATTGAAGAGTTCCGTTACTTATAATCAGAACCTAACCAAACTATCTTATGTATCCTTTCCAATAAAAAAAGAATTTTCGAAATCGTTTGGCGCGATATTGAGTTATTCGTAAATTTGTCGAGCACATACTTATAGCAAATTTAAGACTTAGATGGTTTTCTTATGGATGCCATTGTCAACCAGTCAAAAGAATTATGAAAATCGGTTCACCCAGTCGAAAGTTCTGAGGTAACAAATATAAAAAAAAAACAATCCGACGAATTGAGAACCTCCTCCTTTTTAGAAGTCGATTTCAAACTTTAAAAAGTAGAGTGGACTTCGCTTCTACTATATAAAGTCTACTAGTTTATCTATATATATAAAAATGAATTGCTGTTCCGACCGATTTTGCTAATTTTGGTCTTAAATTTATTGTGGAAGCCCAGGGAAGGTTTAAAAGCTGAATAAATAAAAATGCTCAGAATAAAATAAAAAATACGGTTTTCATTTTCCTTTGATGTGTCCAATTAGAATCTTTATAGTTTTCCAACTTTCTCTGGAGGTATAAAGTAAACCTAAATTTAGGTAATTATAGTTAACACTGTTGTTAACTATCTATCAGATTATTTTTATGTAGATTGATAGATCTTAAGTGTTGTTGAACCTAACCGCACCACAAAACAAAAGAAAAAATATAGTTAGTAAAAAAGCTCTAAATTGATTTACAGACGGTATCATAACTGTGTCAATATCAAATTGAAACCTTATGCCAGTATTTCAGGAAAACTCTGTTTTGTAAGTGAACAACATCATGTATAATAAATCGATTAATTAATTAATCGAAAATAAAAAATAAAATTTCATTTATAGCGAGCATTGTTTTTATTTGTTTAAATAAAAAAAGGATTCCTTTTCTTTGTTTATGTTTATTTTATACATAAGTTGTCTTTTATTTATCGATTGAAGCAGTACGAAGTCTGCCGGGTCAGCTAGTAATTATTAATAAAAACTCATGAATATTATGTACACTTAGCAATCCGTGTAATTAATTCGTTTTTAAACTGTCCAGATGTTTTCTGCAGCCTAGCGAAACTCTCCCAAGCGATTGTATGAAACGTGCAGTCATTGATAGATTGACAGATGACGGTTACAATCTTGTTAATAACGGTGATAGCCGAAATCCACTACGTCTTAAGCAACTGTTCTCTTTCAAACTTAGCCGGATTATACTTCATCGCCTTATTATTGTAATTACTTATGTCAAATCACTGCATGTTTCATACTAATTTAAATTTCAAGTTTTAGTAAGGCAGTCCCGCCCTTTATTACGTAGTATTAACATCCTCTTTGGTTTTCTGTACTAGAATAGAAAACATTTCTTTATTTACTAAAATAACTTTACAGATTGAAAGTGTTGGCTCTTCCGCGTGACAGAGAGACAGAAAGAGGACTTATCAATAGTATGTGTACGAACTGAGGCAATCATTGTAGTGAACCACAAGTAGGGAACCCATTTGCCACTTAGGGCTGTCTCTAGACACTTTTAGAAAGAGATTTTTAAAATATGTTACGAACCAATTTATGCCGACTTTATTACTTTATTGCGACTGTTTGTTTGAATAAGTTAGCTCCTACTTGCTGTGAAAGGAAAGGGTGGACCAGTGGGAGGCTCCGTTGCACAGGATGCCGGCTAGGTTATGAGTACCACAACGGCGCCTATTTCTGCCGTGAAGCTGTAAAGTATAAGCATTACTGTGTTTCGGTCTGAATGGCGCCGTAGCTAATGAAATTACTGGGCAAATGAGACATCTTATGTCTCAAGGTGACGAGCGCAGTTGTAGCGCTATTTTTGGGGTTTTGCGGCAATTTCATTATCTACGGCGTCCTTCAGACCAAAACACAGTAATGCCTACACATTACTGCTTCACGACAAAAATAAGCGCCGTTGTGGTACCCATAATCTAGCCGGCATCCGGTGCAAAGGAGTCTCCCACATACTTGATGAGTAGATTGTTAACCGAGGGTCGAAAAAATCAATTCCCGAGGTATTTAGACGCCCGAGCGCAGCGAGGTCGGCTATAGTCCGAGTAGGAAATGATTCTTTTACCCGTGTTAAACACTCTACTTTTCATTTCGAATATGAGGAAAATAAAAGTAGTTGTTTATCTAAACTATTTATTGATAATATATTTTAATAATATAAGTAGTACCTATTTAAAATTGATTGTCAACTAAGCACAATTTATGTCGACTTTGTATATTTTAAATATGGAATTCACCGCGTAATTCTTGCGACTTATTCCGCTTAAAGAAGTTTGCGCTAAGTTCACACTGGCTGTAGCATTTTTTTAAATAGTTTTTTTTTACACAAAATTCTTCACAGCTGACAGCAGATCTATTTTTAAAGTTCATTCCGGTCCTTAGGTGGGAAGTAATTTGTATGAGTTTTTCCCTCTCTATGGAGGGAGGCAGCGCTTTCCACCCAATGATCAGATGAAAACAACATTACTTTCCGAGTAAGAGAAATGAAAAAGAAATTACTTTGTGATGGATGGACAAAAAGAGACAGGGATGCAAGTGAATATGTTTACCCCTCTTCTATCTTAGCAAAGTAAACATACAACATTAAATAGCTAGAGAAAGACGATCCTTAAGGCACGTCCACAACAGTGTTCAAGTCACGGAGCGTAAGGTAGATTAAACTTGTTTAATATGCAAACAGCATAGTGTGGCCATGCCACGACGCGACGGTCTGGGTTGTGTAATGTTTTCCTATTACTTATGACCTCTGCTGTAATATGAGATGCGCTGCACTGCGGGCACGAACAAATTAACTAGTGTTATTGTGCCTGTGACCTTTTCCTCAGAAGAGATGGAGAGTTTAAATTAACCTTAATACAAAAAAGGAAATATTGGTGAATTGAGCACTTGGAGAGTGGATAATGGATAGCAATAACATGTCAAGTGTTAGAGTGGATCCCACAAGGAAACACGCAGAGGAGCAGACCATTAGATTAGATCGAGGAGATGTGATGAGAAGGAGCTAAAGAAAAACGGCAAAAGTATGGAGAACTAATAATGGGATTAATGTTAAGTCAAAACATAAAATAAACGTATGTAATGGAATCTATGTATGTAATTTAACGAGTTAAAAATTAAATTATACGTTTACTTGTGTGCAACTATTAAAAATTATATTTTCACCTAATTATATTTTAATATTTAAAATAGAAAAAAAAAAATGATAAACGGACCATAAAATCCATATGATAGTAGATACATAGATGTTCACATAATATGGACTTCTTTTATATGGAAATGTACGATAAACTATTATGGGGTATGTTTATAAAACACAAAAACAATACCGGCCTTTTAGGTAGATGTATGCACTTGTTTTGAAAGTACCAATGTACATGCTACAGATTCGTTGTTAGTTGCAAAAATTCCTTCCACAATGTAGGGAAAGTAGTCCGCTGGCCAGGATGATACTCAAGGTTTTGACGTGTCGTTTGAAGGTGAAATTTGGAGTCAGTCGTTGCGAAAAATCATGGCTAGCTATTTTGTAAATCGCGAGTAAATAGCAAGACATATCCATGCTATTGGCAAAAGCTTAGCGGGTAACAGTTTAGCTCTACATGGAAGAAAGCTCCCTGAAGCTACCGTGTAAAGTCACACATCGTCACACATCGAAATGGTGAGGATGAAATTAATGATCAATGGTAGAAATGGTTTCCAGCTGAATCTTTAAAAAAATCGTTATTTTTAAACTGATCACACAAATTTAATTGATATAATTAATCCCAGAAGTGAGTTTTAAAAATAACAAATTGTTTAGATTTGAAAGAGCGACATCTCAAGTCAATTTCCTAATATGCAATTATTGGGGTTGAGCAGGTTATCAACTGTTAAGTAGATCCTGTAGATGGAACCATAACCTGAGAGTTGAACAAGACATATCAAGATTTACGAACCAAACGTCACGGTTGGCAACCCGAGATGTCGCGGGTTCGAGTCTGCATCGTTCGTAGATTTTAGTTTGTAATGTGTTTAGCTAAATCTTTATTTAATCTCATCGATGGATACCGTTCCCTAACAGTATGTGTAGAATCTAGTAGCATAGTATTATTAAACAGTTACATAACAACACTAGAAAACCAAATTGATAGCGCTGAATGTATGTGCTAATTGATGTTAACTGTGATGCAACTGAGTTGCCAACAACTTGAGGTTCATTCACTCTGCTCTGAAGTACAAGTCCTCTATTCATGAACTGTTTATGAAATCACACGTAATAATTACGTATTCATTTATACTTATCCATATACAGTATGACTGATGAGATATTAACAATATTAAAGGACGTTATTAAACCTGATATGAAGAAAAAACAACACAACATTTAAATAATTTTAATTGACTAAACAATTTGTTATGTATTTTAAGTGATAGCCTTCACTTCTGGGATTAATTACACAAATAGAACTGAAAAAACAAATTTATGAATGATGCGGGACTCGAACTAGTGACCTCTCGCGTTCCGTGCGAGCGCTCTTTCCAACTGAGCCAACCGTTCGAGTGACTTATCGTTTATAACAACTTGTATGCTTTGTTCAACTCTCAGGTTGTGGCCTCATCTACAGGATCTACCTTACAGTTGATATCTTGCTCAACCCCAATATTTGCATATTAGGAAATTGACTTGAGATATCGCTCTTGCTAATCTAAACACTAAACAAATTGCCTGCTCAGTAAAATTAACCGAAAGTTAAGTAATTCATTGCGCACCGTATAGACCATAGTTTCTTTACCTTATTTTGCTCACCGCCCACTTTTAGAATATGTTTTTTTCTAGAGTATTTTCGTGTATTTTTTGCCTGTTTAGACTATATTTTTTAATCTACCCACGCCCCATCTGCACTAACTCAATGCCCCCTAATTTTCTCTGGGTCTTCTATTACCCCCCCAAAAGTCTCAAGGGGGCGTTATCGCCCACGTTGAGAACCTATGGTATAGACGCACGGAAGTACTAAATCATGATATTGGTAATAATGATTGAAGAAAACTTGACAATAACGGTAAGGTAAGAAAAATTCTTTATTATTCAACTCAAAATAGAATTATTGAAATGAATATATGACATACATATATGTAAAGCTTAAAATTAACGTAATTTTCAAATGCTTTTGGTCGAGGTGCCCTGAAACTGAGGAACTAAGAATTTTGTCCTTTCCATGCTGCAACCTCATTTTCATTGTCAGGGTAAAATTTGAGGATGGTTGATGGAAAAATATACAAATTTTACGAGATTTTCCCGATTTGCTACAAATTTGCTACAGAGGGTAGTTAAGATAATTTATTTTAGACTAATTCAGTTACGCAGAACATAATATTTTGTCGAAAGTATTACTGTGGAAGTTTTTCATACCGGTCCCTATGCGGCAGAATATAATCAGGGCTTGGTTCTGAAGATAATGTATTATCGCTAAATTGGTAGTCAATATTAGTAGCGTTGGGTGAAGAACAGTTTGCATTTTCCATATTAATATTTTTTACCAACTGTAGCATACCAATTTTGAAATCAATTTTTTGATTGACATTCATTCTTCTCATGTAAGTTCGGAAACTGAGAAGAAACTTTGTGTCATCGTCTTCTTCTCTAAGGACTTGTTTTGGTTTAACTCCTTTCCTTTTCTCCTTCTCCTCATGTGAGCTTGCGATTTTATATATGATATCCCTTTTTTTGCTTGTTTTAGATAGAAGTGGTGCTACTGCTGATGGCGAATTAATAGTTTTGTTTCCTTTTGTGTTTTCTTCTCTGTCATTAACATCTTTTACAATGTCATCTGATTCATCACTTTCGGAGTTTCTTTCCGATGTTCTTTTATCAAAGATTGGAAATAAGAAATGTAATATGTCTGCATAGATGTATTTTTTCGATTTTTTTGCACTTGGATTACTTTTATTTTTTTGTATTTCCTTTCTATAATAATCTCTTACATGTGTCCATTTCCTTTTTAAATCGGCACCTGAAAAAAGAAATTAATGTTCACAAATTCCTGACAGCGGTACATTGCACAGCTTGTAGAAGGTAAAAATTTACACAACCATTGTGTGATGTTCATTTGCTTAAAAGCATACCATTTATAGCTACGGAAGACTTGGCTGCATAGAACACTTATAATTTTCGTCTTCTTGAATAAATATTTCGTTTTAAATAATCATTTACGCGGCAATTGTTTTCTTTTAAATGTGTTCTATGGAGCCCTTAAATTTACAACACGAATACCCATCATTGAAGTGATAACCTGATCAATATACTGCTGATGTGGGCGGAGGTTAAAATTTGACATAAGGTGACCTGTATGCTTTATTTTGGCCATAAAGATACTAATACTTCAGCCTAAAAAATTAAACTGCCTTCAAAAGAACGTTGGAAATTACTGAAAATCATTTTAAATTGATTAGTTTTATAATATCCCGAGGCATTATTTTGCAGATTCATTAATCCTATCCCACATTGTACAAGAAGTAATTTTTTATCACAATAAGGGACGAGACGAGCAGGACGTTCAGCTGATGGTAATTGATACGCCCTGCCCATTACAATGCAGTGCCGCTCTGGATTCTTGAAAACCCCAAAAATTCTGAGCGGCACTACAATTAATGCGCTCGTCACCTTGAGACAAGAGATGTTGACTCAATTGCCTAGTAATTTCACGAGCGCCCTTAAGACCGAAATACAGTAATGTTTACACATTACTGCTTTACGGCAGAAATAGGCGCCATTGTGGTACCCATAACATGTGGTAAAATACTTCCTCATGCCGGTTGAAGAACTACTTCAAAGTAACTAAATATAATAATAATGAATAAAAATCAAATAAACTTACTTTTGTTCAATCGCTCCGTCTTAGTATGAGACTCCCAATTATTGATAACTTCTTTACATACTTGTTCCCACGCCGAATCCCTTACATCCTTGTTATGGTAATCTTCGTGAGTAATATCCCACAAACATGGGACTTTTTCAATCGCTAGAATTAGCGATTCGGTATCGTACATCGTGAAATACGTCGACTCGGCACGGTGCAAGAGCGATACTGAATAGAAATTTCCGAACGTGTTCTAACTAAGGCTGGGCGCAAACGTTCGGAAACCGGATTAGGATTCCTGATTCGGAATTACGTGAGACTAGCGCAAACGTCCGGTTTTTTTGTTCAGATTTTTTTACGACCAGTACGAATAGAGACGCTTGTGAAAGCACACGCAAGAACTATCATGGACGACGAAGACGAATTGATTACTATTACTGGCGCTTAACAAGAAGAAGAGGAATCGTCGTAACTGGGCACAATTTTGAAAAATGACTAAAAGAATTGCCATAGGTATTGTTCGACCGCCATTATTAAATTTTATACCTACTACCTACCTACTACTATATACCTACGACGAGTCTACAGACATACACTCGCTACAAACGGTACTCCGGTTTCCTGACCAGGAATTCAGATTCGGAAACCTCATATTACATAAAAAATATTCAACAAGCCGCACATTAATCTAGTTATTTCCGAATGATAAAAAAACCTAACGTTCGGTTCAGTGCGTTCGGTTCCTAAGAACGGAAAAAACTCAATGACGTCATCCCGAACGCAGCTCTCGCGTACATTTTCGCTCAAGCGCCGCACACGCACGGAAATTTAGATTAGATATACTCGTCGTAGGTAATAAAATGTGTGAAGCTGAAAAATTTATAATGGCGGATGAACAATATAAATGCGTATGTTATTTCAATAATGCAGACTACCACAATAGAGACATAAGGGACTTGGCTTGGGCCCAGATATGTAAAATGGTTTTTTATAACTCTTAACTTTTTATTAACACTTGCGTGTGCTTTCACAAGCTTCTCTATTCGTCGGTCGTAAAAAAATCCGTACAAAAAAACCGGTCGTATGCGCTAGTCTCGTGGAATTCCGAATCTGAATTCGTGATCAGGAAACTTTATCTGGTATCCGAACGTATGCGCCCAGCCTAAACACTACAAATTATATGAGAATATCGAGTTCGGATATATCGATTCGTTTATGTGTCAAATTGGAATTCTGCGTTCGGAATCTTTTACAATGAATTGAACGCTTCCAATTTAATCCGCGCGGCTTAAATAAAAGATTTGTTAAGCATTTTTTATTCTGGAACCTTATCACTTAAAATAACATAGAGACCGAAAATCATTGTGAATATATTTAAATGATGTGAATATTTGGACGTTCAAGGTCGTGTGCTTGAGATTACGAATTACTTCATTAACAATTATTATAAAGTTATTAGTTGTGTCTGGCCTGCCGTTTTACCCGTGTATAATAAAATATGTTTACCATAACATACCTTTTGTGGCTTATGATTAAGAAAAAGGCAAACGGTATCAAAAAGTAAACCACGGGTAAATGCCGTTGGGGTTCACTAAAACTTAATGTTAGTAATTACTACAAACATCAAAACACCTTATAAAACAGCGCGAGCGCGGGGATTTCTCACCGCCCGGCGAAGCGACGCTAAAACTCTGCCATCAGCGCCTCTAGCGGTGGCTCTACGTAACATTGACATAGATAATTAATAACTCCTATACTTTAAATGCAGCCCGCACGCTATAAAACTAAGATGTGCTAAGGGAATCTTTGTCGAACATAGCATCAAGCTACCATTAAATATTACGCCGATAAAGCCTGTTCAGGAGCGGTTTTTTAACAACTTAACAATTAATATTTCAAGACGATCGGTTGGACGAGGACAAAACCGATCGTCGTGGAGAAGTTTGGGGAGGCCTTGGTCCAGCAATGGACGTGTTTCAGCTTAAACGATGCCGATGATGGACAAAGTCAATGTTCTATACTTATTGCCTCTTTATTTTGTGGTGTGACCTATGCTTGATAGCCATTAGAAATTGGCCAACATATGAAAATATACTAATTGTAGAAACAATAACGAGTGGTTAGTGATCCTACCTACTAAGCTAGAGGTCCCGGGTTCGAATCCCGGTAGGTGCAAGCATTTATATGATGAATATGGATGTATGTTTCCGAGTCATGGATGTTTAAATGTATTTATGTACGTTTATGTGTATGTTTATATGAATTTATGTATGTTTAAGTAAGTATATTGTATTAAATATATCATTGTCTTGTAACCCATAACACAGGCTATATATGCTTAACTTGGGGCAAGATAATTTGAGTGTAAAAAGTGTGTCAATCCAAAAACAGCTTAGTAATATTAAGGATTTATAACAATAATACTTGCGTTTACATAATTGTTGTTCTCAACAACCTGTAACATCTCTGCTATTTACCTGCAACAAAATAAAATATAGAATGTTTTATTGTGCATAGTAGGTATGTCACAAATTAAGAAAAATATTTATGTATATTAAATAAAATAAATAGAAGCTCTATTTGTTGATGCCAACACATATGACCTGTGAGTAAACCACATAATGAAAAATAAGGAACTAATTATAATTTTAGTTACACATAACATACATTTCTTTATCAACTGCATAGTCCTTAAACGCCACGATAGAGGGCAGGTAGGTAAAAAACTAAACAAAGTCGCGGGCAGTCGTTAGTACTGTATAGAGATAGACAAAATCCGCAAACAAGGCAATAAAACGTTACACAAGAAAGGCGTAGGACAGTGGGAGCTGCGACGTATGACAAGCAGAGACCATTTTGTTGAGAACACTGTTGTGGGTGGTACAAGTAAAAAGAGTACGTCGTTTGTTTGATAATTCGCGCAAATGATGTTTGTGAAATCATGATCAAGCTTATCGATTGTTTAAAATAACAGGCCTGTTAAATTAATTCACTTAAACTTTAAACAAAGAGAAGCATCAGTAGCAAATAATACAAAGTCATGGCTATAATCTAAAATGTGTTCCACAAAAAGTGATATCAGAGAGTTTTTTTAAAGAATTAGCAAAACAGTCATTGACATTCGTTATATCAAAAAAGCACTTACAGCTTGTATTATATTTTACGTAAAGTATAGATATGGTGCTACAACAAAAATACCCGATTGACGTCTCATAAAAAAAGTTATAAATGTATTATAATGTGGGCATTTATTTATTTATTTGTTTATTTCTTATTAACAAATTACATAGTATATATATCAAAATTCTTGTACATACATAGACTCATTCGAGTTTTACCGTGTACAAAAGGTCGTCGGAATACATGCAATATTATTTAAATTTAAAGTTTAATACTTAATTAATTATAAAAGAAAATGGCAACACGCATGGTAATCATATTTTTAAAATATTAATTGAACGCTTATAACTTGGACCGTTTGTTTACGTGTAAGTAGACCTCTCGTCGGTACAGGATTGCTTGCTGAAGTACCATTAACCCCTGCGCGCTAAATGTTAAGGCTTTTATTAGCTCTAGTTTTTGCCCAAAATGTTGCAGAGTTTCTTTTGACTATTTTTGGCCTGTGACTTTACACATCTTCATTAATCCACCTTAATATGAGTTTATGGCGTATATTTTTTTCAATGTGTGTCGCAATTAATTTTAATAATAATTGATGATTTTTTGAAGGATATTATTTTAGGCGAATATGTTTTAATCGGAATAAAGGAGCTCCACAAACTATGTAAGAAATATATCGAAGGAATATTTTTCTCATCTGTATAATTATGTTCTAGGCTAAAAGCTTATCAATTCTACCACTCAAAATATAAATATAAAATACGATACAACAATCGTCATAAGCTTAAAAAACACCGAAGTAACCACCATCTGAATGATGGCTTTCGACTTAGAAAATACTAGCGTATATTCTACCTGACAGCCCGATAATGTGAAAACAATTATAATTCGTCAGTGTGTGCATTCAAAATACTAAGGAGTGAATGCCTAGCGTGGCTGACTTTTTACGACTTGTCAATCAAAATAGGCTACAGTGACAACATATTCTCTTTCTATATTCCTGTATCTCTGTTAGAGATTTTCTTTCCTGTTGCACGATGTGTTTTTCTAAACACTATTATATTGTAAGTCTTAGATAGTTTATACGTCTAGATAGAGTCTGTTGCTGTTAGACAGCCGATAAAAACAGGCCAGGAATATTAGTTTAGTGTGCGTGGCAAGCTGCGTGTTACTCATGCAGTTTGTTTGACAAAGGTTTGTATGTTGGTGTGCGTGCATTGCTGAGAATCACAGAACAGTTTTAAGAGATACCTATTCTATTAAGAGGTCCCGGGTTCGAATCCCGGTAGGTGCAAGCATTTATATGATGAATATGGATGTTTGTTTCCGAGTCATGGATGTTT
>CATIXQ010000020.1:9221270-9391319 GCA_949711755.1 Leptidea juvernica
TGTTTGTTTCCGAGTCATGGATGTTTATATGTATTTATGTATGTTTAAGTAAGTATATTGTATTAAATATATCATTGTCTTGTACCCATAGTACAGGCTATGCCTAGTTTGTGACAAGATAATTTGTGTAAGAGTGTGTCAATATTAAAAAAAAAATTGAAACCAGGCGCTTACACCGTAAGAGCGCTTTTGCACTACGTCTGATCACAATCTGATCCGTATCCGCGAAAAGACGGCTTCCGTCATCCGATTTTTTTCCGTGAACCGTGGAACGATTACTTCGGACCGTGACTTTACGGATACGGATCGGACTCTGATCGGACGTAGTGCGAAAGCGCTCTAACTATTACAAATACGAAAAATCCTTAGAGTAGTAGTCTACGATAGTTTACGCACTAGATCCGGCATCCAATTTCTTTGCTCTTAATAGTGATTTTCATTATTATAACACTAGAAATAAGGGATTACTTGTAACTAATACTAGTAGGCTTCATAAGATACATAATAGCTTTAAGGGTAAATGTATACACTTCTATATTAAAATCCTAGCCACTGTTCAGGCATTATCTATAAATAAATTTAAATGTTTTATAAAAAAAATGGCTCTGTCGTAAATCCTATTACTCCACTGCTGAATATCTAAATGATCGGACAGCCTGGGACTAGATTGTGATTATTTTATAGCGATAGAAATGACTGTACAATATTGTATATTTTTATTGAAAAGAGCGCAAAAAAAGAATGCTGGGAGAGTTTCTTGCGCCGCTTCTTCTCTCTCAGAGCGCCATTTGTTTCCGAAGCGCTAGTAGTAACTAGTATATTAGAAATTACATCAAAAAGAACTCTAAAGGAATCAATTTTGAGAAAATATATGCCTTTTATGCCTTTTGCCTTCCCGTCAACGGATAGAAATAGTTCTACGACTACCTCGGACCGTGTTTTCACGATACGGATCGGACGTAGTGCGAAAGAAAGAAAGATTTTTTTTTTAAATGTATAAGTAAGTAGTTTTGTACAAATACAAAAGTAATAACATAAAAAATCGCTCTTAAATCGTGATATCCAAAAACCGTTAAATAATCGGTAAATTGAAATCAATAACTTTTTAAATATCACACAAAAAATATCTTAAATTTTGATATTAAACACTCCCATACATTTAGATTGAGACTGTTACATTTAGAGAGCATTGGTGTGAAGTCAGATTATCTGATTGGCTAATGGAAAGGCTTTTACCATATTCAGCCCGGTATGGATTTGAAGTCGGTTTTCGTAGAATAATAGTATTCGACTCAATTTTGGTAGGTTATAGTAAAATAATGTTTTCATATTTGGGGTGTTTTAGGGAACGCAGAGGTGATTGCTAACTATGGACCTTATGAGGAAGCTCATTGATGCTCAGAGGGCAATGGAGAGGGCTTTGCTCGGAGTTTCCCTACGAGATCGAATCAGAAATGAGGAGATCCGTAGGAGAACCAAAGTCACCGACAAAGCCCAAATGATTGCGAAACTGAAGTGGCAGTGGGCAGGGCACATAGCTCGGCGGACAGATGGCCGTTGGAGCAGTAATGTCCTCGAATGGCGACCACGTACCGGAAGGCGTAGTGTTGGTAGGCCCCCCTCAAGATGGACCGACGATCTGGGCAAGATCGCCGGAGTGCAGGACCGATCGTCATGGCGATCGTTGGGGGAGGCCTTTGTCCAGCAGTGGACGTCTTCCGGCTAAAATGATGATGATGATGATATTAAAATACTAATAAACAAATCGTATTTGGGTAGCTGTGTCACTAACGATCGTTTGTTTGTGTTTAAAAAAGAAAAATCATTCAGGCGAGAGTTGCTTATAATTAGATTTCTCTTCAGTTGAAGGGAATTTTTCTTCAAAGACAGTTTGCACTTCGTTAGCGAGACCTAATGAAACGCAAACTTTAATATTTTCTTATTAACTTTATGCAGGCTGAATTAAAGAGAAATTCTAAATAAGTTGGAAAATTATAGAATTTCTCAGAAGTTTCATTTCAATATGAAGTTAAGAACCGTTCGTTATATGGAATGGGTTTCAAGATTTTTTTTTTATTGAAAAGTAGGATAAACGAGCGTACGGGTCACCTGGTGTTAAGTGATCACCGCCGCCTACATTCTCTTGTAACACCAGAGGAATCACATGAGCGTTGCCGGCCTTTAACGAAGGTGTACGCGCTTTTTTTGAAGGTACCCATGTCGTATCGTCCCGGAAACACCGCACAAGGAAGTCCATTCCACAACTTTGTAGGTGGAAGAAACATCTTTGAAAACCGCACTGTGGATGATCGCTACACATCCAAATTTGGTGGGGATGATATCCTGTTTTGTGGCATGTCGTTCGAAGGTGGAATTTTTATTTTTTAGTTTATATTTACTTTTAGTATTTAATTTTTATATTAAGTACCAACCTTACAATGGGTCATGAATTAACGGATTTTGCTGGCTTTTATCCAACAGTACATCAGTGACTTCAGATCCAAGTTATCAAATATCACACAATCATCAATCAAACAAGTAAGACGCAAGTATGACCTCGCTGCCCACTTAGCTAGAGGTACAGGGTTCGAACCCCGGTGTGTGCAAACTTTTATATGATGACTATATATGTTTGTTTCCGAGTCATGGATATTTTTTTGTATTTATGTATAATAATAATAAAAATATTGACACACTTTTTACACAAATTATCTTGCCCCAAATTAAGCATATATAGCCATTGTTATGGGTTGCAAGACAACGATATATTTAATACAATATGCTTACTTAAACATACATAAATACATAATATTAACAAAGATAAATACATTTAAACATCCATGACTCGGAAACAAACATCATATAAATGATTGTACCTACCGGGATTCGAACCCGGGAACTCTAGCTTAGTAGGTAGGATCGCTAAGTAATGTATATGACAAGGATGTATAAGTAAGTATTTCGTATTAATAATACCGTTGTCTGCTCCCATAGTAGCTACATGCTATACCTAGTTTGGGACAAGATAATAATATGTAACAGTGTGTCAATATTATTGTTAGAGTGTGGGCGTCATAGAATCATAACATACAAGCCTAAAGATGATCTGACAGCTCGACAATGCGTGATCAATTTTGATTTGTCAATGTGTGCATTACCTAAGGGATAGCTCTTTTAATATTCACAATACTAAGGAGTAGAAGTCGTGTAATAAAAGAAAAAAGCACACGTATAAACTCTTTCCGTTACAAGCTCAGATATGAGTGTGTGTTTCTTTTCTTGGTCTTATAGACTACGTAAATTATATATAGATCGTAACGGTGTAGCCTTAGATTAAGGATTGGTCTCCGATGCGCTCCAACTAGATACTGCATTACCTAAGAACAACAGCTTTTTTATAACAGCAACTATTAGATGCTTGTGTGCGTGGTATCTTGACACTCAATGGCATCTTTCAAATTTTGTAACATACGCTTCATGTTATTTTACATTGAAATTAATAAAATACACATTACTTACTGATGATATGTGATCCCAGTGTCTCTATTATTTCTTGTAGTATTATTTTTACCAAGTTTTCCTACCCACCCGGAATTTTAGTTTCCATAACATAACATTCCTAACATTCTTCGAGACTGGCTCGAGTACGCCTACTTGGGAGTAGTATTAGTTGCCGCACTTTGGGACTGCGGCTGCGGTATCTAGTTGGAGCGCAGCAAAGACCAATCCTTAATCTAAGGCTGAAACATCACCGTAAAAAAGCCTTTCAGCGCGATTGAAGTAAACCTTATTTGATTATGTATACTTATTCTCGCTAGCCTCAGGTATACGAAAGATTGAAAATTTAACAAATAAAGTCAGCTGCGGTAACGAACGAACGTTCGTATACTTAATATAATTTCGATTACGTAAAAACTTTTATTTCTAAATAATCCATAGTGTTAATGATTTTTTAATAATGCTTTTATAGGATTCATACGCCTTAAAAATGATTTGTTTAGGAAAAACCCAAAAATTCTTATCGGCACTACTGTTGCGCTCGTTACCTGGACACTTGAGATGTTGTCTCATTTGCCCAGTACTTTCACTAGCTACGGCGCCCTTCAGACCGAGACACAGTAATGTTTACACATTACTGCTTCACGGTAGAAATAGGCGCCGTTGTGGTACCCAAAATCTAGCCGAAATCATGCGCAAAGGAGCCACCCACTGGTTTATGTTTGTTTTAAATGAAAAGTACAAAATTTATAAAAAAATGTTTATCACATAATGCTAAATTAGTAATGATTCTAGAAAAGGATTTTCTTATACAATGGCGTAAATTTTATTCCAAGCTTTTTACCATTCGTAAAGCTACCGACACGAGAACTTAAAATATAGGTTTGAAAAAAATCAATTTATTTTCTTTACGAGTATATGTAACAAAATTTTGTTTTTATGTTTAAAAAATTTTACAGTTTTAATTCAATTCTCATCCGGAGCCAATTGCTAGTTTGCTAACGAAAACTTAAAAAATAAATTATATAAACTAGCCTAACAAGAAAGGTATAAATAATCAAGTCGAAACACTTTAATGTGACCGTTGATAATAAATTACAAGTGATAATTAAATATCGATAAAATTTTATCGTTGATACGTGAGAAAATGACCCTAAAACAACACTATTGATATCGATATCAGTGAGGTGAACGACACTGCTCTTGACCTATCACAGCTTCATTGGGAATAATGACACAAATTCTTGAATTTAGTATCAATAAATACGATTTTATTACAATTATCAAGTTTTAACAATGCAATAGCAATTGTGCGGTTTTATAAAACCACGATGCAAGTTAAACTTCACAAAAAAACATTAACATCAGCATAATATATAACAGAAAGAAAAAAACGAATTTACATATTATATTACTTATGTTTTACCTAGTAATTTTTTAATGGAGGACATACGAGGGTACGGGTCACCGGGTGTTAAGTAATCACCGCTGCCCACAATCTCTTGCAACACCAGAGGAATCACAGGAGCGTTGCCGGCCCTTAAGGAAGGTGTACTCGCTTTTTTTGAAGGTATGGGTACCTTCAAAAAAAGTCGTATCGTCCCGGAAACACCGCACAAGGATGCTCATTCCACAGCTTTGTAGTACGTGGAAGAAAGCTCCTTGAAAACCGCACTGTGAAGGACCGCCACACATCCCGATGGTGAGGATGATATCCTAACTTGTGGCGTGTCGTACGAAGGTGGAATTCGGAGGCAGGAATCAGGTTAAACAACTCTTCGGAACAATCCCCGTGATAAATGCGGTACACAATGAAGCGACATCTCTACGCAACGCCAAGTGATCCAGCCGTTCACAGAGCACTGGGTCCCCCGGCCCCGACAATTCGAGCTGCTCTACGTTGCACGCGGTCAAATGGATCGAGCTGATACTGGGGTGCGCCAGATCAGACTAGATCAGAAATGACATATGATTATATAATATTATATTACTTATGCTTTACTTATGTTTTTTGCGGAGTACATACGAGGGTACGGGTCACATAATGTTAAGTGATCACCGCCGCCCACATTCTCTTGCACCACCAAAGGAATCACAGGAGCGTTCCTGAACACTCCTCTCGTCACCTCTCCTCTCCGCTTTGATGAAAACTGGGACTTAGAGCACTCGAGTGAACTTTCCTCATATGGACTGATAATATTATAATTGTATGAATAAATTCAATAATTTCAATACATACAGTTTGACACAAAAAAACGAAACAGCAAATTAATTATTGTTACCATTGAACTTCTACAAATTTCGTAATTAACAAAAATTATTTTAAATTTTAATATGTAATTTTGTATACGCCGTGGTACTAATATGGTGATACTTAAACACACGGGTAGAGCTACTTAACAGTAATCATAAAAATAGATAAATCGATTTTCCGTGATAGCATTTCGGAACATCCTGTAAGAAATCTAGTAGCCGCGAGCTAGCGTAGGCACTGACACCTACTTCGTGCCGCCTTATGCGACCACGTAAGGTGATTAAAGTTTTGTTTCCTAAATACATAATTTGTTTGTTTAAAATTTCAATTATTTACTTTAAATTTAAGAATTATTTTCTTACGATTAAGGTTAGATAGCTCTACTTATGTGTTCATTTAATGTTCTTTATATGTTCAGCTGAAGTGAAGCGCACTGGTCAACAGCGAGTGATTTACGGCCGTTCCCAATATTCAGTCTATCTCCGGTTGTGGCCTACTTGAGATAAAAATCGTAACTATCGTTGACTTTTGTGTCCTAATAAACTTATCAACGGTAACTCACCTTATACGTACACGCTGTCTGACA
The DNA here is from genome assembly GCA_949711755.1 of Leptidea juvernica. Taxonomy (NCBI): domain Eukaryota; kingdom Metazoa; phylum Arthropoda; class Insecta; order Lepidoptera; family Pieridae; genus Leptidea; species Leptidea juvernica. The sequence goes on from CATIXQ010000020.1 coordinate 9,227,609, forward strand.
ATGGGAGGACGTATAGCTTACCAGTGGTAGAAGTTTGTATGGAAATTGCAATTCACGCGTTCCAATATTAGGCGATAAGAATGACTACTCGGGTAAGATGGGACAGCTTCAGATTATTGACAGCTAATTACTGACAGTAGAAGGTAGTAATTTATCTACTATCTGTAGATAGTTTATTGGGAACGGCCGTTAATAAATAGAAGGCATTACTAGAGGATACTACATTAGAATTTCCCAACATTACTCTATCTTTAATTTAAGGAACAGAATGTGCACCAGCCCTAACATTTCTCCCCAACCCTATATAAACAAGAATGAATGGAATTTGTAATCCAGAGAGCACACAGTCTTGACCTTTCTTAACGCGCCAATAAATTTCAGCACACCAATATCATTTCCAACTATTAATATATTGGCTATAAAAATATTTGCACGGGAAAATGGACTCTACATTTAAGGGAAAGAGGTGAGTTTTGATAACTATTTATTTGAAGAAGATTGATATTTCGTAAACATTACTAACGTAAGTATTTTGTGTATTTGTTGGTGGATTATTTATGTGCAGTAAAAATTTGAAGCTTACATGAGGTTCTTATATGTCTAGTATATACTACAACAGATATAGATAAATTACTACCTTCTACTATCAGTAATGAGCTGTCAATAACCTGAAGCTGTCCCAATATACCCGATAAGTCATTCTTATCGCCTTATATTGGGACGCGTTAATTGTAATTTCCATACAAATTTCTATCGCTGGCAAGCTATACGTCGTCCCATTGACAGACAGCGTGTACGGATAAGATGTGTTTCCGTCGATAAGTTTATTGGGACAGAAAAGTCAACGATAGTTACGATTTTTATCTCAAGTAAGAGATACACCGAATATTGAATATATAAAATAAATGCCTTTATGCCTTTATAATATCACAAAATTCTATATTCAAAATGTCATGGAGATTTTCATAATAACTATACAAATGCTAGTCGAATTCGCTTGGAGAGGATTCAAGACTATTAATATAATATACTACCCCGTTACATTGTCTATGGATCTGTTGTCGATGACGTCACATTGTCGCTATTGTTACGGTATGTAATACAAGCATCACTAGGATATTATCTACATATATAAAAAATGAATTGCTATTCGTTAGTCTCGCTAAAACTCGGCTGAACCGATTTGGTCAATTTTGGTCTTGAATTATTTGTGGAAGTCCAGAGAAGGTTTAAAAGGTAAGGTTTGAATAAATATGAAAATGCTCGGAATTAAATAAAAACAACAATTTTGTTTTTCCTTTGACGTGTCCCGCGTCGTTTAGAACTGTTCGAAAGACACAAATTGAAAGAATAGTTTAAAATGAATAACTAATTAGAATCTTTATATCTTTCTAGCTTTTTCAGGAGGTAAAAAACAAACTTAATTTTAGCTAACTATATTTAGTAGATTTTATTTACGATTTAATATTTGGTAGGTCTGAGAATCCTCACTTACGCATGTCAGACATGGCCTCTAACTTATAGAGACTTAGAAAAAATTAAAGTTTGTCAGAGAGGAATTGAGAGAAGTTATAAGAGATATATGAGAGAGCTAAGAATAAGAGACAAAATATATAAATGAAGGATATTCCTATAAATAGGAAAATAAATCGAGGCAGGCCTAATAAGAGATGGAGCGATGACATAGTAGAAACAACAGGAAAGATGTGGACAAGAATTGCAAGAGACAGGAACAAGAGGAAATCAATGGATGAGGCTTTTACCGCTAAAGGCGGTCCTTATGTCGAAAACAATAACTAATTATACTAACAAAATTGGTATTTTTTATTTAAAATAGTGAAATACTAACACATACTAACAAATATAATTTATAAGTAAATATCTAAATGATAAATACAGATAAATATATAGATAAATGAGAAATATAGATAATAAATAAGGAAAAAAATAAAAGGTCTGAGAATCGAGAAATATTTTTATAGCCCAAAAATTTTAATTATTTATTTTTTTCTTATTGCTAATGCCAAGAGTGGCTGACTTTTCACGTATTATCAACCCATAATATAATAGATTCGCCTTCCTTACTATCTTGCTGTATCTATCTGCGTTTGACCCGTTGTTCTCGTGTCTTGCAAGCTTTGTCTATAATCTATATGCTAGTATTTTGTATATCTATGGTCCTAACTCAAGAAATCTGTGTCACTACAATCTACGGACAAGGTATGACGCAACACTGCAATATTCTACAACATATCATCAACATGTTCCCACGAAGTAATTGCATCGCTATTACATTATAATGTTGATATTGTAGAATGAACTCTGTTTCCTCAATGCTTAAGTCCATTTTGCATAAATTGTGGTAAAGAAAGTAATCTAATTTGTATGATTACAAATTGACATTATTTCAGATTTTCAAAACTAATAGGTAACGTCTTTACGGCCAATTCATACGTTCAATTGCAAACAAAAATTGCACCAGTGGAAAGCTCCTTTGCACAGGATGCCGGCTAGAGTATGGGCACCACAACAGCGCCTATTTCTGCCGTGAAGCAGTAATGTGTAAGCCTAGGTTATTCAGAATCTAGATATAACGTCATGCGTCATGCTCTACGTTTTAATGTCGTCAATCTTCAATATTATACCATAGAAAACGCTTTTTTGGCCAGGTCGTACATAAAATAATAGTAAGAGTACCTACGTCATCCCATGGTCCATTGAAATAGTACATTGTCAATATATAAATACAAGCCCGAGCCGAAAGCGAGGGTAAGGCCATGCTACTTGGTTTAGCTCGGCTAGACTAGGCAAGGAACAAAGAATGAAAAATATTTATTTCAACTTTAGATCATTTAATCGTCTACTACCTCTTGCTGCTAGACAACCGTAAAAACAGGCCAGGTTTAATACCTTAGTGCGCGTGACATCCTACGTCTTACACTCGCGATTTGTATGACACTTTGTGTTAGTGTGCGTGTAATGTTCAAAATAGCGGTTAATTCTAAACTAAATTTGCGACATTTTCACAGCTTTCATAGTCTATCTAGAAGTATTAATGATCTAAGTTTATAATATATCAATTGATACGCCCTACCCATTACAATGCAGTGCCGCTCAGGATTCTTGAAAAACCCAAAAATTCTGAGCGGTTCTACTATTGCGCTGGTCACCTTGAGACATAAGATGTTAAGTCTCATTTTCCCAGTAATTTCACTAGCTACGGCGCCCTTCAGACCGAAACACAACAATGGTTACACATTACTGCTTCACGGCAGAAATAGGCACCGTTGTGGTACCCATAATCTAGCCGGCATCCTGTGCAAAGGAAATTATATGTGGTAAATTATATTAAGTAAAAAATATGTATTAGAAAAAAAACATATTGTATACGAGAATATCACGCCGTTTATCAATATTTGTCAAGGACTGACCAATGCAAAATACTACACACTACACTAACTCACTAACACATCTGTAAAACTAACACACATGAATATCTTAAATTCAGTCCCTTGCCAGTGTTTGTCTATTATGCTTGCATACTAAGTTTATGGTTTAAACATAATCGGCCTTACAAATAAAATTGACATAATGTTATAACTCAGCATAAACCAAGAATATGTAAAATGTTTACAAATAGATTGCTTACGAATGATTTGTTCGGACGTATAAAGTTTCCCGCGTTTATTTGCAAGGCACCTTGTCATTAAGAAAACTTCATAATTATCATTGTATTGACAGTGTTGTCAACGAAATTGTAAACATTTCGCATTTTCTTTGTTTATCATCAGTTATAACTTTATACTAAGTTTATTTGTAAGGCCGAATATGTTCATGTATATTATTCCATAAACACTTCCCTGTCTTTTCAAAGCACATGCCCCAAACCAATACATCAATATATTATTGGAAAAATATTCCGAAATAGGAGTGTATAAAAATGATAAATTCAATAGATTTTCTCTGTCAATAGCAAGGGTTTCACGCTAACGTTGACAAGCAGCGCACGTGTGTTGAATATTTGCTCGCCAGATTACCTACTGCCAAACAGAATCTGAACTTGTTCCACGAATATTTTCTTTTCCAATTTCATTATATTCTCGATGTTTTTAGCTCTCTTTACACATTTGACAGATTTGACAGAGATGTTGAGTTAATGTCATAGATTTACAACATACTATAGACAAAGAAATCGTGCGAGAGAGGAAAAACATATCTAATATGGAGATATAACAAGATAGAAAAGGTAGGCCAATATATTATTACTGTAACCGATTTTGATTGATAAATCGTAAACAGTCAGCCAGAATAGGGTAATAATAATAATTCTTTTATTTCAGTAATAAGATTAATATTATGTGCGGCGACATGTCACGGCAATTTTAACAGGCATCTTTTTAATATAGGTGTCACGGACAGCCCTCTATGCAGAGGTTGCCTGGGGGCGGAGGAAACAGCCGCTCACGTTCTGCTGGAATGCAGTGAGGTGGCAAACTACAGGGTGAAGCACCTGGGGTCACCAGGCGCTCTTCGGGAAGTCTTACGAGACGTTAAGAAGTTGGGTGACTTCTTGGAGGAGCTTGGCTGGTTGGAGTAGCCTTTACCACCCTCGCACGCAAAAAAAGGCGCATATGACGTCGAGTTGCGGAAAGCGCCCGTATGAAGAAGAAGAAGAAGTATTTTGAAGCTAACGCACACACTGGTAAATCAAAATTGGTCACTCATCATCGGACTGTCAGATCGTCTATACGATACTCTATTGTTAATGTAGATGTATATTATTGTGTTGAGATGATGGATGTAAATAGACTGACAGCACATGCCAGAGTGAATGTGGAAGGAAGTACATTCTACACAACATTAAGTGTATCAAGAATAAAAGACAATGTACCTATAAAATATTTGACCCCAGTGTAAGTAGCCAGGAAAGTATTCCTGGAATCCTTTACATCTTCTTCTTTCCATCTTTCCATGCGTAGAAAATGGAAGTCCAATTTATCTATGTACTCTTTTATAAAACGGAAGCACGATCGTCGAAAAAAATCATTAAGAAAAAAATTTAAAGAACTCAACATATAACTTTTTGCGTCTAGATATATGATTGATAACGTAATAATGTATGTAGACAGCAGTAGATTTGGTCTCCAATTTATAATGTTCACCGTGATAGAATAGAGTCAATTCAGCGGCGGTTTGTAAGAGTTCTCTGTAGCAGGTTGGGTGTTAGACGTAAAATTCTCGAATACTCTGAGCGCTTACGTAAATTTAACTTGCATAGTCTTGATAAACGAAGATGGGTATCCGATATGTGCGTCTTACATAACATCGCGAATGGTTTTATGGATAGTCATCTATTAAGTTTTATAAACTTTAAAGTTCCAACACGATCTGTGCGTATTCCATGTGTATATTCGATCAATTCCTCAAATAATAATGTATCGCATAACAACCCGATTATGAGAATTTGTAGAGAATTTAACGAAGTGTGTGCTGATTTCGATATATTCTTTACAAATATAGACTTTTTTTAAAATACTCTTTATAAAACTTTCTAGTTTAAGTAAAATAATTAAATGTTTAACTTAAATTTCGTTATAATGTAATTACTGTTGTGTCCACTTATTATTTTTTTTTACTGTATTTGGTGAATGATGTGTACAATTTTAATTGGATCTCAGGATCATAAAAATATTACTGCTGTACTTGTTATTAGATAATAGTTTTATCTTGTTATCTGTTATTGTACCTACTTGTAAATAAATAAATAAATAGACACAATGTTAACTTAGTCATAATGTCAATTGTGCAAAAAAAAAATGGATTCAGATACTCAAAAAAGTTCATAAAAAAGTGTGTATTAAATGTTAATTCAAATTTGTTCAATAGGATCAATGTTATCACTTTGAATCGTCAAGCATAATGCTAAATCAACTATGGCTTCACTATCGCTACTCACTTGCTAAGAAGCCACAAGAAACTCAGTGAGCAAAATTTTTTTGTGATTACATAATGACAGAGAGGATCAATATTATAAATGAATAAGAATCAATATTTATTTTTTATTTTATTTATTTAATTATTTTAAGCAAACTTTACAGCATTTCTATTCTACAGATTAATTCTATAAACTATATGCATGTATTGCCCTTAACAAAGTTTGGCAGATTAAATTATAATGAAATAATAACGCTCGCAAATAAATGGTAAGTAATTATATAAAATAAAGAAGAAGAAGTCCTGAATAATGTGTGCTTGGGATACATGATTATTAAATAGATATGTGTATAGTGTGTATGAATATGTGAGAGTGTTATGAGTTGTGAGTAGTGTGTAATGTTCAGTCTAATGGGCATCGTTCTCAGCTTGGGACATGTGCTCGATCACTGAGTTAATAATTTTATTACGGCTGATGAAAAAAAATCTTTAATTTTGTTTTCGTATAAATTTACTATCCTGTGCAAAACAGAATGTCTGCCATAATTAGTACGCGGTTGGCCAACGTCGAAAAGGCGTCTACTCCGTGTATGTGCTGGACTGGCCCATACTCCGATCCGTCCGGTCAGAAGCGAACAATCTATAATATACAATATAAATGGATAACAGCAATCTATTAATTTCAGTTGCAAGCAGCTTTTAATGAAGTCTTGCTGTATAAATAGTCCTTAAAACTTAATTTAAATATTATGTTTGTAAAATTATTACTTGATATTTTTTATTATTATTCGGCAGAGTATTGTATTAAATATAAGCAGTCACCCACAAATGAATTACTGATTTTATGACGGCAAGTTTTCAAAACTTAAACTATATCCTTTTTTTTTAATTTAAATTGTGACAGCAAAAAATACCTTACATTTTTTGAAAATGTAAGGTATTTTTTATGTACATGAAAAATATATTAAGAGTTAGCCGTTATTATTTTTATCTCCTTGAATTTATCTCTTAACGACTCATATGTATTTCATACATAAGCCTTCTTCTGCAGCACAAAGTTGCCGTCTACTTTCTGATGCCTGATACTGTGATAGTAACTAAAGCAAAGTAGTTATTTGGTTTTCACGTCTGTTAGATGACGACTTTTATTTACAGCATATCTTGCAGAACCTAGTCTGTCCGAAAACTTGACATGAGGTTCCTATTGAAGTCAAGCCTTTGGCCACCTCTAGATTCTGATCTTTAATTTTTTTTAATATTTTTTCAAATAAGACATAATAAATCTTGTAAATGATCCCACAGGTAAAGGTAGATCGTTAATATAGATAAGGAATATAAATGGCCCTAATATTGAGCATTGTGGCAACCGTGTACAAGTGAATCAGATGATAATTTGCAATTAATATCAACTCTCTGAATTCTGTAACAGATTTAGGATGTCATAAAATTCAGAGCGATACCACGGATTCCGTAATTCTGTAGTTTCTTGAGTAACTCCTGATGGTAGACCGAATCAAAGGCTTTGAAAAAGTCGCGTGATTTCTCCCAGCCGTCATGCATATTCTCAGATCGGCCGTTTATTTAACATTAAATAGATTAAACTTAAGATTTTAATTTAAATAAAAAGTAATGGAGTACTGTAAAAAAAGGCAAGCAACAAGAAGCAGAGGCTTCGATACAAGGATCATCCAACCATGACCACATTACGCAAGTAGCGCCCGTTCACGAGCATGATGCATGGACCAGCCATCACCTCCCTCATCCGCATAACGACGCACTCATCAATCTTATGTCATCATAAGTCATCGCATATTCTACCATGGGCTGATAAAACTGTTAATCTCGATAGGTAAATAATTATCAGAAAAAACATCTAATTCCATCAATATTAACGTAATTAAAAATTACTAGTCGAGATGAAAAGGATCCATAATCTATGTATAAATTATAACAACGCAAACTACGTTATATCGATCCAATTAGTAACAAATGTGAAACTACCTTCACAGTTATATAACTGGAAAATGCACTTAAAAGTATAAAACTCTTAACTCGTAAAGTACTTCTCCTGTATAGTAACGAAGACAGGCTTTATACTATTATTTAAAGTGAATGGAACACAATACTGCATTAGGTATGACTATGACAATAAGCGGTAGCGGTTAGAATATGTACTTCGATTGGAGACCGGAATACGGTTGCGTTTCCGTGCGAGGCAGCACTGAAATTTCGGGAATCAAGGAAGTGACACAAAATTACTATTTAAAAATGTAATTATTGCTTTTCGAAGTATTCTCCGCGAAATTTGACACATTTTTCCATACGATGGAACCAATCATTAAAGCAACCATTCCATTCGGAAGTTGGAGTCTCCAAAATAGCCGTTTTGTAGGCGTCCACAGCTTCTTCAGGTGATGCTAATCTCTGACCATCGCAATTTATTCTTTATTTTAGGGAAAGTATACAAATCATTAAGGCTTACGTCGGGGCTGTGCGGCGGATGGTCTAATAATTCTATATTTTCTCGCTCTGCGGCGGTTGCAGTTCTCTTTACGGAGTTCAGAAACGACCTGTGGCAAACAAATACTAGCATACCATTCTGCATTAACCGTTCTTTGTTCCTCAAGACGAATAGTCGCAACATGGCCGGTTTTGGAGACAAACGTGACCACCATTTTTTTGCAACACTCCGTGAACGAACAATTTTTGTTGGCTTTAACTCATTTTCGAACACCCAAACTTGTGACTGGTTTTTTGTTTCGGGTTCGTACGCGTATATCCAGGATTCGTCACCTGATACGATGTTGTATACAGCATTTGAGGATCCTGCGCGGAATCTTTCGAGAGTCCTGACGCACCAAGTAACGCGAGCCGCTTTTTGCTCTTCACAGAGCAAATGCGGTATCTATCGGGAAAACAACTTTTTTACACCTAATTGTTCATTTAAGATTATTTGTATTTGACTCATGCCAATGTCTAAAGTTGCCTGAATTTTGCGGATGTCACATGTCGATCTTCCTCAATCAGCTTACGCACAGCATCAACGTTTTCTTTGGTGACTGCAGTTTTTGGACGACTTTGACGGGGATCATCACTGAGCTTGACACGTCCACGTTGAAATTCAGCAAACCAGCGATAAATTGTGGTTATGGATGGGGCCTCATCACCAAATGCAGAAATCATCCGGTCAACACACTGTTTTTGTGTTAAACCACTTCGAAAGTCATAATAAATCATCGCTCTAGAATTTTCTCGAGTCAATTGCATTTTCTCAACGACTAAACAAGTTTGGCTAGACCTTGTGACAAGACCGAGAATCTTTTTTTAAATAAATCAATGGTATTCGATTTTTAAGACCAAGGAGTTTTCCATTAAAAAGATTTTAATATGACAGGAACAGTGGAAATATTCCATTCCCCATACATTTAGTGCAGCCTATGTATTGTCACAATTTTAGTTGAATGACAAAAAAAATGGAACAACAGTTCCATGGCACCATTATTTTGTAAGAAATAAGTATTTTGTCTAATAAAAATGTTCTTTAGAAATCGTAGAATTTTTACTACGTACGTAAAATTTAGGACTTTTCGGTTTTCCCATTAACACGACTATATATATAATTTTATTATTTTCATTGCCAATGTTTATGGTAGCAGTAGACTTGGGGGATTAGAAAACTATTTTAATTCATAAATATTTAATTCTCGAAGTCTCTGTCTCGGTGTCTAGAGAATACCAGCGTTGAGAAGTAAATTTTACTTCAACGCAACCGTTTTGGTTCTTGTCCATATTCCTATTAGTTGTAAGATTTCTGAAAACTTTTTGTACCAAATAAACCTTTTAATTATTATTATTATCATCTATCCCGACTGATTGTAAAGGAGACTCAGGAAAACTTATTATAAGCAAAAATAAATTGTTGAAACTTTATAGACGTTGAAAGAATCAAATCGCTTCCGCTTATCACTTCACGCTATCTCCACTATGCATTCACATTTGAATTCCTATTTAGTATAGCGTTTCTGCTGATATCATTTGCATTGAAATTTTCACACTACACGATCATTATTAGATTGTCTTGCGTCGCGTTTCGCAATTATTACACTCGTATTGGATATGCCGTTAGAGTGTTTCCACGAGGTTCTGGAAAATTATCCGTTTAACGTAATTATATTCTAAAAAATTGTCCTTTTACTGCTTTTAAATGAATTAAGGCTCACAGCTTGATATTTATGATTTCTGGTAAGCAAGCCTTACCTTAACCTTTTTAGGTATATTATGTTATATGGGTTATATTAATTAGTTTGATTGCAATCGATAAATTGATAATAATCTTTTCTCTTTCAATCTCAATTTGAACAGCAGCGAAAACATTTATTATAGATTGATTACGTTGACAACATTATCTATATATTATATAAAAGAGAATGTATGTTTGTATGTTCCCTAATAACTCCTAAACTATTCGACCGATCTCAATGAAATCTTTCATTCGTTGAAGCTCAAGGAAGGTTTACATGTATAATTTATATGGCAAAACAACGTTTGCGAGGTCATCTAGTTTCTAATAAATGTTTACAACTCTGTGAAGATAAGAAATTATCACGTCTGGCGTGTATTTCTAGTTTTTTTTCTGAAAATGGGCGTGCCAGTCAGTACAAGTATAATGAAAACTATTGCCTATGCTAACGTATGTCAGACAATTCACAGAAATTTTAAAAATCTTTTAGGATTTTCTTTATTTAACCATATTACAGCGCTACTATTTAATTTTAGCTATTTTCATATTATTATGTCCCATGGTCATTCGAAATGATGTGACCTAAGTATTTGACTTTATCAATTATCTTTAGCTTTTTATTTGCGAGAAATAAGCAAGGATAATTATCTATATATATAATATACTTTGAATTTGTAGAAGTATATATTGCCAGCTAATTCAATATATCAAATCGAAATACCTTATCATGGAACACAGATATATACACAACATAACTGACAGCACAGAGAAGCAAGACACTCCTTTGAGAATTTCACAGCTATTTGTCATTCACTGATTGATTTAGTGCCATTCTTGTTTGAGTAAAGCCTTTAATTTACTAAAGCTATTCAGCTACGAAATGGTTTGAGGTTACATAACTATAAGTAAACGTTGAAGGGGGTTTGGAAAGACAGCTTTTTTATGGAAAGGAGGATAAACGACCGCACGGGTCACTTGATTTGAAGTGATCACCGCCGCCCACATTCTCTTACAACACTAGAGAAATGATAAGCTTTGCCAGGCTTTAAGAAAAGTGGACGCGTTTATATTGAAGTAGTCGTCATACGTCCTGGAAACACCGCATAAGGCGACACTAAATGCCAGCGACCTTGAGCGATATGAGTTCACGGCTGCCGGCCCGCCATCTATGTAACAAAGCCAATATTTTCAAAATTCTTGCGTGGAAAATAGTTTATATGCTTACAATCCTCGTTATTTACTACTAATCTGAATAAATTAACCTACACAAAAAATTACAAGCTATAAGAATAACTTTTCTGAGAGAAGTACCATAAAAATGCGTCACGCCATGCCAAAAAACTTTTTTAACTTCAAAGAAAAGTGGTAGTTCAAAAAGGCTCGGCAGTGTTAACTATAACCAACAGCGAGCATTAGCAACCTACAAATAAGACTTAAGGATATGTGTAACAGGATTATGTAGTGTTCATAGCGCGAAATGCTATACTTTCACCACAAAACTTGTCTAAAAACACCATGTTTGCGTGTTTTCTGCTTACTCTTCGCCATAAGGAAGCTAATTTCATATTAATTAGGTAAAAAGTTCCTTAAAAATCGTACTGTAAAGGAACTATAGATAGCCAGCTATTGGGGATGCTTACTTGATATGCTTTGTAATAGTATCGGCTGTATCTGTGATTTGTATCTTTGAACGCGATTTTGGCTCTTTAAGTTAAAAAGTTAAACGAAGTTAGGTTTTTTGCACGATTCTTTTAAAATCACCTTAACCTATATGATATAGGGGCTCCTGTTTCCGCAATTAAACCACTAGCATGGGTCCATTTTGCGTGCAGTAATGGCCAGTTACTCCAACCAGCCCAGCTCCTTCCAGAAGTTCAGAACATTCCTGGGGTGTTCACAGACTTCTTGGAGCGACCTCGTATTGGTTAAGGTTTTTGCCCGTTGGTTGGCCACCCCCGCACATTCCAGGATTACGTGAGCGACCGTTTCGTCTTCGGTCAGACAACCTCTGCACTTAGGACTGTCCGTTACGCCGATTGCGGAAAGGTGTTTGTTTAGTGATGTGTGACCCGTTAGGATGCCCACCATTGCCACTTTAACCTATAGCAAATCTATGAATATTGAAATGGTGTACCTAAGTTAGCGAGGACACAGATAGAATTCGTTGAAGCAACATCTTTTCTTAAAATACATATAAAGTGGTGTACTTAAGCTAGCGAGACCAAAGGTAGATTTACCTCATGCAAATTTTTTTCTATAGATGCATATAAAAATAGTTTACCTAAGTTAGCGAGGCCAAAAATAGATTTGTCTTAAGCAAGATTTTATCTATAGATATACGTATAGAATTCAAGTACTTAAAGTAGAGTTTGTGCACGTTTATTTCACAATCATTTGACCCTTGAAGAAAATCTCATTATTTTTTTTCCACAATTCTTGATCATTTATTTGTTAAGTCGATCTAGTAAGAAAAGTCGCGAGAAAGTTCTGTATGTAGGTAGATGACATAATCATTTAAATTTACTAAAACTAATTAACTAATTAATCGAACCAATAACCAAGTACTGATCACTTCCAATTTTCAATTTTATTAATAACTCGCCCGCATTGAAATTTTTCTAAAAGATTTTTATCTGAGTTGGCTCCATATTTCTCAATGAAATTTCTTTTGAATTCGCAATCAATGGCCAATTACGGGCAAATATGAATGCATCGAAGCGAACACCTCTGACCTGAATCTATGAGCTTATTGCATTTACTAAATATATTTGAGCCTTTTATAGATTCTTTTTAACATTTATTTTCATTTGTTTTATGCTTCACTACATCCCTACCTTATCTATATACACACTAGCTGACCCAGCAAACGTTGTATTGCCGATATTAAAATCGCGATACAAAAGTAACTGTGGATCGTTGATGGGTGAAAATTTGAAGTTGTATGTATTTTTTAATGCTGACTCATAATCAAACAAATTTAAAAAAAATGTCAAAAAACAAAAACAAATTCGTGTGGACCACCCTTAACATTTAGGGGGATGAAGAATATATGTTGTCCGATTCTCAGACCTACCCAATATGCACTCAGATTTCATGAGAATCGGTCAAGCCGTTTCGGATGAGTTCAAAGTTTAACACCATGACACGAGAATTTTATATATTAGAGAAGATATATATAATGAAAATGGTCTTTGTTTGAGGCTCTTTCACGCCTAAACTACTGATCGTATCGACATGAAACTACCACCATTCGATGCGAAATATATCCTAGATGGCTACTTATTTTTGGAATTGCAAAAGTCCCTTCATTAATTTATTTCCTTTTAAAATTCGTCCAGCGAAGCGGGCGGGAACGGCTAGTAATATTATAAATGTTAATGTAAGTTTGTTTGTTATGCTTTTACGCTGGAGCTACCAAACCGATTTTGATGAATTATGGTACAGCGATAGACTAGAGCTTGGGAAAGTATAGGCTACATCCCGGAAAAATCCATGGTTCCGGCGCGATTTGTAAAAAACTGAAATTCAAGTCGATGAGCTATAACTATACCAATTGCAGGTTTAGTTTGTTGAGATATATACTATACTGGGAACGGGAGCGAAAATGGGAACCGAAACTGGAATAGGACATAAAATCTTCAATTCCAAATTTGGTTATTATTTTAAAAACCCTTTATCTACGAGGACGAAGTCGCGGGCATCAGCTAGTATTATTACTAGACAAAGTCCACCGCCTCGTCTGACTGTCTGTCTGTTCGCAATAAACTAAAAAATAATAGGCACATAAGTGAATTTGCCAGAAACTGTCATAACCATAATGTTAACACCAGGAACAGACATAAACTGATGATGCCTGCTACTCGGCTAATTCGAGTTAGTAAGTCTTTTGTGGGGCGATGTCAACAAGATCCCAGAAACTGTTCAAAACAAAAGTATTACGTTATTCAAAAGAATTGTTAAAAAACGTTTGTGTGGTTACTATAACATAAATGACTTTCTTAATGATACCACAGATTGGGAATGGAGTGACCGCCCTCAGGCTATTAAACAATAAGTTTAATGGTACAATATTATTTTGTAAACAAATTTATTCGATGGAAAAAAAATAACGCCCGCTGAGTTATTCTTCTCAGGTCTGAGGCATTCATTTTGGAATGGGTGGTAGTTTTATGACTTTCAATAAGTGATGTCACATCCTATTTTGAATTAAAATATTTGAATTTGAATAACAAGAAACGCTATAATTGTATAATGTTTTTTTTTTTTTGCACTTTGCACGTCACTGTGCCTTACGCTTCTGGATGTTTTCAGGACGATACCGTACTGTAGAGGAAGGCGAAACATCCACATGGTGAGGGTGATATCCAAGCAATCAGATGAAACAGCTCTTCGGAACACTCCCGATCTTTAACAATACGAGAGCAATACTCCATATAATGTGAAATGTGTGTTGAGAATGTGGGCTAGCTTGATGAATTGCGTAGTAAAAAGACGAAGCTTTTAATTGTCCATCGCTCGAGATTATGAGACCCAGAATGCTCATCATTCGGCGATGCATTGGGACAAATAGGGTATTAAGCTATTGCATATCTTTTATCGCGGGCCTTGAAGCGTGGGGACCGAATCCAGAAATTCCGTAACGAAAATAACCTAACACCCCTCCACTAGATGTATAAAAAAGCATAAGAGCAATGTCGCCATGGTGGTTACAGTAAAAGCATAAGTGATAACCGCTGTTCCACAGCATCTGTAAAGACTATGGCGAAATATCTATTATGCTTTTTGTGCAGAAGGTCCCAGGTTCGAGCCTGGGGTACGTCTTGATTTTTTTTAATTTCTTTATTTTTTTATCACGTTTTTTTTAATTTTTATTATTATGACAAGCATTTTTTTGTGATTAATACACAAACTTGAGTCTTCTAGGGGTTGAATTGCACAAGGGTCATATTTACACCGTTCTCACACATTCTCAAAGAGAATTCTATATAGGAAACATGACCTGTCATAGCATCTCCAGTGCAGTCATCTATCTGGCAATGCATGTTGCGACGATAGCAATTAAATTACACCAATCCTTGAGTTGATTCTAGCCGACGTTACATTCAAATTCAAATATTTTTATTCAAAATAGGATTTAAAATCACTTATTGAACGTCAAAAACTACCACCCATTCAAAAGAGACTGCCTCAGACCTGAGAAGAATGGGCGCAAGAAACTCAGCGGGCTTTTTTTAATAAAAAATATGGATTACAATGTGATATCGTACAATAAACATTTATAATTAAAGAGCCTGAGGGTGTTCGCTTTATTCCCAGTCCGTGGTGTCATTAAGAAAATCTTTTATGCTATAATAACCTTTCCGACGCAAACGTTTTTTAACAATTCTTTCAAATTTCATAACACATTTGTTTTGTACATTTTCTGGGATCATATAGTAGAAGCAACAAAAGACTTACTAACTCGACCCAACCGAGTAGTAGGCATAACAAGTTTACAGAGCGTAACGGGTCAGTCTAATTCAATACCTACAAGATATATTCTCAGCGCATCAAAAAAAATTTTCACGTCGAAAATAATCGGTACTATTTTTTAGTTAGCGAAAGAGCAAAAAAACTTCTACTTTAAAGAGTTTGTACGTAGTAGATAGTCCATGCTTCAGTCTGATACTCTGGTTTGTGGAGACTGTGTGGTTGTATATTATAATAACTGATATACATGGGCCGTTTGGTGTTTCTTTTACTACAACATACAAAACATATTAAAGCTATCGAATGAAAGACCCCGTGCTAAAGTATATCTCAGTTAAGGCTGATTTACACGTATTAAGTTGCCAAGTCTTAACTAAATTTTAACTAAATTTCAAGCGACTTAATTTTAAGTAACCGTTTACACGTAAAAATACTAAATTACTAGTTAAACTGATTTATTCGCTCAAGATGGACGACCACCATTTCTGTAATTTAAGGTTTTAATATTCCATAAACAATCGTCCTTTATGTATTCTTCAATGAACTTTATTGTCGTGTCTTCCGTCCACTTCGACATTTTCGAAAGATTTTTATTTATGAATTAAGTAGGAATTACGTTGAAATCACTCTGCCAGCTCATGCTTTTCACTTAAATTTAACTAAATTTTGCCTGTCCAAACGTGTCAAGTGATTAGCCACGCCCACCAACATATCCGAAAAATAGACAAAATTCTATTCTACCTTGTTTACTTGCAACAAAATTTTAACTTGCAACTTCTTACTAAATTCACTGTTTACACGGTTAATTTAAGTTAAAATTTTGTAAATTTTTAGTCAACTTAATACGTGTAAATCAGCCTTTAAAACTTACACGAGTAACTAAAATACGTTTTACTAATTTGATAATTAAGGCTAAATGTTTTGTCCGTACTATTCGATTTATGTAATATTATATACTTTAATCTCTTTTCCCCTGATTCATAATGTTCCGCTAACTTTAAACAGCCGCTAAGGAGTGTTTTTTCTTATTTTGACTTAGGTCAATAGAAGAAGACAGAGTGAGAATTCGCAATGCTTTAAGTTAGCAGACTATTATGAATAAGGGGGTTTGACTATATATATAACTCAAATAAAACGTAAGAAATTTGAGTTTAAATTCGTCTTAAGTAGTAAATACATACATTAGAAAACTACTGCATGCTTCGATGTTGTGCCAAGTTCGGTATAATGAGTGCTACCTTCAGGAAACATCACATCTTATTACTTTGTATCAGGAGTAGTGATGTGATAGTGTATCGATAAATGCAACTTTTTATGATAGAAACAAATCCTGTTTGTGAAAGACAGTAAGTAATTACTATCCAATGCACCCTTTTTTCTTTGTATATTTTATCTATGTATCTATGAACCTAGAAAATTAATATTTCTGATATTAATTTTCTAGGTTCATCTGAAACCAAGTCAAACCGAGCTGCAAAAAGTATGTTATGTTCATAGATTAAGGATTGGTCTTCGCTGCGCTCCAACTATATACCGCAGGCGTAGTCACAAAGTGCGGCAACTAACGTCCAAGTGGGCGTACTCGAGCCAGTTTCGAACAATGTGTTACTTTGACGTGCCGCATGTTCAGTTAAACTTTTAGTTTTGTAAAAATAATAATATAAGAAACAAGAAAGACACTGGGATCAGATATCATCAGTAAATATTTTATTAATTTTAATGTAAAATAACACGAAGCGTATACAATATTACAAGCTACGAAAGATGCCATTGAGTGTCAAGATACAACGCACACAAGCATTTAATTGTTGCCGCAATAAAAAAGCTATTGTTGTTGTAAAAGGGTCGTGCGGTATCTATTTATAGCACAGCGGAGACCAATCCTTAATCTAAGGTAATGTATTTAACTTATTCATATTTAAAAAATTGATTCACACATTTCATGAATTGTAGTTAACTACTCGTATATAGACAAAAATCTAAATTGATGGGAATGAGTTTCTTTTAAGGCAATTTTCTTTCGACCTTCAAGAAAAAAGCATACTCCCACCTTAAAGGCCGGCAACACATTTCTTAACACACCTGTTGTTGCGGATGTCCATGGGCGGTTGCCTCACCTCTCCCCATTCCGTGAGCTTCTTGCCCCTCTCATATAAAAAAAAATTAGCTAGGTTAGTGATTTTGTGAAATTTGATAGCATATTTTTTTTCAATATTAAATTTAATATAAACTCTTATAAAGTTGTAATATTTGAATGATAAAAATTAACTATAATTTTTTTCTTCAATGCAAAACTCGTAGGTATTGGTTAATCATCATCATCATCAGCCGAAAGACGTGAACTGCTGGACAAAGGCCTCCTTCAAAGATTTCCACTACGGTTGGTCCTGCGCTGCCCTCATCCAACGTATTCCGGCGATCTTGGCTTTAATTTATATTAATCTTGCTATTGTGGATTACATTAAGTTATTACTTATTATACATTAGTTAAATCATTCAAGTCATCAATCAATAGGATTATTTTATGCCTTGGAACTTACACAACTTCCGAAAATGTTATTTTTTATTAAAATGGAACCCTTTTTAAAATCTAAATTACTCATATATCATTGCAGTGAAAATGATATTCTTACGGAGGCTATGAGTGCCTTTTTTTTATCAAATATCCAAAAAATCTAAAAACATTTAAATTAATTAAATAACTAATCGATATTTGATCACATCACTAAGGTTAGTTTACGAGTTGCCCTCAGGCTCGCTCTGCACTCTGCACCAGATACATTCCATCTCCTGTAATAACATCAGCTGCTCTTGTTTACTATGTATTAACTTTCTGTACAAAGTAACTCGTTCTAACTGCCCTGGAAATGTGTTTGAAGTTATAGAATTCCTACGGTATTCCTTACACATGTGTATGTATGTATTTACACTAACAACTTATAACTATGAATGAAAGTATGTTTGTTATGCTTTAACGCTGGAGGTGCTGAGCCGTTTTTGATGAAATTTGGTACAGCGAAAGACTAGAGCTTGGGAATAGACATAGGCTCCTTTTTATCCCGAAAAAAGCCATGGTTCCCGCGGGATTTGTGAAAAACTGAATTTCATATCGATGAGCTATAACTATACCAATAGTAGGTTTCGTTTGCCATAGCAATCTTCCTCGATATAAGATTCATATATTTTCGGAACGGGCGTGAAATAAGGGAACCGGAACTGGAATAGGACATTAGATAATCAATAATTCCAAACTTGCTTATTATTTTTAAAAATACTTAATCTACGCGGACGACGTCGCGAGCATTAGCTAGTATATAAGTATAATAAAGTTAAAACGTAATATATAATAAAATAAAAATGTGTTATTCTAAATTACACACGTACAAATTAGTATTGCTAGACTACGCAAAAGTAGTATAAATAAAATTTAATATTGAAGTGTATGTTAGTAATAATTATAAAAGAAAAACATTTTCTAATATAAATATTCACCATTACGAAGGTCACAGATATAGCCCAGGTGGTTGCCATAATGAAGTGGCTGTGGGCAGGGCACATAGATCGACGGACAGATGGCCGTTGGGGCACTAAAGTCCTGGAATGGTGACCACGTACCGGACGACGTAGTGTTGGTAGGCCCCCCACAAGATGGACTGACAATCTGGTCAAGATCGCCGGAATAGGTTGGATAAGGGCAGCGCAGGACTAATCGTCATGGCGATCTTTGGGGGATGCCTTTGTCCAGCAGTGAACGTCTTCCGGCTGAAATGGTGATGATGATGATAGCGAAAAACGTTTTACAAAATGCGTATTAAAATCAACATGGCAACAACAGATGCCCGTATTTACCCTGTTTTACGGCAGAAATAACTTTCCCAACTAAAACTTGTACCTAATTTGCAAAGATGTTAATACTATTATGATGACACAACATTTTTGCTAAATTTTATTTAATCATGTGGTTGTAACCTCTATTGTTACAAGAATCGAAAGAAAAGAAAAAATGTGTATGTGTGTCTCAGCTCTGACGCACGACTGGAATTTACTCCTTCAGATCGACTGTCTAAATAGACACCAAAAAATATTATAGAATTATAATAACACACTAAAAAGCACAACATTCTCTTTGGTATTCGAAAATTTTCTAATATTAGATTAATCGGTTAAAGATAATTGTTGAAATTTTAAATATAACATTAATTCCTGCTTTATCGACGATAGATGAAAATTATATAAATGAACAAAAATCTTATTTTGCAAATTGAAAAATGAAATAATTTTATCAAATTGATGCATTGTCATCGGTCCTCGATAAATCTATGAAGTTTGAACAAAATCTGGCCGTTTAAATTGGGTCAAAAGCGCACCAAAATGAGTCGGTCACAAACAAACATACATACAGGTGAAGCTAATAAAAAGTGTGTAAAAAGGCTTACTTAAAGATTTACACCATATCAAATGGTAAATAAACGAATGAAAATACGTAAATAATCATGGACGAGTAAAAAAAAGAAGGACTCCGCGGCGTGAACAAGTGAAGCACCTTTATGCTAGTGTGTGTGCGGTTAGGGGGGATACCAGTTACACAATTTTTTCTCCCTTAAATAATCATATATGACCACAAATACTTTTATAGAATTGTTTTTACACTTTTAAAATATTTTATTGCGACGCAAGCAGATCTGTCACAGACGATGGCAGATCTCATAATGGCGGCCGATCGGCTTGTAATATAATAGTGTGTGTGCGTGGGACTATGTACTTACACGTTTACCGGCTTGTTGTAAGGTGACACGGAGTCCTTCTTTTTTTACTCGTCGAAGTTCTTTCTAAAAGCGCAGAATAGCAGAGGAATAAATCATTTTAATGATTTTTGCTTCGTTACGCCGAAGAATTATAACTTCTTGCGTGCATACATAAGTACACACACATTTTTTTATAATCTAAAGCAGAATTAATCTCAAAGGTCCACAAATTGCCACTTACTATCATCGTCTTTACAACAGATGTTTTGGAAACGCTTGCTAATAATGAAATTCACACCTCTCCTAACGGTCGCAATTTAAGCAAACATTAGCGTTTGGACAAATTTGGGACACCTGTTGGCTTCTATTACTGTCCCGTGTTGATAATCTGTTTGTTTAATGTAAACTGTATTAGATTATATTATACGTGCAAAGGAACATAACGATGCCCTTTGTGTCACAATTCGTTTTATGTAACTTCTAGGGCTGTCGCGCTACTAGTTTTTATTATCTAGTTTTGCCAAATATACAAAAAACTCTGTAAGGCGATCACTATAACAGAGTTTTTTTGAGATTTCCCGAAAATATCATTATAATGGCACTATTTGTTATCGAGTATGGTCGCTGCATGACTCCTTTCACGACTTTTGTCTAACTCTCGTAGTTTCCGACATGGCCATCAAATTCAAATTAAAATATTTTTATTCAAAATTGGATGTGACATCACTTATTGAAAGTAAAAAAACTACCACCCATTCCAAAATGAATGCCTCAGGCCTGAGAACAATGGGCGCAAAAAACTCAGCGGGCTTTTATTTTTCATCAAAAAATATGTTGTACAATTAAAGTAACATTACCAAAGTAACAAAGTAACATTGTACAATTAAACTTGTTATTTAATAGCCTGAGGGCGATCGCTCCATTCCCAATCTGTGGTATCATTAAGAAAGTCATTTGTGTTATAGTCACCTTTACTACACAAATCTTTTGAATAACGTAATACTTTTGTTTTGAACATTTTCTGGGATCTTGTTGTAAAAGCATATACATCGCCCCACAAAAGACTAGCTAACTCGACTAAGCCGACTAGTAGGCATTATAAGCTTATGTCTGTTCCTGGTGTTAACATTATGGTTATGACATTTCTAGCAAAGACCGCCCTTATCAAAAAACCACCCCGCATACTGTGTTGTTCATATATTCTATAGGTTTGCGTAAAAATGGCATTTATTTTCTCAAAATTGATTCCTTTAGAATTCTTTTTGATGTCATTTCTAAAACTACCTCCGCTTCGGAAACAAATGCAGTTCTGAGGGAGAAGAAACCTCCCAACGTTTTTTTTGCGGTCTTTTTAATAAAACATAAAATGTAAACTCGAAAATTTGCAATAATATTTGATAGTAATCCTACTAATATTATAAATGTGAAAGTTTCTATGTCTGGCTGTATGTATGTTTGAACTTCTTTAACGCAAAATCTACTCAATAGATTTTGATGAAACTTTACAATGATATAGCTTACACACCAGAATATCAAATAGGCTATAATTTATAAAACTATAGTGGGAATTATACAAAATATAAAAGAAGTGTGATTGTTACTAATGAATACAACTAGCGCCATCTCTTGTCAACTAGCAAGCAAAAGATCAATACAATTTATATGGCAAAACAACGTTTGCCGGGTCAGCTAGTATATAATAAAAGTGTCAACCCTACAACTATTTCTAAGTATGTACGTAAATTGAATGAATGTACACATAACATTTTCACGTACTTTGAACGTAAGTCTCCGGATTACATTGTAAAGCTGGTTTCGATAGATTTCTTTGGTGCTGTATTTAAAGCAACTGTGTCATAATTTGAATCTTGACTGAGAATTATAAATTTAATTTAATTAAAAATATTAAAGTTATTGCATTAACAAAAAAAAAATGGCTCTGTCGTAAATCCTATTACTCCACTGCTGAATATCTAAATGATCGGACAGCCTGGGACTAGATTGTGATTATTTTATAGCAATAGAAATGACTGTACAATATTGTATATTTTTATTGAAAAGAGCGCAAAAAAAGAATGCTGTGAGAGTTTCTTGCGCCGCTTCTTCTCTCTCAGAGCGCCATTTGCTTCCGAAGCGGTAATAGTATCTAGTAGTTGTTAGAAATGACATCAAAAATAATTCTAAAGGAATCAGTTTTGAGAAAATAAATGCCTTTTATGCCTTTTTATGCCTTTTTATGCCTTTTTATGCCTTTTTATGCCTTTTTATGCCTTTTATTTTTCAATTCATTTTCATGATTAAATAAATAATTATATCAGCTTAATAGTAACGATGAATAATAATTTAATTTTATCAATATCGGCTGTACCTATAATATATAGAACATATATAGGTACAGCCGATAGTGTACATACATATGTATAGAACGTCATCGGCTGTACCTATTGTCTCTCTCTATTCACGTAGTACTAAGCTACCACAGCCGCGCGTATCGCTATTACGCCTAAAAAACCTTCTTGCCATTTCCCATAAAATATTAAGTCATAACCGAAATTTTGACAAACAATTGAAAATTTCGAAATTGTCAATAATAATGGTTTGATAACCATCACAAACTGTAAAAATGAGTCTCGTGCAAGAATTTGGCGAGTCAACATCTCCTGACGATGCCTCTTGTACAGCGAACACGTGTCGTAATGATTAAGGACGAATCTTAGCAGAATTTATACTTAAGAAGGCTCACAACATTTGAATAATCATGGTTTTCCGCAAAATAACGCCAATTCATTAAATTAAAAGTAAAAATGTCTGAACTGTGTGTTATTATTAGAATTGTTCATTTATTAATCGTTTAAATAATTAAAAGTTGGTAAAAAGGTAAATCTTTTCTCATTGAAACTATGTACAAAAACGTTAAACGTCTTATGAAACGCGTTATAATTCTACTTAAAGCGTAATTCAAATTCAAATATTTTTAATCAAAATAGGATTCAAAATCAGTTATTAAACGTCGAAACTAATGACGAATATAGCACATTACTTTTATAATACCATCCAAACCAGCAGTGGGAGGCACCTTTGCACAGGATGCCGGTTAGATTATGGGTACCACAACGGCGCTCATTTCTGCCGTCAAGCAGTAATGTGTAAACATTATTGTGTTTCAGTCTGAAGGGCGCCGTAGCTAGTGAAATTACTGGGCAAATGAGACTTAATATCTTATGTTTCAAGGTGACAAGCGCAGTTGTAATCGAAATGAATGATCATTACAACTTGACTGATATCAGAGCAGACGATAACAGAACTAAACATCCGCAAAATTAAGTCCAAAGTCCATTTAAAGTCAACAACCCATTCAAACTTCTTCAATACAATCTTCGATTTGAAAAATCCCAACAAGTTTCCCGAAAGTTCGAGACACGCGAGATAGGATCAATAAAGACGATAATGCTTTGCAAGGGTACGATTGCCTTAGGATAGCCTTTGAAGTGTTCCAGTTAATTCGACATGAAGGGAGCGATAGCTACATGGAAATTTGTTCTTAGATGTCGTATTGAATTGATACAAGTATTGTAAGTCATTTTAAATGGTTTGGAATGTATAGCGAGGGTATGTATAAATATAAAATATACTTCATCAAATACAAAGTTCTACGAAGAATAATATAAAGTTATAAACCCAATATTATGAACCTCTATCTCGTTCACGTCTGGGATTTACCCCAACAAACCGCGCCTCCACGATCAAACAAAAAAAAAATATTTCGTAGGTAAATTGCATTACACTTGAATTATGTAATTTTTTTCTTACAGCTCTTTCGGAAAGCAGATTTCCTTAGAGAAGAATGAGCAAGAAACTCTAAGGTTGTTCTTTTCAAAACTGATTGATATTACAGATTATTATTTTCAAATTAATTTTACAAATAATATCAATAACAATATATGCAAAGTGATGCAACAAAATACACAAACGTGAATTACTAAATGCCTTACACGAAATCAAAAAAAAAATGTAAATTAATAAGTAAAAAAAATATCGGTTACAAGTATACCACAACCAGTGCTTTCTTGTGCTCTGACTGACATAGATATGGCGAGATTAGTATACTTTAGTTATTTTCATAGTATTATGTCCTATGGTATATTGTTATGGGGCAGTGCGGCCGATATTAATACCATCTTTGTGCTGCAGAAGAGGGCTATTCGCTCGATTTATAACCTAGGTCCTAGAGAATCATTAAGAGAAAAATTTAAAGAAATAAACATTTTGACTGTTGCTTCTCAATACATTTTTGATAATGTTCTGTATGTTCATAAGCACATTGAGGAATTCTCTAGAAACTGTGACATTCATAATGTTAACACGAGGAACAAACATAAACTTGTTATGCCTACTACTCGGTTGGGTCGAGTTAGTAACTCTTTTGTTGGGCGATGTATATGCTTCTACAATATGATCCCAGAAAATGTACAAAACAAATGTGTTACGAAATTTAAAAGAATTGTTAAAATTTTTTTCTTAATGACACCACGGACTGGGAATAAAGCGAACACACTCAGGCTCTTTAATTATAAATGTTTATTGTACGATATCACATTGTAATCCATATTTTATATAAAAAAAAGCCCGCTGAGTTTCTTGCGCCCATTCTTCTCAGGTCTGAGGCAGTCTCTTTTGAATGGGTGGTTGGTTTTTGACGTTCAATAAGTGATTTTAAATCCTATTTTGAATAAAAATATTTGAATTTGAATTTGAACACCCCGAGACTTAGATACATATTTTTATATGCACTTCTAGAGAATATTTAATTCTTAATGCACCTGTTCAATATTTAATTAGCAATGAGTTTATTATTGTTCTAGTGTATGCAACCCTGGTTAAACATATGCAATGATAGTTAAAATTTAAAAATAAAATGCTCCTAAAAATGCTACTAAAAATATTTGAATTTGATTAAAGCGACTGTTAAATATTTAAATAAAATACTTTTAAAGGATTAAAACGTATTTTATTGTAATTATATATTCACATTAGTTTTTTTTTTATAATTTATATTTTTATTGTAATGTTGCCCTTTCCCATTGTCTGGGCGCAAAAAAAAAAGCGTCGACACATATTCGCTGCAACTGTTGACTAGTTAGGACGTTACTCTGCCCGATTTGTTGTTTTCCTCGATTGTGTTGTTTGAAATTTATTCTTAGAAGCTTAAAACCTCTTTTTGATCTTATTTCCTAATTGTATTATATGACCTAACTTTATAATTCACGGATGAAACCACAGCGCACAGCTATACGAAAATAAGAAAAACGATTAACCATCCTATCATTCGCAATAAAGTAAAAGCCAAGAATTATAACTCACAAAAAATACAAACATCTTAAAGCGCTTTCAGCGAAGTAGCCTTACGAAGGCATTAGGACATCATTTATCAAGGTGACAGATCATCTAGCGCTTCAGCGCTGACAAATGTTGCGGTCAGGTAAAAACCACTACACTTAAATTCACTTAAACATACTATGATAGCGAAACGGTTTATAGTATCATATTTCATGTTAGCTTTGTCCCGTGAATTTCACAATATTATCTTAATAGATATTTGATTTCTTGTAACGTATTATGGTTGTTTATATTTCGGGGAAATACATAGTTTTAAAATGCATAGCTTAAGGGCGCTGGACACTTGTACGCATATCAAACGTAAATCTAATATATAAAATTCTCATGTCGCGGTGTTTGTAGTTAAACTCCTTCGAAACAGCTTGACCGATTCTCATGAAATTTTGAGTGCATATTGGGTAGGTCTGAGAATCGGACAACATCTATTTTTCATCCCCCTAAGTGTTAAGGGTGGTCCACGCCAATTTTTTTTTAATTTTTTTGACATTTTTTTTTAAATTTGTTTGGTAGTAAATTATGAGTCAGCATTAAAAAATACATACAACTTCAAATTTTCACCCATCTACGATCAACAGTTACTTTTGTATCGCGCTTTTAATATAGGTGATAAATGATAAATGAGGCCTTAAAGGCCGGCAACCCTCTTGTGATTCCTCTGGTGTTGCAAGAGTCTGCAAGGTCTGGGCGGCGATGATTACTTAACACCAGGTGACCAGTACGCTCGTTTGTCCTCCTATTCCATAAAAAAAAATACAACGTTTGCTGGGTCAGCTAGTAGATAAATAAAATTTCAAAACAAAATTTTATGATGCGGGAAAAATACGATGCGGGACTAGAACCCACGACCTCTCGCGTTCCTTGCGAGTGCTCTCCCAACTGAGCTAACCGTTCGAGCGACGTATCGTCATAAAATCTTGTATGCTTTGTTCAACTCTTAGATTGTGGCTTCATCTACAGGATCTACTTTACAGTTGATAGCCTGCTCAACCCCAATATTTGCATATTAGGAAATTGACTTGAGATGTGGCTAATCTAAACAATTTGTTATGTTTTTAATGTGATAAACACTCATCTCTGGGATTAATACACAAATTTGAAAACAAAATTATATGAACGATGCGGGATTCGAACCCATGACCATGAAATTTAATTTGTGTATACTACGTCACCGGGAAAATTGAGGGGAAGAGACCAAGAGGCCCACGACGCGCTGGTCTGATCAAATATCCGAGCAGACTAACCAACCCATCAGCATCGCACTCCACCATGCGACAGACCGAAACAGATGGAGGAAAACTGTAGACGAACTTAAGCGGAGTCACGATCCACAGCAATGAGGGAACGACTGTGAAGAAGAGAAGAAGAGAGACTACCTACTACTAATAAGTGAGGGTTATCACTTTAAAAACATAACAAATTGTGTAAATTGATAAACTTATTGGCAATTGGCATAGCAAAGCAAAACTACCTTACAACTATTCTTTTTTATTAATAAACTTTATATTTTTAAACTTTATATTGATAAACGACATAGAGAATTGCTTGTCTATGTGCTTATGCGTCACGACAGCGTAAATCTCCGTCTTATCGCGACAATAAGGCCACAGCTTTCGATGTCAAAACTATTTACATATCAAACTTCCTTAATCGCTGTGATGTTTTGGTTACCATTGTTACTTTTTAATTTAATGACTAGTTGACCCGACAGACGTTGTTCTGTATATAATAAATAAAATAATGTTTTTTTATGAATTTGTCAGTAATATATCATAACATCAAGAATTATTTCGTAAAATATGCTCCCTGTTGTTGTAATGAAATTGTTTCACAGCAGAACTGTCAAACCGTGCGTCAATAAATTCTCTCATAGAAATTATGTATGGACACATCAAAGGAAAAACAAATTTGTTATTTTTATTTAAGTTAGCAGCATTTTCCTATTTATTCACCTTTAAAACCTTCCGTGGACTTCCACAAATAATTCAAGACCAATATTAGCCAAATCGGTCCAGCCGTTCTCGAGTTTTAGCGAGACTAACGAACAGCAATTCATTTTTATATAATACATAGATTAGGTACCATTGTTACCTATTGACAGTGTTACTTGTTAAATAAAAATCTTGATTATAGATACCGCCTTACACTTTAGCAACTATCTTCGCAGAGTCGAGAATTAATATCGCTTTGTCTAAAAGACATTCACTCTCCTAATATTTTCCCAACGGAGCCGTCAGAAATACTGCTTCAAAAATATAACAATTTTATCAATTTAGAAACTCAACAATATGTTCTGTTTTTTAAAGTGATAACCCTAACTTCTAGGATTAATACACAAACAAAATTTCAACTCTGAACAAAGCAAACAGAATTTTATAACGAGGCGGTACTCGAACGGTTAGCTCAGTTGGTTAGAGCACCGGCATGGAACGCCGGAGGTCGTGGGTTCGAATCTCGCATCGTTCATAAAATTTTGATTTCGAAATTATATTTGTGAATTTAGAAACTGTCATTAATTGTATTTTTGATGATATCTACAAGAAAGCTATAACTTTTAAGACCAGAAGTCTTAGCAGAAAAAATGTCAGTATCAAAATATATCTTTTATCATTTTACATTTATTGATCTGTCATTCATCTCGTGGTCTCGTGTCTGATTGATGATCATGTAAAACCTCTACTGTATTATAAAGTAACGCGAAGTAAAGTTATTCCAAATTTAAAACTTTTTATCTTTAACTTTACCTTTGTCATTACAGACTTACATGATATACGTTATTAAATATATTTACCAGTGGGAGGCTCCTTTGCACAGGAAGCCGGCTAGATTATGGGTAACACAACGGCGCCTATTTCTGCCGTGAAGCAGTAATGTGTAAGCATTACTGTGTTTCGGTCTGAAGGGCGCCGTAGCTAGTGAAGTTACTGGGCAAATGAGGCTTAACATCTTATGTCTCACGGTGACGAGCGCAATTGTAGTGCCGCTCAGAATTTTTGGGTTTTTTGAGAATCCTGAGCGGCACTGCATTGTAATGGGCATGGCGTATCAATTACCATTAGCTGAACGTACTGCTCGTCTCGTCCCTTATTATCATAAAAAAAATGCAGGTTGGGTAGTTACTTTTTAAAAGTCCGAAATTTTGTATTTTGGCTGAGAATTGAATATGATTATCAGAAAATTGGAAACCCTTCAAAAATAATCTGTCAAATAGATTTATAGATAAATAAATTTTCTTCTCGTAGTCGATTCAAGTCGACTCTACTCAATTTTTTTTCATAAAATTGATTTCACTTCAGTAGCAGGCGTCGTATGAAAATAAGTTATTACAAGTTGATCGAAATCAACATGTCTCCTGAAAGTCCATCGAACCCACATCGCTCCTGTCACATCGGATCTCATAAAACATTCCGTTTCTGATTGGACGTCAGTCGTGTCTAATAAAGTGCGTATGACGTCACAGGTCCCGTCCGATAAAAAGGTCCGCAGATCCGACCGAACCCATTCATAAATCACTCAGCCCATCCAGATTTGCATGTCAACATTTCACTCGTGTTGCCGCGAGATCTAAATGCGTCGAATTTAAATTTCAAAGGCGAGATTCCGTAATGTAAATTCGAAGAACGTGCGAGAGTGCTGGCAATTTGGGTTTCACATGATATTATATCCCAGTTTTGTTTTAAGCTGGAGGAAAGAAATATACAGGAATAACATGCTTAACACAATGGCACCTATTTATAATTTGACAAAAGATACGACGACCTGTATAGCCGAGTGGTTAGCGATCCTACCTACTAAGCTAGAGGTCCCGGGTTCGAATCCCGGTAGGTGCAAGCATTTATATGATGAATATGGATGTTTGTTTAATATTAAGTAATTTGTGTAAAAAGTGTGTCAATATTATTATTATTATATGTCGGTGTCTACTTACGGCCGTTCCCAATATACAGTCTATCAAGAGATATCTATATCTATAAGAGAGAATTTATCTCAAGTAAGAACTTGAGATAAAAATCGTAACTATCGTTGACTTTTCTGTCCCAATAAACATATCGACGGTAACTCACCTTATCCGTACACGCTGTCTGTCAATAGGACGACGCATAGCTTACCAGCGATAGAAGTTTGTATGGAACTTGCAATTCACACGTCCCAATATAAGGCGATAAGAATGACTTAACGGGTATATTGGGACAGCTTCAGATTATTTACAGCTAATTACTGACAGTAGAAAGTAGTAATTTATCTCTATCTGTAGATAGTATATTGGGAACGGCCGTTACACTACAAATGCCAAAAAGATTCTCAAATACAGTATTAAACAAATTAAATTTATTTCAGGGAACTTAACATTTTAATAACCAGATTCCCGAATTATTTTATGTAAATATAAATATTATATTTGAGTGTTTGTCTCTCTCATTAAAGGTTACCTGAACTAATTAGATCCAAGTACATTTAGAGCGTTTAGGAGTAACAAAATAGGCACAAACCAATAAATAAACATATAAACTTTTGCTTTTATAATATGAGTGCGATTTTTGATTAAAAACGTAAAAAACCTCCTAAAAATATTCGGGAATAACATGCTTAACAACGGAGCCTATTTCTGCCGTGAAGCAGTAATGTTTGAGCATTATTGTGTTTCCATCTGAAGGCCGTCGTAGCTAGTGAAATTACTGGGCAAATGAGACTTAACATCTTATGTCTCGAGGTGACGAGCGCTATTTTATTACCGCTCAGAACTTTTGTGTTTTTCAGACATGACGAACCTATAAGGGTTCCCTTTTTTGCCATTTGGCTATGGAACCCTAAAAACGATTAAGAATAAAGAATTTTAACAAACGTTCTATACACACAGAAACGTTTTTTTTATTAAGTGATCACCGCCACCCACATTCTCTTGCAACACCAGAGGAATCACAGGTACGTTGCCGGCCTTTAAGGAAGGAGTACGCGTTATTTAATTTACCTTTATACCTTTGACACATTTTTCATAACTAATATATATTAACTATAACTACTGTGTTGATTTCAATTAAATCTGATACGCCTTGCAGTGCCACTCAGGATTATAGAAAAACCCGAAAATTCTGAGCGGCACAACAACTGCGATCGTCACCTTAAGAAATGAGATGTCAAGTCTCATTTGCGTCCGACCGAAGCACAGTAATGTTTACACATTACTGCTTCACGGCAGAAATAGGCGATTATGTGGTACCCATAATCTAGCCGGCATCCTGTGCAAAGGAGCCTCCCACTGGTAAAATGTAATATAAAGTTATTAAAGTTTTGATTAAAAGTTAAAGATAAATAGATTCGTTAATTTTCCATGAATGATGTATCAAAAGTGTATATTACATTTTTAATGTTTATTCCAAAAGTTGGTAGTAAGTGGAAGCCGGAAGACACCTTGATTACCATAAAATTCGTAGAACTATTATCTTCTAGAATAACCGATGACTCATGAAGATAACGAAGCGGAAATTTGATTGTTAATTAACCGTGAACCCCTTTTGAATAAATTTGAACCCGTAACGCTTTGAATGAATTATTGCTCGATGTAATCTATACTAATATCTGGAGAGCCGGTATTTTTTTCTTCGGTTATACTGCGAAAACTACTGAACCGATCGTTATAATACTTATACCATAAGATACAGCGTGTTTCGCAAAAGATTTCATTATATTGTATTATTTAGTAATCACCAATTACTTATCCGAAAAACATATAATTCTTTATTTAGAAATACTTATATATTCTTATATATTCACAATATAAATAACTAGCTGACCCGGCAAACGTTGTTTTGCCATATAAATTGTATTGATCTTTTCCTTACTAGTTGATAAGAGATGGCGCTAGTTGTATTCATTAGTAACAATCACACTTCTTTTATATTTTGTATAATTCACACTATAGTTTTATAAAATATAGCCTATTTGTTATTCTGGTGTGTAAGCTATATTATTGTAAAGTTTCATCAAAATCTATTCAGTAGATTTTGCGTTAAAGAAGTTCAAACATACATCCAGACATACAAACTTTCACATTTATAATATTAGTAGGAAGTAGGATTTAGTCAGTGACATTTCATTTCATATGACAATTAATCATACAATGAGCGAACGCGCCGTACTTAATTTATATGGCAAAACAACGTTTGCCGGGTCAGCACTTGATAAAATGTAAACTTAATTGATGTTTGTTTGTTTTGTATAAGAATTTCAAGATTGGTATGGGGCTCACTTGACAGTAAGGGTAAAGTACTTACAGCACGTCCTAGCATTGATTCAAGCAGCTTTAGCGCGGGCCGCGAATAGTGATCATCGCATCTTTATAGTTAATGTACATAGCTTAGCTCATTTATACGTGTAGATAGACTTAAAACTTGGAAACCGTCGAAAACAATTGAGGCTTACTGCTTAACTCTATTTTGAGCAATTCACGCACACTAACACAAAGTGACATACAAATCGCGAGTATAAGACGCAGCTTGTCAAATACACTAAAGTATTAAGCCTGGTCTGTTTTCATCAGTTGTCTAGCTCTATCTAGACGTATAAATTATCTAGTGTTCGTAGCTTCGCAAATACAATCTGATAACTGTAAGACTCACATAAAACTTCTTGTGACTTTTTAATAACTTTTTACTAAAAGTCACAAACCTACAATTTTTTTTGCATAAACACCTTCCTATCTACAGAACGGGTCATGCGTCTTTCATACGGTTGGGTTGTTGGTAAGAGTGCATCATTCATAATTGTGGTGCAAATTAAATTAATTATTAATTCCCAAAAGTGAGGTATATCACTATAAAATAACAAAATGCTTTGAAAATTTCATGAAAAGTATCCATAGATTTATATCAAGGCATGGTCTAAGGAAATTTCAATGAGATTATTGAAATGTCATCCATCCTTGACACGTTCTAATTTTCAAGTAAATCAGACAGACTAAAAAGTACAAAGAATACTACGTCCTCCTTTATCGCATCGTCGCTTTGATGTGTGTGCAAAAATAAGGGACGAGACGAGAAGGATGTACAGCTTATGGTAATTGATACTCCCAGCTCATTACAATACATTGCCGCTCAGGATTATTGAAAAATCCAAAAATTCTGAGCGGCACTACAATTGCGCTCGTCACCTTGAGACATAAGATGTTAAGTCTCGTTTGCCCAGTAATTTCACTAGCTACGACGCCCTTCAGACCGAAACACAGTAATGCTTACACATTACTGCTTCACGGCAGAAATAGGCGCCGTTGTGGTACCCATAATCTAGACAGCAAACTGCGCAAAGGAGCCTCCCACTGGTATGGTGGATATTATATTATTTTTTAAACAACAATTTTTCAGTATTACAGATTGATTAAAGGCGTTGTGTTGTGATGAAGTTATTTTAATGGTGAGAAATACAATGAAATAATCTGGGTTAAGTAAAAAAAGTATTTCTTTTTCTGGCAGGTCTATTATACGGACACAGAACAACAGAAACTACACAACATACAACAACAAAAGTCAAAACGTAACAATGAAAACTTCAAAAGCAAAGCAGCGATAGCACGAAAATATCACGACATGTACCTAACGGTAATGAAACTGCAAACCGTACTGACGCAACAGGACGAGCGCGAGGGGGAGTAAGGGGCACGGGAGGAGGCTTCACGTTCCAGCAAGGTACAGAGAAATACGTGTCAAAATAACATTTAACCGTAGGTGTAAAAATAGTAAGCTAGTCGAATATACATTAAGAAATTCATATCTCACTGTTAAATAAATTTCTCATTTCACGTCAAATGTAATAAGAATTGAATTCACAAGAATTACAATAAAACCTTATAAGAGCGAGGACGAAAGATGAAATAGAATGGCTATTGGAGCCCAGCTTCAGTAGAATTTTCTAGCACGCTTCACTCTTCGTGTGCAGTTTGGTTTTATATGACGGGAATTGTGAATGACGTGAAATAGATTGCTTAATGGATATTAGAAGAGTGTTTCTTATGTATATGTTCAGCAGCAATGTATGCATTGTTATATTTTAAGCTCGTGTAATATAAGTTAGCACCACTAATTGATGATTTTGATCATTGATTTATGATTTGGTATTTTATCTAACCCTTACGTTTCTGATATATTCAAGTGTAGGTATTCAAAGCGCTGGTTTTTTATGAATTCTTTAACAATAATTGTTGCATTCTTTCTCTTTCAAACTTCTTTCTCTAAATCGAACAGATAGTTCGATTTTGATGACATTTGTAACGAAATTTAAAAGAATTGTTAAAAAACGTTTTTGTGGGAAAGGTTACTATAGCATAAACGGTTTTCTTAATGACACCACGGAATGGGATATACAGCGAACACCCTCACCCCCACCAATAATTATAAATGTTTATTGTACGATATCACATTGTAATCCATATTTTATATTAAAAAAAAACCCGCTGAGTTTCTTGCGCCCATTATTCTTAGGTCTGAGGCAGTCTCTTTTGAATGGGTGGTAGTTTTTGACGCTCAATAAGTGATTTTAAATCCTATTTTGAATAAAAATATTTAAATTTGAATACATGGTCTGGTGTCCTTACACCTATGTTCATACCAAATTAGGATATAAAATTTTGAAGATGCTTAGAACCTTTATTATTAAATTAAATAGAAATTTTCTTTTATTTTTGTTGAAATAATTTGCTATGCTATTCGTTTTAATTCGGAGCGAGTGTTCCAGCGTTCGTCCAATCAACAGCTCTTGAAGATGCCTCGTATAGGTGTGAAACGTAATATTATGTCGAAATGAGTTTGTAAGTCTTATCTGAATTATATATCAAAAATTTGTTTTTATATTTTTTAAATTTAGATAATTTATACGTCTTGATAGAGTCTCCTGTTGTTAGACGACCGATAAACACAGGTAAGGAATATTAGTTTAGTGTGCGTGACAAGCTACGTCTTACACTCGTGATTTGTGTGACACTTTGTGTGCGTTTTTGTTAGTTCTATAGTCAATTTTTTAGACGTTTTCACAGCTCGAAACGTAACCAAAAAGCAATAAATAATTTGCAATTCTATTAGGTTATTTCATCATCTGAATTAGCGTCTAATTTAAAAAAAAATACAGGATATCAAATCTAAGTATACAAGAAGATGTAATAAAGTCTCATTTACATTGGCGTTGAAACTTAAATACTTACGCACAAGAGCATTACTTGCGACTTATAGAGTACTTATGTGGGTCTGTATAATTACCTGTCTTGCTTTATTTGTGAAGTCCAGATTACAAAGAAATCATGAGTGTAAGAACGGTTATTCTTTTCACACGGCACGGTTTTACCACGGCAGAATTTTATCCCTGAAGCAATAACGTACAAGCAGAATTGCGTTTCTGTTTTAAGGCCTATCTCACTCCTTGAGTACTTATCGAAAATGTGGGTACACGCGGCGGCCACGCCAGAGTGGCTTATCCAACAGGGATTTACGCGAGCAGTTACGCACGTGCTAGCTTTGTCGCTGTCACTTACTTCACCGATCCGACCGAAGTTTTAAAAAAAGGAGAAACTAAAAAAGGCAAATAAATACAATGCAGTGTCTAACTTCTTAAGCATGGATTTCGATACAAATTTATATATTTTTAAGCCTCCTTCGTTGACTGACTACGTTGAGGCTCCTTTGCACAGGAAGCCGGCTAGAGTATGGGCACCACAACGACGTCTATTTCTACCGTGAAGCAGTAATGTGTAAACATTACTGTGTTTCGGTCTTAAGGGCGCCGTAGCTAGTGAAATTACTGGGCAAATGAGACTTAACATCTTATATCTCCGAATTTTTTTATTTTTTGCCTCTCAGAATTTTTGGGCTGTTCAAAAATCCTGAACGGCACTGCATTGTAATGGGCAGGGCGTATCAATTACCATCAGCTGAGCGTCCTGCTCGTCTCATCCCGTATTTTCATTTAAAAAGAAATAGCTGGAAGTGTAGGGTATTCTAAAAACTGCATGTCATAAGTTGTTATTAAAATTAATCGCTGGACACAGATCAGATATTCAACGGCTAAATTTAAGAAGAGTAATGTCAGAAGCGGTGAGAGCTACGTGATAGTAAGAGAAGTTACTTTTAGGTAAACATATCTGTAGATAATTGACGACCTATATAGCCGAATGGTTAGTGACCCTGAATCCTAATCTAGAGGTTCCGGGTTCGGATCCCGGTAGGTGCAATCATTTATATGATGAATATGGATGTTTGTTTCCGAGTCATGAATGTTTATATGTATATTTAAGTAAGTATATTGTATTAAATATATCGTTGTCTTGTACCCATAGTACAGGCTATGCCTAGTTTGGGGCAAGATAATTTGTGTAAAAGGGTGTCAATATTATTATTATTATTATTAATTACAACTGTCTGACCAGATTTGCACTTAATTATATCAAATTCAAATAATTTCATTCAAAATTGGTTTAATAATCACTTATTGGACGTCAAATCTACCGCCCATTCGAATTATTATGCTTCAAACCTGAGAAGAACACGCGCAAGAAACTCAGCGGGTTTTTTTTTTAAATTTAGTGAAAATATTATATGTACAATAAAATTTATAATTAAATAGCCTGAGGGCGTTCGCTCCATTCCCAGTCTGTGGTATCCATCATTAAGAGAATTATTTATGTTACAGTAACCTTTGCCTATTGTAATAAGTTCCTATTTCTTTAATTTATTTTGCTGAGCTAACCTACTGTAACTGTACTATAATAATAATAATAATAAATCATTTATTTTCAGGCAAACCATAAATCTACAAACAATCTTAACTTAAATTACATTATACTTTGATTTTAATTAAATTACAGATAAAAAAGAAAAGTTAAAATATTATGTCTATATTACAATTAAAAAAGAAAATAATTAAATTATAGAAATAAAATTTATAAAATTTATATAGTCTAATACAATTCAATGATGTTTAATTTAATTTCAGTTCTTAACATTATTATAAAATATATATTACTAGCAGCCCCGACAGACGTTGTTCTGTAGATTATAAAAAAAACATACTGTTTTGTAGGAATTTTCCAATAATATTTCAAAATGTCAAGAATTATTTCGTAAAAAATGCTTCCTGTTATAATGAAATTGTTTCACTAAACTATTATTAAGATATTGAAGTAGGCGTTACTTTGCGCAAATCCATAATTATTATCAAAGTGATTTGAGGTTTCTTTAGTGTTAATTCCGCCAATATTTGTCTTTAAACAATTCGAAACGTGTTTCGCCTCTACATGAGGCATCCTCACGACGTGTTGACTCGCCAAAATCTGACACGAGACTGTTGAGTCTCGTGCCAAATATAGGCGGAACTAACACTAAAGAAAACTCAAATCATTTTGATTGTACTATTATTACTGAACTAACGACACTTAACAACTGATTTTACAAATTAACGAGTGCAAATGCGATGCGAATTTGTTGTTTTTCAAGAATATTTTTTTATATTTTTAAAGTCACTTCTAGGATCAATACACAAATAAAATTTAAAAACAAAATTTTATGAATGATGCGGGTCTCGAAACCACGACCTCTCGCGTTCCATGCGAGTCATAAAATCTTGAATGCTTTGTTCAACTCTCTCTCTCAAATTGTTTAGATTAACAAGAGCGACATCTCAGGTCAATTTCCTTATATGCAAATATTGGGTTTGAGCAGGTTATCAACTGTAAAATATATCATGTAAATGAAGCCACAACCTGAGAGTTGAACAAAGCATACAAGATTTTATGACGATACGTCACTCGCACGGAACACGAGAGTGGGTTCGAGTCCCGCATCGTTCATAAAATTTTGTTTTCAAATTTTATTTGTGTATTAATCCTAGAAGTGAGGGTTATCACTTTAAAAATATATATAAAATTTCTTGAAAAACAACAAATTCGCATCGCATTTGCACTCGTTAATTTAGGAAATCAGTTGTTAATTGTCATTAGTTCAGTAATAATAGTCCAATCAAATTGATTTGAGTTTTCTTTAGTGTTAATTCCGCCAATATTTGACACGAGACTCAACTTAAGTCTCGTGTCAGATTTTGGCGAGGATGCCTCGTGTAGAGGCGTGTTTGTGTTTAATTTTATTTGTGTTTTTCAAGAATCTTTAGCGGCACTAAATCGTACACGGTGTATCACTTATCATGGCGAACATCTAGCTTGTTTGGATAATTTTCCTCATTAAAGATTTCTATGGCGTCCTTATTTTGTTTAATACTCTGCGTTATATAATGATGTGGAAATCTGAAATCAATCATCGTTATCGGTGAATGGATCGCCTTATTTACAAACTCGCGCTCGTGAATGAGCCCGTTTTAAATGTTTATATTGAACCGTAGAACTGTTAAGTAAATATAATTTATTTGAGTTGGTGAGTGGGAAATTTTTAGTTGAGTTAATGATATCTAGCACTGGGACTATTGAAATTTTTTCAACAAGTGCCATGTTTGATCTTAACATCAAGAACAGTGCTTTTGTTGTTAAACCTACATTTTCTTGAAATATATAAAGTATTTAAGGCTGGGGACCGAGCCAACGACCTTGAGGAATCGAGCGGAGCTAAGCTACTCATCTCGCACAAGATCGCCATAGTTTTGATTCCGAATGAGAAGCATTTTTAATTTGTTACAAACATAATAATTATTTACAATAATAACAAAACTATGTCATGTTAAAATAGTATTGGTAAACAGTTGCTGGCTTCATGCATTCTATGTTAGGAAATTGACTTGAGATGTCGCTCTTGTAAATCTAAACAATTTGATGAAATGAATTGATTTGATGATTGAATGAAATTGATTAGATTAAGCCACTACCTGAGAGTTTAACAAAGCATTCAAATTGTTTAGATTCACAAGAGCGACATGTCAAGTCAATTTCCTAATATACAAACATTAGGGTAGAGCAGGCTATCAACTGTAAAGTAGATCCTGTATATGAAGCCACAACCTGAGAGTTGGACAAAGCAAACAACATTTTATGACGATACGTCACTCGAACGGTTAGTTCAGTTGGCAGAACACTCGCATGGAACGCGAGAGGTCGTGAAATTTCGTTTTCAAGTTTTATTTGTGTATTAATCCTAGAAGTGATGGTTATCACTTTAAAAAACATAACAAATTGTTTAGTTAATAACTTATCATACAATTTTTATCTAGGTTAATGATTAACATGGCTCCAACTCTAAGAGTTATGGGTACTTTGGTGATTTTCGCTATGTCCAAGGTAGAAACGTAAAGAAAAAATGAATTTTCTTTTCATATTCTGTGACACATAATTATTTTTGTAAAAATGAAAGCTTTACTTAATTATGCACTATTTTGGCGATTTCTCGGGATAGCGGGTATTCGCAGAATAATAGTTTAATAAATATTGTATTCCATGATTTGTTTTTTCTTCTTGTTTTAATTTATTTTTACTCTCATATTGATATATTAAATAGTACATATTGTATTTTAATTGTATCACTTTTCAGTTGTTAAAATTTTTGTGATTTTTTGTTATATTCTTTAGTAATGTAAGTTTTTTTTTAAATGTACTGCAGTTGTTTTTCATTTTATTATGCACGTTGAGTTAACCTGTGAGGTATACAATTTCTATAATAATATTAACGATTGTGCTTTATAATAAGAATTATTACTGTATGCAACGTTGGCTTCATATTAAATAAACAAAAATAAAAATATTTTTTGGTAATTTATACGTCCTACCCATTACAATGCAGTGCCGCTCAGGATTCTTAAATAACCCAAAAATTCTGAGCGGCACTACAATTGCGCTCGTCATATTTAGACACAAGATGTTAAGTTTCATTTCCCCAGTAATTTTGCTAGCTGCGGCGCCCTTCAGACCGAATCACAGTAATGTTTACACATTACTGCTTCACGGCAGAAATAGGCGCCGTTGTGGTACCCACAATCTAACCAGCTTCTTGTGCAAAGGAGCCTCCCACTAATGATGTATGAATAAGCTTCTATACAGCAAATTAAAAACATTCTGTGTTGCAGCGTTTTACAAACACAGCCTCCAAAATTAACATAGTAAAATATCTCCAAAGAGTCTGTATAAGAATTAATAGCAAGATTTCACGGCGAATAAACAGGAATAATTTCAAGTGTTATTTTCGTTGGAAATCGTTGGATTTCCTCAGGCTCAATGCTTTTACGCTTCTCTGCGTCCCTTTAGAAGTAATAGAGCCCTTTTTTATCTCTCTATCGAGCGTTTCTGCTCCGAGTACTTTATAATTGTGTTGAGTTGTATTTTCTCTGAGTAACTCTTGTCTGTATGCCAAAACCAGGCATACGAAGATTGGGATGTGATCTTATTTCACTTAATTATTGTTATTTTTGATCGAATTGAAAACTTCTTTAGCTCTAAGAATTTCACTTATCTATACTAATATTATAAAGCTGCAGTGTTTGTTTGTTTGTTTGTTTGTTTGAACGCGCTAATCTCTGGTACTACTGGCCCGATTTGAATGATTCTTTCAGTGTTGGGTAGTCCATTTATCGAGGAAGGCTATAGGCTATGTTTTTTTTCAAAATTAGGGATCCGTAGTAAAATTGCTCTTTTGTAACACAAGGTGTAAAATTGACAATAGAACAAAATGATGTACAGGCTATAATATAGGTAATATTTTACTACTTATAAAACTATCACGTGAATTATACTTTATATGGCAAAATAACGTTTGCCGGGTCAGCTAGTTGGCTATAGAATGACACTTAGCTATCACTCTTGGCTATGTAACCCTTATTCGGACAACATCAGTCAACTACGGCAGCAGTAAAGTTATGTTATATTCTTCTAATTTTAAACACGCAACGTTTTTTTTAAGTTGACGATATTTTTGTTTTTAATCTATATATTTTATGTTCCTTCTAATTCTCTAGTCTTAATATATATAAATTACGTGACACGTTGTTTGTCCGCGATGGACTCCTAAACTAATGAACGGATTTTAATGGGAAGTACTTCATGGAGTGCAGTTTGGTCCAACTTGAGAGATAGGATAGATTTTATTTCAATTTAGGACCCATAATAATTTTTAATTTCAATATTTGTTTTGTATGGACATATTTTCTATGAGAGAATTTAGTGACACGTGAACGGTTTGACAGTTCCGCTGTGAAACAATTTCATTGTAACAACAGGGAGCATTTTTTACGAAATAATTCTTGATGTTTTGAAATATTATTGGCAAATTCAAATTCAAATTCAAATATTTTTATTCAAAATAGGATGTGAAATCACTTATTGAAAGTCAAAAAAAAAAACTACCACCTATTCCAAAGTGAATGCCTCAGGCCTGAGAAGAATGGGCGCAACAAACTCAGCGGGCTTTTTTTTTTCATCAAAAATATGTTTTACAATTAAAGTAACATTTACAAAGTAACATTTTACAATTAAACTTATTATTTAATAGCCTGAGGGCGGTCGCTCCATTCCCAATCTGTGGTATCATTAAGAAAGTCATTTATGTTATAGTAACCTTTACAACACAAACGTTTTTTAACAATTCTTTTGAATAACGTAACACCTTTGTTTTGAACATTTTCTGGGATCTTGTTGTAAAAGCTTATACATCGCCCCACAAAAGACTTACTAACTCGACTTAGCCGAGTAGTAGGCATCATCAGTTAATGTCTGTTCCTGGTGTTAACATTATGGTTATGACAGTTTCTGGCAAATTCACTTATGTGCCTATGAACATACATTACATTATCAAGAATATATTGAGAAGCAACAGTCAAGATGTTAATTTCTTTGAATTTTGCTCTCAATGTTTCTCTAGGACCTAGGTTATAAATAGCGCGAATAGCCCTCTTCTGCAGCACAAATATTGTATTAATATCAGCAGCGTTGCCCCATGGCAAATTCCTATAAAACAGTATTTTTTTTTTTATTATCTACAGAACAACGTCTGTCGGGGCAGCTAGTTTTATATATTTTACTTCAAGTTAATATGCAGTAAAGAGAGATTATAATCACCGAGTCATATTAGGTTAATTACCAAACAGGTTGATACTTTAGCATTGCGTAGAAATATGTTGCATCTTTTACTGCATATATCACGGAGAGTGTTCGCATTAATTGTTCAGGGTGTCTACTCTCTTTCTCTGAATCAAAACTTCGTAAAGGAATGAATTTTAAACGAAGCTTCGGGAGTGACTCTATTCTATTTTGTTTTTGGATACATCAATGTACTTCGGAACTATAGAAAATATTCCGAACGAATATGAAGATGACAGATGTTTGTTTAGAATTTTAACGTCAATTTGACGAAACCAAAGATGTTACCTTTTGATTTTCGTTTGTGTGTATTTTGTTGCAAATTGGCTAGCTCTACATGAAGAACATTAAGAACATAGAAGAAGCCTCAATTAATAGCATTCTTGAAACCAGTTCAAGACAATTTGCAACAAAATACACACAAACGAAAATCATTCTTGAAAAACATCTTTGGTTTCGCCAAATTGACGTTAAAATTCCGAACAAACAGCTGTCATCTTCATATTCGTTCGGAACGTAAATGAATTAGAGCAGGTTTATAAATTCGAAATGTCATGCAATGACGTTCGGGACGAAACTTTGAAACGAATGGAACCGTAGTAGGAAACATCCAAAACTTCAATCGAAACTTCGTTTTTCGTTGAATTAAAGTAGACCTAGAGGAACTGACTGTCACTACCTAACATCAAGTCGAAATATTAATTAATAAAACATATTATTTTGTTTTCTTTTTAAGACAATGAACGAGACGAGCAGGGCGTTCAGCTCGTGATAATTACCCTGCCCAAAACAATGCAGTGCCGCTCAGGATTCTTGGAAAACCCGAATTCTGATCGGCACTACGACTTCGCTCGTCGCCTTGAGACTTAAGATGTTAAGTCTCATTTGCCCAGCAATTAAATGCAAAAAAAATAATACAACTCATTTTACGCAGTGTATAAGCCTACGCGTTGAGTGGTAGAAAGAAATTCTTATCAAAGCTGACACTAATCTTATATCATTAAACGAGCAATTATTGTATATTAATATATATATATATAATCTGAATCTCGGAAACGGCTCCAACGATTTTCATAAAATTTTGAATACAGGGGATTTCGGGGGATAAATCGATCTACAGCTACAACTACAATAACATTAGAATACAAAGATAAATTTCGCAACTATATACAAGACTATAATAGCTCAGATGCGACATTGGGTGATCCGGAAAGCAAAAGACCCCGGTTCGAATCCAGATGTCCTATTAGTTCTTTTTGTTCAAGTTTTGTACATTCTTAAAAATCTGAGCAAGGCTTGGTCGTCCGGAT
The DNA here is from genome assembly GCA_949711755.1 of Leptidea juvernica. Lineage (NCBI taxonomy): Eukaryota > Metazoa > Arthropoda > Insecta > Lepidoptera > Pieridae > Leptidea > Leptidea juvernica. The sequence continues at coordinate 9,270,743 of CATIXQ010000020.1, forward strand.
ATTGCAGGAAACTGAATACGCTTGCCGAACTCATATCGTCGCAACGGACATCGCACAAAATAAAACGTGAGAAATTTTCAACGTGACACACGTAGCAGGCCAATAGTATAGTTACACGAGTATATATCCTTTCAAAGGCCTCTAAAAGCGTCGAAGCACGCGGACATTCGCCAACAAAAGCTGCAAATTGCGAGCGGCGGTGAGCCGTGACGTCATCACAGCCTCTCCATCGAAGCCTCGCTCGGTTCACCGCACACGCTAAACGACTAACGAACATTCGCTTTGTAGAATTACCGACATGTTTGGGTAACGGCGCCGTATCTATTTTAAATCACTTTTGGAATATCTTATCACCAGTGACAGGCTCCTTTGCACAGGATGCCGGCTAGCAACGACAACGGCGCCTATTTCTGTCGTGAAGCAGTAATGTGAAAGCATTATTGTGTTTCGGTCTGAAGGGCGCCATAGCTAGTGCAATTACTCGGCAATTGAGACTTAACATCTTATGTCTCGAGGTGAGGAGCGCTATTGTATTGCCGCTCAGAATATTTGGGTTTTTCAAGGATCCTGAGCGGTACTGCATTGTAATTGGCAGGGCGTATCAAAAACTGAACGTCCTGCTCGTCTCGTCCCTTAATTTCATAAAAAATATCTAATTGTAAAAGTGACAGAAGAAAAGAAAGAGTGTCACGATATTTTTATCCTACGAGATTTTGATAAAGCACAAACTGTATTTTAATTATTCTCCACTCATCTATATACATAGATTATTGGCAGCCAGATAAGATGATGCTTTCTCAGAACTAAAGGAAATAAAAGTTGGGGTACCACAGGGAAACATGTTAGGTCCAGTTCTGTATTTGTTACACACCTAAGATATTCCAGAGCAACCAAAACCAACACCATTGCAACTTTTAGGTACACAAAATGTAGAATTTTGAGTTAAATCATCCATTAACAGCATCTGTGATTGGACAGAAAAGCGGCGTGCGTGTTAGATAGGTTCACTAGCTTAGTTCAAAAAACGAGATGGATTCGAGTTCCGCCACTGTTTAATCAGAAAACCATCCTCAATATTTGTGAATTCTCCTATACATAAAACCAACATATGCAGGTATGCAACTAGGAATGTATCAAATAAAGTAATGTCCAAACACATGTACAGTTCCCAAAATGATACATTTGAGACTATTGAAATGTTCCGATAAAACACCTTAAATAGATCAAAGATTCCATATAAAGAGACAAGCACTAAGTAAGTGACAATTTTGGCGTTAAATTGCATACAATTCCTCTTAATGGCGCGGAAGTTGCTAATATGGTAGGTCACGATCTAAGAGGGGAAAGGTCGATGCTAATGACATCACCACACGTGCTATTGTAACGGGTTTTGTTTATAAGTCTATCTGTATTTTATTAGACATTGTACTATTATGTATTTTGAGGCAGAGCGTAAATCACTGGGACTATCGACTTGAAATGCAATAAAGTTCCTTAAGTGACATAAATAGTCTGCAAATTTCATCTTTTGGGAACAGAAAAAAATGTACAAGTATTCTCATAGTTTGTCTCGATGACGATGATTGTTGAAGGCTTATATTATTATCTCCTTGAAGGAATAAGCCATGTACCGAGGCCTTGTTAAGCTAATACAGAAAAACAGATGGATGTTGTATTATAGTTTGAACACATGTGACTCAAATAACACAATTTTCATGAGAATATCATATTCAGAAGGCTTAAAGGCGTATAAAGGAAAATGATTAGAGTCGAAACATGGTGGGGTAAGGCCATTTTGATGTGTGTTACAACTCAGATCATATTGTTACGGGCAAATATAGCAGTAATGTTCTTCGAATCCCATATGCTCGATCTGTTAATTATAACATAAAAATCATAATGAACGAGAAGAACGAATGCGAGAGACTTCTTGCCTCGTACAGCCATTTTGTGAAATCTCTACCATAGAGAAACAGATACCTTGACCTCTAACATTCTAGATACCCATGGGCGACGGTTTCTCCCCGGATATGGTGCTCGCCTCCACACTTCATAGTTCAATACACTTGAATCCTATGTTTGTCTACAGATATTTAGTTAAAGTAAATGTTATGGTTATTGGTAATTACAGTAGATACGAGACTAGGCTATTGCTGCCGATGATACCTAGAATAAAAAAGATGGTTAAAATTTCAGAAATGGAACTCTTTTCCAATATTACTGAGTATATATTTTGTGGATTTGTTATTTATTTTACGATTTGGCGGTAAATTGTAAATTATCACGGCAGCATGAATTTAATGAGGTGAAAAAATTTCTGCAACAATTTTTTATGACTTTCGTCGTCATTTATGTCAGTCAACAAGAAAGTGATGATAGAGTGCAATTGGCCTTTAACTATGAAGCTCTAGTTAAGAAATGTCTCGTGAAAGCTGAAACAAATAATAAAGAATCCACAAGTAACAATAAGAAGCGTATTGTCTCAAATGATGACGCAGTTTATGAGATCACATAACGATATGCAAACAAGAGCGACGCGGTGATATTCTGAGGATGGAACCGGGGAATCGTTCCTGTATCGTCTGCATAATGCTAATATTTATATTCGAGCTGGATCCGAGACGTTTCGTATGGAAATTTGGCTTATTGAAACTTTTGAACGTTTCTCATAGTTTTATGATTGCTTCGGAATTGATACTTTATTGCCAAAAGCAATTCTGAGCTTAGTTTACGTACCTTCATGCAATAATACACAATACCATCAAATATAGTACCAATGAATAGTATTTATAATTCTAAATAAAAAATATAATTTCATCTTCCGTAATTTAATATACAAGCAATTACTATTAATAGTATAACATCCCCAACCCGATTAGATAGAATGATAAAGGATTATTTTCTGAGGAACTAATAAATATCAGGAGAAAAGGAAAACCGTTACCCGTCAAAGGGTACCCCTTTCACAAAACAATGCAATGTAGGTAAAAAAAATGTTGTAATGTGAAATACATAGGCAATTTCACTTTAACTACAGATTTTGTAGACAATAACCCACTCAATAATTCTCTTGCCAGCCAACTGAGCCTTCCTGAGATTTATAATAGCACTGCTGATGTATAATGAGTCTAAGTCGGAAACATCGATTGGTCCGTATAGCTCAGTGGTTATTGAACTGCCTACTGAGCTTTGAAGTTCCGGGTTCGAATTCCGGTAGGTGCAAAGATTAATATGATGAATATGGATATTTTGCTGAGATATGGATGTTTATGTGTTTTTTAATGGAAGGGAAGGACAATCGAGCTTACGGGTCTCCTGATGTAAAGTGATCACCGCAGCCCACACTCTCATGCAACACTAGAGAAATCATAGGAGCGTTACCGACGTTAAAGGGAGGAATATGCGCTTTTTTTGAAGATACTAAAATAAAGCCTACACTGGGACCGATCTATTATTTCAGATAGAAATATTATTGCCAGCAAGCTAGATATTGGGCTCGTAGACTGTTTAATTTATAACCTGGTGAAAGCGAAAATGTAAGAACTATATCAAAACAATAACGCTTTGGTTAGAAGCCACTTAGAATATAGCGCGGTTATTTGGGCGCCTCATGAAGCTAAGTATAGTAGTAGTATAATGTTAGAGCGTATACAAAACAAATTTACACTTTACCTGTACATGAGGCTCTACGGGGTTTACCCTTTTTATCATACATAAGTACCCCACATTATTTATTTTAGGTATGGTAGGATATAGCGAGCTGAGGGTAAGAAGGGACCTGGCGCTGATATCATATCTATTTAAAGTCTTAAGAGGGAAGGTGCATAATGCGGATATATTGGGCAGACTGCATTTTGCTGTCCCGGATAGGTACGTATGGCGCTGACATCGGCCGCCGTTGCTGATGGTGCCATCCGCGCGCACCTACTTGTTAAGCCAGGCAGCGATGACTCGTGCTCTTCCTACAGTTAACGAAATAGCCTCATAGACGGATCTATTTTGTTGCACTCAGGGTGAATTCACGAAAGTAGCATTATTTATAATATGTTATAAAATTTAAATATAAAAATGTAAAATGTAAAAATGTATGTACCTCTATCGCATTGGAATATTCCGTAATGATAGTGTGTATTCTTATAAAATAAATAAATAAATAAATAAAAATATTCCAAAATCGGAAAGTGCCCTTTGGCACTAGAGCGTTCATATACACCAAAATCGAAAGTGCCGTACGGCACACCGCACAATACGCACTGACCAAGTTGACACTCATTTTGTTTATTAGATAGTTTGTTTCGCCTGGTCTTATAGCTTGTTTCAATAGCTTTCTTATACATTCTCTCATACCATCCTAATTATAAGGAATCTATTAATTCACGTAAAATAATACGCATTGACAGGCCGCTGCGCGCCGATCTATGAAACACCGCGGCGGGGGCACTTGCCAATTTCAACTGACAACGCAAGAAAAGTAAAATTAGCTGAAAATAATTGTGTTTATAGTGAAATAAACAGGAAATGATCTAAGGTTCCCGAATAAGCCTTCTATTATGAACGAGCTGAAGAGATACTTCTCTATAATGAGGAAACCATGGAAGACACAGTGAAACAATTTTCGGACAATTCCCGTGACCTATATCTTTTGTTGTAAAGTTTTAGTTGTGAGCGAATTGTAAGGAAAACGTGATTCAATGTTAAATAGAATTGTTTTTGAACTGAAATGTTTTTATTTCGAAATAGTTGTTATTCTTGTACACGGTTTTCCTTGGCAGCGTTTACGTATGTTTTTTTTTACTTTCTTTGTACACAGTTACAGACTAGATTAGGAAAAAATTTAGCTATTTGCTAAAAATATGGTAGTCGCTTTACCAGGCTCTTTTACACAGGATACCGGCTAGATTATGGGTACCACAACGGCGCCTATTTCTACCGTGAAGCACTAATGTGTAAGCATTATTAAGTTTCGGTCTGAAGAGCGCCGCAGCTAGTGAAATTACTGTGCAAATGCAACTTAACATCTTATGTCTCAAGGTGACGCAATTATAGTGCCGCTCAGATTTTTTGGGGTGTATCAAGAATTCTGACCGGCACTGCATTGTAATAGGCAGGGTGTAGCAATTACCATCAGCTGAACGTCCTACTCGTCTCGTCCCTTATTTTCATTAAAAAAAAGTCGACCAGCAGTCATGATTGGTCTTCAACAAAAATATAATATAACTAGCAATGTCCTGCGGTTTCACACGCGTACATACCGATCTTATGGTAGAGGAAAGTCTACTAAGTCGGACTATACATTTATTCTTGTTAACATAATAGCTTTTATTATACTTAGTTATTATTTTATTATTACATTAATTTCTTTAGATTGACATTTTTAAATTCGTAACGATATCTTTTGAATGAAATGTCCGATTTTAATAATTTAAAAAGTATTTTACAGGTGTTAAAACGGTCTTAAAATATCATTTAATGGGATTAGGATTTATACGAATGTATGAATAATATGGTTTGATTATTGTCGGCACTTTTATCAACTTTAAAAATGTAATAAAGTAGTTATAGTGGCATAACTACAGTAGTTGGACATATTATGGTATCGCGGAATTTAAGGCGCCGTCATACCTTAATATCCACAAAAGTTGGTTTCTTAAAGAGTCGATTACAACATAACGCAATGAAAATATTGCGACGCAAAAAATACAGTGCACAAAGAAGGACATAAAGAAAATTTTGAACCGAATAGAATATTTATATATATTTTGAAATATCCAATAAAAAATTTGGAAGTTGCTTCCAAAAATAAACTTTGGAGTCAAAAATCTCTGAATTTTCAGCGATAAAACATCCATTTTTTTTAAAGTTTAATAGAATTAGTACTTTTCTAAAACTTAAACCGAACAAATATTTAATTTAATCTGTAAATTTTGAATAAACAAAAGAAAATTACTAAAATAAATGCCCATTTGCAGCTTAGCTAGCTAACTTTGACCAAAAAAATATTTTAGCGTCGGTTGTAGCATTTACAATACTAGTCAGTCCGCGCCTTAATAGAGATATTGATACATTCCATAATATTTTGTTCTATCATCAATAGTTTTCGCAGCGCACGGGATGACAGACTTTTGATGACTAATTTTGACACAATTATTGCATTTTTATAAGGGATCCCCATTTTTTTGTAAATGTGATATAGCCTATGTGACTCAGTGAAGATGCAGCTTTATAATGGTGAAAGAGTTTTTGATATCGGTCCAGTAGTCTTTGTGTGAAAACATTTCAAACATACATACAAAAACACAAATTCTACTCTTTAAATTATTTGTTTAGATTATAAGTATTGTCTTACTTATGGAGCTTGATTGGTCAGAGCACAATCCACCACAGTATTAAAATTATGATATATATAAATATAAAATCGTAGAAAATAAAAGTATAAGAAGAAAATTTTACTGAATTTATTTTTTAGGTTGCTATTTTTTTCTTGGCTACTGAATATTTTTACGGAAAATGATTCTGGCCCGTTAGAATTTACACACAAATAGCTACGTTCAATTTTGAGTGTGAAGTGATTCTCCTACTTGGGTGTATTGGTGCCCTCAACTTTACCTCGTGTCTAAAAACTACACCGTCGCCGTAGGAATAACTAACAGATTCTCCTTGGTGAGTAATGTACACAAAACTATGTGTTTTTTAAAAGAAAATAAGGGTCGAGACAAGCCGGACGTTCAGCTGTTGGCAATTCATACGCCCTGCCCATTAAAATGCAGTGCCGCTCAGGATTATTGAAATACCCGAAAATTCTGAGCAGCACTACAACAGCGCTCGTCACCTTGAGACATAAGATGTCAAGCCTCATTTGCCCAGTAATTTCACTAGCTCCGGCGTTCTTCGGACCGAAACACAGTAATGTTTACACTGCTTCACGGCAGAAATAGGCGCCGTTGTGATACCCATAATCTAGCCGGCATCCTGTGCAAAGGAGCCTCCCACTGGTAAACTGTATTTGTGTATTTGCTTTTCAATATCAATAAATCCTCTGCTAAATCTCTAAAGCCGATTTTTCAAAGACAAGGTATTAAAATATTTGATGAAACTGCAATTTAATGTGAACATCGTGATACGGAGCAGACATACTGTGCAGGAAACAGTAGTTAGTGGAACAATACCTACCACAACATAGCACAGAGAGGGCAAGGGCATTGGACGCTCTGAGGCCGTCATAGATTAAATTATATTTTGCAGATACTCCATCTTTACATTATATGAAAACAATAATAAAAAAAATTATCTAATAGAACATTATCATAAAGAGAATAGGCAATCGCTTCCAATTGAGTTATATAATATTTTTAGTATAGTGAAACAAAGGATAGAACGAGCAAATTATCACTAGTGGGAGGTTCCTTTGCACAGGAAGCGGTGCCTATTTCTGCCGTGAAGCAGTTATGTGTAAATATTACTGTGTTTCGGTCTGAAGTGCGCGCAGGGTGCGCGAAATTACTGGGCAAATGAGACTTAACATCTTATGTCTCAAGGTGACGAGCGCAATTGTAGTGCCACTCAGAATTTTTGGGTTTTTCAAGAATCCTAATCGGCACTGCATCGTTATGGGTAGGGCTTATCAATTACGATCAGCTGAACATTTCCATACAAAAAAACCTGTAGCGGAAACAATATAAATCATAAAACAACTGCCCGTCAATCTTAAACTTTGTTTAATAATACCTAGTAGATATTATATTATAAACTTAGAAAGTTACAATTAAACTGCGACCACACGTTTCAACCTTAAAACTCGAAACATACGTGTTTCTTTTATATTTTCGCACTGATATTTATCGGCCAACGCACAGTTCTACTATTAATAATATGTCGGGCTTTGATTCAATATTAAATTTTACTTCTAAATTTAAAAAACAATATTTGATTGAGATTATTGTACCTTTAAGTCTTATTCGATGTATAATTTATCTTTTATCTCAAAAAATTTTTTTTAACAATTATCAAAAATCGAAACTAAAGCTGTGAATCAGCCTCGTAAATTCTTAATATTATTAATTAAATTATCGTAAATTTAATAATAAAAATTATTGATAATAAGATATGAAGTTTGATTGAAAAGTGTAGGCTAATGCAGTAAATACCATGATATTGGACATCCATTAAACTCTTCACGAGATATAGATTCAAGTAGAACTTAATCTTTGCCAGTTTCAAAGTGTATTAAATTATTGTCAGACTATTTATAGAGTTTTAGAGAGGACATCGTAAGTGTACTCAAAGGTATGAATATAAACGTATGTATCAGTAATTTTTTTCTTAAGGTTAGTGAAAATTTAGCATTTGTTAGGTTAGTTTTAATACCATTTAAGACAAAAATATTTTTTTATCATCATAATCATTTTTCATTTACGTCTCAACAAATTTTCTGGTTAAAACAAACAATGTTATGTTCGAATATGGGTTGATATAAAATTAAACTTATAGTGACTACAACGCTAAACTAAGTTAAGAATCAGCTACGATCAATTTCAAAATAAATATGCTCAGAAAGCTTTGATGCTATAAAAGTTTATCAAATATTTAGTCACAAAGCGATGCTACATCTGCGTATAATACTTGGTCATTGCCAATCTTGACCTCTCCGCGTGACCAGTCGCGATCGTTGGCACTACACAGCACACATGTATCGTCTTGTTACAAGTACACTCATTGTTCCGCACACCGTGGGAGTTAGGCATATTCAATATTCTAGGCTATTTATAGAATTCTAGATAGCGCTTCGTGATTGTCATAACTATGATATATGAGCGGCTTATGTGGCGTCGTGTAATCCTTCATCCTACCGATACATTGTAAGACGACTTGAAAGGGCTCTCATATTCCCCATATTCCTCTACGCTGCTGAGACATGTACCCTACGAGAAAGTGAGAAGAAAAAGATCAATGCTCTTGAGATGTGGTGCTGGAGAAGAATGCTCGGTATATCGTGGACCGAATTCCGAACCAATGAATCCATTCTTCGGGAGCTCGGCATCAAACAGAGACTGTCCACTACCGTACAAGCTCGCATTCTCACTTTCTTCGGGCATGTATCGCGACGTGGAAATGACTCCATAGAACGCTTAATAGTGCAGGGTAAAGTCGAGGGCACTAGACCAAGAGGCAGGTCCGCGATGAGGTGGACGGACCAAGTGAGGCAAGCTGTCGACGGTATTCTGCATGAATGCACGAGAAGAGCGGCAGTTCGCGAGGAGTGGCGTCGCATTGTGAAACAGGCCACTAACCTCGACGTGACGACCACGACCACTTTGACAAGAGTGTAAAGCCGAAGAAGAAGACCGATAGATTGTGATAGTTTATTTCATCTTGAAAATGCCGCCTACATTTTCTGGCATCTTGTTGTAAAAGCATATATATCGCGCCACAATAGCGTAACCATAACGTAATAGGTACCTACGACCGTGGGCTTACATTTAAGCCCACGGATGACAATGCCTTAAAAACAACATCCCGAAGCTATTAGCTAAATATAATATATATACATAGGCTGCACTAAAAGTATCGGGAATGGAATATTTCCACTGTTCGTGTCATATTAAAATCTTTTTAATTGAAAACTCCTTCGAGTTCTCACACCGCACACACAACAAAAGAGTTTTTAGAGCAAGAAAACATAGAATTATTAGATTATCCTCCGTACAGCCCCGACCTAAGCCCTAATGATTTCTATACTTTCCCTAAAATAAAGAATAAATTGCGTGGTCAGAGATTTTCATCACCTGAAGAAGCTGTGGACGCCTACTAAACGGCCATTTTGGAGACCCCAACTTCCGAATGGAATGGTTGCTTCAATGATTGGTTCCATCGTATGGACAAATGTGTCAAATTTCGCGGAGAATACTTCGAAAAGCAATTAATACATTTTTAAATAGTAATGTTGTGTCACTTCCTTGATTCCCGAAATTTTCAGTGCCGCCCTCGTAATCATTGTTGAAGTTAGGCGCGTTATGAAAAAAATATGAGAGTGAAATTTTAAGATGCGCGCGCATTACTGTAACACAAAAGTAACAGGGTGAAGTTGGTTCCTAAAATTTTTCTGACGTTTGCGACATTCGTTATTTTCTTTGGTTTCTTCGTCCATTATTAGGACAGACAAAGGGTTCAAGCCCATACAGCCATGTTCGATATTTAATAATTAATTTTCAAAGCCATCTTTGCAAGATTTTTACAATATTGTTCTTTCTACAAACGTAGAATAGCATGAGCAATAAAAAAATTAAGGGTTTTTGCTTTGTTACACCAAAGAAGTATAACTTCTTGCGTGCATACACAAGTACACACACACATTTATTTAGAATACAAACAAAACAGCATTTATTCTACTCACCTCCTTGTAAAGCGCTTTCGTATTAATGTTACGACTGGGTGAAACTCTACAAATGATTTAGGTCTTCTTTAGTATTAATTCCGCCAATAATTGTCTTTAAACAATTCGACAAGGGTATCGCCTCTACACGAGGTATCCTCAGGACGTGTTGTCTCGCCAAAATCTGGCACGAGAGTGCAGATTTGTATAATTATGGATTTCCGCAATGTAACGCCTACATCAATAAAAATGGGTGAAACTCAGTCATTTTATTTCAAACAACTACACGAGCGGATAGATTCTTGAAAATATATCCCTAACGTGGCGCGGCGGTTGTAAAAAAATATTTGAAAGTCCGTTACGAACGTTCTCTTCACTTATATTTTACTGTGTTGTTGATTTTTTTCGGAAAGTGATACTGGCCGCCTACAGTTTATACGAGTATACGTAGATACACACTCGCGTTCTATTTTTAAAATAAATATTTGCAATGTTTTTGTTAAACTTAAAATAAAATATTATTTTTCTCGTTGGTATAGTTCAGAGCATTATTTACTTTTCTATCATAAAAGAGAAGTAAATCTGTCATTACAATGACAGACTATGAGAAAGACTACATCTTGTGGAGCTACGTTTGACGTTGACCGTTCTAGAGCGACAACCTTGGGAGAAAGATTGAATTTGGTCAGTAGGGCAAATTGGATGATTGTAACTCAAAATAAGAAAACATAGAGCTTATGAAGGGCTAAACTAGTAATAAAGAAGAAGACTGAAGGTACCTGCTATTACATTTGGCTTGGCACCGACTTTAAACCTATCCACAGGTAGCACAAATAACAGTATTAATATTAAAGGTATAATATTTGCATAAGAGGTGTATTAAATTAAATTTCTATTAAGTTAATTTTATACTTTTGAGTTTTAGAAGTCGGATTTATTTTTGGATTTATTGGATAGTTTTAAGTGTCATTAATCAATTAGTAAACTATAAGACTTCTTTGCTTTTTATTTTCATATCTTAAATAGTAATTTTTTTTAAGTAGCTATGGGTTACATCAGTGGTTAACAAATAAGTGCTTCTATAGCTTAAATGAATTTTTCAATACAAAATGAATTAGTCTATTTGATAATAATATATGTAAATTAATATACTTTTATGACATTGAATTTGTTAATATTATACATAGGTACTAAATGAATTATTAAGTTATTTACGTCTCATATTATAATATCTTAAAATTTCATTTTATAAATATTATTGATATCATTGTGAAATCTGACATGTTTCAATATAACAGTACTATTAGTGTTTAGACAATTTTGTAACATATTTTGCATGTCAATTGACGAAACATATTGGATTATCCATTATATTGTTAACACCTTAAGTACAATGTTTCCTGCAAATAAAATTTCATTTCATTTCATTTCATTTCATTACAAAAGGTTCCGCGTGCCTTAAACAATATAGATCCCCTATTTCACGTTTTTGTGAGATACTGAAATATCGTGAAGAAAGATTATTAGCTAAGAATGCCAGGAAGCCTAAGACCCAGTTTTCGGAAAACTGGTTAACAATAATATAATAAAAATAAAACTCGTAAAAAAAAGAGTACACAAAATATGATAACATCATCCACGTAAACAAAAATATTCATAAAAAATATCCAAAAAATTAAAACAATTGGGCCAAACTACATCATTTAATATATAAGGGACCAAATGGCAAATATTTCGCATCAAACCAAAGAAGAATCACGAAAATCGGATCAAAAATCTCATCGTCGTCGGTGTACATACATAAAGAAAAAGATTGAGAAACTCCTCCTTTTCGAAGTCGGTTTAACAAAAGAAGATGTATTTTTTGTTTTAGAGGAATGGAATCGAAATGTGATACGATCCGTAACATATATAAGTAACATTTGAGCGGATTTTAATCAGTACAGTGTATTATTCAGGTCCCCACACAAGACCGCAATTAGGAAAGTCTTATCTTAAAACACTATTTCATATCGCAAGGTATCTCATTTGCAAAGTCCTTTATCTCCTTTATACCTTTGTGTCTTCTTCATTGTTCCACAGGCTTACCTCAGTAATATAGTGTACAATAGTAACTTTGACAATACAATATGTTAATATAAGATTATATTTAAAAATAAACTACTGTTAGACACATTAAGTTTGAAAACAGAATTTATGAACGATGCGAGACTCGAACCCGCGACCTCTCGCATTCCGTGCGAGAGCTCTTCCACTGAGCCAACCGTGAGTGACGTATCGTTGATAAATCTCGAGATTTCTGTAGATAATGTTTATTACGTGGCAATAAAAATATATAATGAGTTACCTAACTATTTAAAAGACAGGACATGTAATCATAATCATCCTCATCATTTCAGCCGGAAGACGTCCACTGCTGGAACAAGGCCTCTCCCAAATATCACCATGACGATCGGTCCTGGGCTGCCCTCATCCATCCTACTCCGGCGATCTTGACCAGATTGTCGGTCCATCTTGTGGGGGTCTACCAACACTATGCCTTCCGGTACGTGGTCGCCATTCGAGGACCTTGCTGCCCCACCAGCCATCTGTCCACCGAGCTATGTGCCCCGCTCACTGCCACTTCAGTTTCGCAATAATTTGGGTTATTTCAGTGACTTTGGTTCTCCTACGGATCTCCTCATTTCTGATTCGATCTCGCAGGGAAATTCAGAACATAGCCCTCTACATTGCCCGCTGAGCAACAGTGAGCTTCCATGTAATCAACTTAAAACTAAATTAACAATATGGCTAATATTATATAATTGTTCTAAGTCATCAAATGACTATTTGATTTTTAGGAAAATTTACATATTTTAAAATGAATAATACTGTTTTATTAGAATTTTAAATGAATATACAGGGTATCCCAAAGTTATGGGACCACCAAATACCCACTTAATTGACTACTTTCTTTTAAAATACTATGTTACTTAAGAAGAGTTATTACTTTTTGGCCATTCTTTCGATTGGCATCATAAGAGTAGGGTTGTTTTTTTTTACATTTAAGTCGGTTAGATTCCCAGACGAGGCAAGTAATTTTTAGAAAATCTTTGAATGCAGAATTACTAACTTTTAAAAATAACATAAAGTCTTCTTTCAGTAAAATAGCCTATCTTCGATAAAAATATCGATAAGTAATAAGTTATGGGACAACCTGTATAATATATATTGCTCAGAAGTTTATAATACTTATTGGTTAGCTTCAATTTTGTATAAAATTGAACAAATTGACCGATTGTAAAACGGACCTTATTCAAATGCAAATAAAGATTATTATTATTATTAGATGAACCTCATGCTCGTCTTGTGACTTTTCTTTATAAACAAAACCATCCCAGTAACACAATGTTCATATTAATTTAGAAAAAGTAGAAGCACTATTGTTTTCAATATGATTCAACTACATTACGTAAGCTAATTTTAGAAAGTAAGCCAATTCAGTTGAATGTTATTTCAGTAATTGCAGTATTTGTCAAAGACTTGAAGCGGGTTGCGAAACTGCTTCTAAATTAATATACCCACTCGGAGTTTCATGGCGACAGTGAAAGGTGGTGGTACTGTAAGCGATTTTATAAGCAAAGCGATTTATTGTAAGTAAAACTTCAAGGAAAGTAACATATTATTATTACATAGCGTTTTTCGAATAAAATTATACAATTAATAATATTTTGTAGTGGTATGGTACTAGATGTGGTAAAGCTTCATGGCAAGCAAACATCATGAGGGTTTTTTGTATTGTGGAGGAGACAATTTAGCATTAATATCTGTATCTTTATGACAAAATATGCAAATAATAAAAAATACTATTTTAAAGATAAAATGTTTCCCCACAGTACAGCCTAAGCTCAGCCATTAAAACAATTATTTAATTGTGGAATTTACTACAACCTTAATACTCAATCACTCCAAAACGAGTTAATGGATCTCAATAAAATGACACACCTATATTATTAGCTGGATAGGCATATTGGATATGTTTTATGAATGTAGTAATAACGCGGTCCAATTGGCAAGTTACATATAAACATATAAGATTCATTTATTTAAAAAACAGCACATTTAAAATAAATCAAGAAGACTTACATTAAATAAAATTGTCACCTTAAATGGGTATGTTTTTATATTGAATTAAAATTAGTAAATCTCGCTTGCACTAGGGCTCCAACTTTTTGCATATTAATAAGGCTACTGATATATTGTTATTATAATTTCCAGGTGCTTGTTTAACTGGTTTTCAAAGCTTCAATGAAAGTACTCACGTGCGCATGACAGCTGTCAATAACGGTTATGACGTTGAATTTCTAGAGAACAATGGATTCGCAACTTTGAACAATGGTTAAAACATTACCTAACTGACGCTATTTCACTTGTTTTTTTTTTATGAAAATAATGGAAGAGACGAGCAGGACGTTCAGCTGATGGTAATTGATACGCCCTGTCCATTACAATGCAGTGCCGCTCAGGATTATTGAAAAACCCCAAAACTCTGAGCGGCACCTTGAGACATAAGATGCTAAGTCTCATTTGCCCAGTAATTTCACTAGCTACGGTGGCCTTCAGACCGAAACACAGTAATGCTTACACATTACTGTTTTACGCCAGAAATAGGCGCCGTTGTGGTACCCATAATCTAGCCCGCATCCTGTGCAAAGGAGTCTCCCACTGATAAACTCTTGCTCTGAATTATTAGGGTATTCGAAAATATTTGACTTGTGGTCAGATAATTTGAGAAACAACTCAATAACGTGAAAAAAGTTTAGCGGAGATTGAACCCGCAACCAATGGCTCGGTAAGTACCTATAGATACTTATAATATCATTAAATGTATTGACTCTCTTCATAAGTGTTGACTAGGGCTATGTATTACTCAAAATGATTTTTTGGTTTGTTTGAAATAGATTTGGGGGGTAATTTAAATATTTTTATACTAAAGTCACTTATTGACCGTCAAATCTACCACCCATTCGAAAATGTTTTCGTACAATAAAATTTATTATAACATAGATAACAAGGGTTGTCGCTCCATTCCCAATTTGTGGTATCTTAAATTAAGTAGGTACATTAAGAAAGTTATTTATGTTATAGCAACCTTTACCACAGAAACGTTTTTTAACAATTCTTTTGAATTTCGTAACACATTTGTTGTACATTTTCTGGGATTATGTAGTAAAAGTATATATCGCCCAACAAAGGACTAACTAACTCGACCTAACCGAGAAGTACATAATGATCACAGGCCTAAACAAACTGACAGCTAACCGAAGTGTAAAAGTAATTCAGTAACGTCGTCCTGTATTGGCACAATAGAAGTATTAGAACAGAGCGTAACTCAGCGGACTTCTAGAAATTTATACTCACTTCGGTAGAGGGTTAGTACATACAAAAAGTATGACGACGCGGGCGGCGAGGCGTAGCTAATTAAACTCGGACAGCATAGAGTATAATAATATATTATAGGGAAAAGAGAGCCCTCTCTACGCATTATGAGCTGTCTATTTGAAAACTAGCGCCATCTGGAGATTGGCCCCGAAAATAACTATATATATATATATGAGCTCGAAATTATAAAATTCATTTTTAATGTTGTGACGCAATTAAATACCTAACTCTAATTTTTAATGTAGGTATTGCAATTTCTGACCATGTTGAAATTGCGCGTAGAGTTAGTTATTTAATTTTGCCACAACATAGAAAATAAAGGATATATTTAGTAGTGTTAATATGCAAAATGGAACACGAGAGCTACATAAATGCGCAAACGTTAGAAGTAGCCGCCATTTTATAACCAGTGGGCAGTGACAGAATTTTAGAAAAGTTGAAAGGTTTCAAAGCGAGTGACAACTGACAAAACTTTCATTTTCGGGCCAACTAACAGATGGCACTACAGTCTTCTGAGAACATCACTTTAAGGCGTCTGTCCCACCCCTGGTTTTATCTTCCCAAGATTGCTTGGCGGCAGTGTAAGTCGTGTGTCAGTGTGCGTGCGTCGTTTCGGGCGCTCTAGTATGAAGTTATAGTATACCATTACTGTATTGCCATTCACACATATTGTACTCGTAGATATTAATAATACGAATGTGATAAATAGCACATAATACATGTTACGAGCGTCTATAATGAAGTTTGAAACATTTTACGAGAGTCATTACCGAGCCGCGCGCCGGCCGGATACATCGTCGTAAAATACGCGGAGCGATAATGTAATGGAACACTAAAATATTTGTTATGTGACAGTTTCCTTTATGGATATCCGAGTGACATGTACGAAATGTATTGGACCTAGATCTGAGAGGAATTAGCCGTCCAAGAACGAAATAACTTAATCTGCTTGTTCTCACCCAATCTCCTCTACCTACATACCTTTGCCCACAAAGGTGTAGGAAAAGGAAAAGACCAGTCAAAACCACTCAATATTAGTTCCTTTACATATGTCGTTCTCAGTGAGTCTTACATATTTGTGCCGTTTGGTGTCGAGACACTTGGCCGGTGGTTCCCAGGGGCGCGGAGAATTCACAAAGTACTATCTTCCTCCTCAATAGGGCTACTGGAAACCCAAGCGCTGGCAGCTATTTCGGACGGATCAGCCTAACTATCCTACGCGGAAATGCTGCCAGTATTCTTGGTAGGCTTCCCCGTAATGATAGTTTTTATTGTGAATATAGTTATAAGATTTGTTTGTTTGTTGTTAAAGAATTATTATAAAAGATATACGCAGCATACTGTGGCCCTGTAGTTTTTCTCGTAACAAAATGAGAGTAGGATCGAAACGACCTTATGTCCGATCTTCATGTTTATCACACCATGAGAACGCCAGACCTCGCATGCCTCAAGAAACCGTTTTAACTCTAGAGGACCTACATATTTCAGAAACCTTTCGACTGTCTGGTCCCAAATAAATACATGTATTCCGCGGTTCGGCCAATATTTAAGATGGTTAGAAAAATTTCATGTATTCTCAGTAATTCAAAATGTCTTCACCTTCGGATCTTCCCTTGAGATGGCGGTAATTTATAGATAACGAAGGTAGATACTTAAAAAAATCTAACGAAACATATTAAGATTAAATTTTTCTAGCGATCTAGCTTCTATAAATCTAAGCGATCGGATAGCCGGATCAGATTATTATTATTTTTTACCTAACACTGAAAAATGAAAATGTTTAGAAAATGAATGAATGGCTTAATGTAGAAAGTTGCCAATACTTTTTTGTTTTTCGAAGTAACCTCTGTTCCTCTCTACATATCGTCGCATTCGATGTAACCATTGAGAAAAGCAGTGGGCCCATTCTTCCTTAGGGGTCTCTTCTATGGCATTTTCATACGCTTTCACCGCATCTTCAGGGCTCGTAAAGCGAATACCTCGAAATTTATCTTTAGTTCTTGGGAATAAATAAAAGTCGCAGGGCGCCAGGTCAGGATTGTATAGCGGATGACTCATTATCTCGACACCTGCCGTAGTCAAATATTCAAAAGTTCGTTTTTCGGAGTGCTCTGAAGCATTGTCGTGGTGAAGGAGAAACCTGCTTCGAGGGCGCTGCTGTCAAATTTTTTCAAAGAAAACAGGCCAACAGCGATTGACATACTAGTCTGCAGTAACTGTCCTTCCATATTCTAGCACAACTGTCGCGAAATGACCTTTCCGACCAAAGAATGAGGAAATCATCTTTTTTCCTTGACTTCTTCCTTTCTTTACCTTAGTTTGCCGATCCTCGAAAGGAAACACCCACTGAGCTGATTGTCTTTTGGTATCGGGTTCGTAGCAATATATCCAGCTTTCATCACATGTGACGGTGTCAAATACAGCATTTGAGTCACCGCCGATGAACTTATCTAACATTTGGCGACGCCAGTCCATGCGAAGGTGTTTCTAGTCGTCGCTTAAATTATGGGGAATCCATCTGGTACAAAGCTTCCTGACGCCTAAATGTTGGTGTCATAATTTTTGAACTTGACTCATACCAATGCCTAGGCTTGTCCGTATCTGCTGATAGGTCAATTCCTCTATCATGCGTCGCACAGTACTGTTATTATCTTCAGTGGTCTCTGTTAGGGGACGTCCCTCACGCGGATCATCATTGAAATTGCTACATCCACGCTTAAACTCGTTAAACCGATTGAAAATAATGGCACGAGATGGGGCTTCATTAAAAAATGTTAATCGCAGCCTATCATAGCTTTGTTGTTAAGTAGGCCCACAACGAAAGTCATAATAAATCATTGATCGAAAATTTTAGGTTTAGCGTTAGGTTCATTTTCACGTGTAACAAGAGTTGTAGATTTGGTGCCAAATCACAAAAACAAATGACAAATGAATGCAATATACTACATTAGGATACCAAAGAGTTCTAAAATTTAAATTCCAAAAAAGTTTTCATTAGCAATGTTTCTAACTGGCCAGTTCAGTACAATATTGTATATTTATTAAAAGAGCGCAAAAAATAATGCTGAGAGTATCTTGCGCCGTTTCTTCTTTCTCATATAATACATGTTAATAAGCTGTATTTATGGTGATGAAACAAGAGTTTAACTATGACGATTTGATTCATAATTTACCTAAATATATCAGGAGCAAATAAAATTTTCCTAATGCAGTTATTCTATTACTACATCAATAATCTATATAAATGCAGTCAGTTTAATAAAACATTAAATCAAATAATAGATCGTCTAAATTTGCACCGAGTGACGTCATTTCCGTCACGTCACCAGGAAACGGATGCTGTAACGAACCAACACATGGTAATATATTGATACATATTAGCATAGCTGTTAGCAAATAAAATACTGTTTAAGAGTTGTGTTTGTTTAATACGTAACTGAAAGTAACATTTCTTGATAATTTGATCAAGCTATGATGTTTTTATCCCAACATTTCGACCCGTACGCTCGTTTCTCCTCCTTTTTCAATAAATAAAAGTAGTTACGCATGTGCGTAAGAGAGATGAAACCACATGGCAAACAGTGTTAAATTATTTCATCTCTTTCTTTGTTTATATTTATAAAACAGAGCGTATGAATTACCATTCATGGTTTATTGTGCACAAAGAGAATAATGTACACACAAATTATTTAAATAAGAGACAAACATTTTATTATATAATACTATTATTTTTAGCAACGAATCAATTTTTAATTAAAAGTGCAATAATTTCTGTAAAACATAAGTATTCGAGAAGCAACAAAAACATACTTCACAGCGAATTTTAAATAAATGAACGGCGACAAATAACAATTTTCAACGAATCCTCTCCGTTTGTTTCTTAATATGAACTATGGCAGCATTAATAATTAACGCCTTAATTTTTTTTTAAATGCTTTACGCTTAGACCATTTATACGTTTAGATAGACTATGACAGCTATGAAAACGTCAAAAATTTTAAACTAACATGTCATCATACAAATTAAGATTGTAAGACGTACCTTGTCACGCATATTAAAGTATTTAACCTGACCTGTTTCTTTCAGTTTTATAACAGCAAGGAACTCTATCTAGATGTATAAATTATCTAAGCCTATACATTACTTTTTCAGCTTTTAATATTTTTTCATTATCAAATACAAATCTAAAATACAAATTCCCTCTTTCATGAGGAACTGGCACCTTGAATGCATCTATTTATAATATTAACAACAACATTTAAACACATTTCTACCTTCAAGCATCCCACACACAATATTGTTCGACCAAATATCTGAATACAGCACAAACATAATAGAATTTCACCAAAGCATACACGAAAATCACTTGAGCGTTGTTCTAGACATTTCCAAATCCAGATGTACTGTCTAAATTCTAGTTTAATACCTGAACTTAACATATTGGAGTCTAATACAAGGGTATTCATGTGGATTCCCAACTGAATCTATAGTCTGCACTCACTTTAGATTCTCAACCGGATTGAACCGGATCGAACTAGTTTAGGGCTGCCACTTACAATATTCACTGGGAAATTTAATCTGAAGTTGTAGCATTACTTGTTTCCGTATTTTGTAATGAATTATGTGTAATGATGTACTATACCATATAATCTATACTAATTCAAAATGTATTATTAATATTGATGTGACTCTTAACGAAAAATAACTTTAATATTTTTGTCTGCCTGTTTTGGATAGTTAGATATCTTATAACAATATTAAGTAACACCTTATAAAGAGATAGCCAGCTTAGGTGATGATGTTTATAAATATTAATTGATACTCAGTTAACACTGATAGTATTTAAAACCGATCAAATTGTAAAAGGAATCTGCAGGTGAAGATGTATTTACTCAATTTCGCTTGATATTACTTATAAAATTTGAAAACAAAATTTTGAACATGTGACTCGACTGGAACCCACGACCTCTCATTCCTTGACCTGAGAGTTGAACAAAGCATACAGGATTTTATGAAGATACGTCACTCGAACGGTTAGCTCAGTTGGAAGAGCACTCGCACGGAACGCGAGAGGGCATGGGTTCGAGTCCGCATCGATCATAAAATTTTGTTTTCAAATTTTATTTGTGTATTAATCCCAGAAGTGAGGGTGGGTTATTTCTTTAAAAAACATAACTTGGACATGTTTATTACGACCATAAGAATATTTTACGCAATTTAAAAATTTAAGGCTTTTGGTAACCCTAGAAAGTAATTTCATATTCTTAAACTAGATGGAGCTGGATTCAAACGGATTAGATTTATTAAACGCAATTGAAACTTGCATGGATTTTAAATTTGAACCTTAATCCTTGAATCTCACAAGCTGAGCATACCACGGTAGAGAACTTACAAATTAAATTTCCTAAGCTTCGTTGAGTTTACTATTTTGTTATTTAATATTATAAATATAAGAGTCTGTAGTTCGAATGCATTTTTCTTAATCATAGAAAACAATTGGTTTTATTTAGTTGGCTTTTGTTTTACATGTAGCCGAAGCAGCTTCAATAAAATACGGTTAATTTTAAGTTTTATTCTATGGATACTGAATGATACTGAACCATAACACTCGGCTATATAGCGGTGATTTGGTTACAGTGAGCTCCAATTTATTTAGGAAGTTGAAGTTTTCAATTCTGTCCTGTGGTTTTTAAAATAATATTGTTGTTTTTCTCTAATCCTTCGGTCTGTTGATAATACAGACTGACATCAAGAACCCATCTTATCAAATCTTAAAAGAAAGTAATATGTCCATCACCTTAACATCTTATGTCTCAAGGTGATGAGAGCAGTTGTAGAGCCGCTCAGAATTGTTGGGTTTTTCAATAATCCTGAGCGGCACTGCATTGTAATGGACAGGGCGTGTCAATTACCATCAGCTGAATGTCCTGCTCGTCTCGTCCCTCATTTACATAAAAAAAGCTTTGGCCGCTGCATCTACCGGCTTTGACAGCCAGTATACACCAGCACCCCCTAAGCCATTATGACCAAGGCTATCTAACGCTAAGAGCGCACTTAGGTTTTGCTCAGACTTTACTTGATTTAAAAGAACTGAGTGTAAGCTTAGCATAATCTTTGGTTTCGTTTTAATAGTCATTTGACATCTGACATTATACTGAGCTTAAGTTAAGAGAGCACATATGCAAATTTCAAGTTCGCGAGTCATCACAATCAGCAAGTTTTACTTAAGTTAAGTCTAAGTAGAGTCTAAGTAAGCTCTACCGATCTCAGTCTATATGCTGCTGCCTCCGTAGGGGCACGTGCTAGGCACAAACCCATGGCCATCCAACGGTCATCTTAAAGCGTCATCTGAAGCCCTAACTCTCAAAATTTAGTTATTATTTTTTAAAATAATATAGTCATGACAATTTCTTGTTTTTAAAGTAATAAACCTCACTTCTAGGATTAATGCATAAATGAAATTTGAAATCAAAATTTTATGCATACAAGATTTTATGACGATACGTCACTCGAACGGTTAGCTCAGTTGGGAGAGCACTGGTACTGAACGCCAGAGGTGTGGATTCAAGTCAAATCACTAACACTACCACCAGTATCGAAACACAGTAATGCTTACACATTACTGCTTCACGGCAGAAATAGGTGCCGTTGTGGTACCCATAATCTAGCCGGCATCCTGTGCAAAGGAGCCTCCCACTGGTAGTGGAATGGAATGATAGACCTATCTTTTTTCGTTCTACCCTCAACAAAATGGTATACAACTAAAAGGCCGACTATGAGTGTAGGCGACGGTAATCGACCAACACAACATCAAGTGTCCCGAACCTTCAGACCGAAAAACAAGAAATGCTTACATATTACTGCAACACGGTAGAAAAGGTCGCCGTTATGGTACCCATAATGTAACCTGGATCCTGTGCAAAGGTGCCTCCCACTCCTTTTTAACACAAATTAAGTAAGTTTCTAAATCATATTTCTCTTAAAAGCACACGCAAGAGGATATTGTTAATATAATTATAAACGAATACGTCCAAAAATACTCGTGTGTACTGAAAGAATAATAAATCGCACGCCATCACTTTAATAACGTTAAATTGACTGATGGCTCTGCGAAATAAACATCAGTTAGTACACAGTACAGGTTTAATAGTAATTTAGAACGACTAATAATTGTTAATAATTTAATAAAATTATATATTTATATCCCAACCCCAATGAAAATATTTGTGCTATCATTATATATCTATTTGAAAACACCACCGAATTTAATTATTGATGAATGATATTTCTAAAATTTAAATAAATACTAACATGATTTTGTTAATTTATTATACTTTACATACTTTTGAAAGCGAGATGCTTGATGAACTTCAGCTCATATACTCCAAAATACCGTTATCTAAATACCAGATTATTGTGATTAGAACTTAATAGTAAAATTAATATTATAGTTGGAATATGGTGGAATTAAGCTCTTCGTTTCGAGTGGATCACTTTGATAACATTATGTAATCTATACTAATATATAAAGTTGCAGTGTTTGTTTGTTTGTTTGAACGCGCTAATCTCTGGTACTACTGGTCCGATTTGAATGATTCTTTCAGTGTTGGGTAGTCCATTTATCGAGGAAGGCTATAGGCTATGTTTTTTTTTCAAAATTAGGGATCCGTAATAAAATTGCTATTTCGTAACACAAGGTGTAAAATCGAAAACCTATTTTTGCGTGCGCTGCAAAAACTATAGACAATAGAACAAAATGATGTACAGGCTATAATATAGGCAATATTCTATTACTTATAAAACTATCGCGTGAATTATACTTTATATGGCAAAACAACGTTTGCCGGGTCAGCTAGTAAAGATTATAAGCCTATAGCGATTTTAAAGAATTTATTTTTAATTATAAGTCAAAGCATTGCTAAAGACAAAAAACTTTTTAACAAACGGTTCTGAAACATAATTGTAATTATTTATTAAAATGGCAAATCTACTAACACACTAAATATTTTTTTAAATCATCTCAGATATATATAAAAACTTGGTTGCCTGTAAACTCGGTGTACAGACGATAAGTTTACGTAATAAGATTATAAGAAAACACCTTTTTATATGATTGTTTATATAGGTTGGGCCATCTATTTTTTTTAATTTTGAATCAGCTATAAAAACACTTCTGATTATTTTTTAAAATTTCTATTGTTTTATTGGAAATGTTGAACTTTGTAATTTAAGAATGGAACACAATATCATTCATATGGCTCAGCAGTACCTCATCCGATCAATCCAAATTTTCAGTACATTTTTTGAATCTCATCAATGGCAACTTCGATCACACGTTTACACACTTTAATTATCCCTGTGTACCACACAGATAAGAAACCATTAATGTGTTACACAAACCATTCTGTAACACATTAATGGTTTCTTACAGAACATAATCCAAAGGACAGCTCCGAGCTCGTATTTAAAATAGGATATAATATAACTTACTGAAAGTCAAAAACCCTTTCGAAAAATTAAAGAAGTTTTTAATATTTCCAAAATTTTTTCGAGCATATAGTGTCCCATTTTGCAAATGTCAAATATAAATGAAACTTCCTGTCATAAAAAGAATGTCATTCCACCTTTCAACGTCAAAGTAATCGCTGCTTCAAATTTAATACACTAGATGGCCCACCCTTTTTAAATCATAACATTTTTTTAGTCAAAATTGTAACATGACCTTTATTACTGGACTCGCCGACCGATGCTACTTTTTTTTACAAGTATACTACTTTTTTCAAAGAACAAGTTGCGTCACAAGCCGAACCTTAGAGTTTAGACTGATCGTACCTCTCTATCGCTTGTTCCGTGCTCTCGCTTGCACGTTCGGCTCACGCGGAACGCGGCACTTTTTCGTGCATGCAGCCGGCCGCGGCGTTTTATCGTTTTAATAGACCCATCAAACAAGTTTCGTCAAAATTGCTCAAGCCGTTCTTGAATTATACAGAAAAATATACAAAATAATAATAAAACAAATAGAATTTGTATCTTAAAACTCAATAATTACATGTACAATTACATGTTTTAACAAAATAAATTAATAAACCAAAGTACTGTAATAGCTGAACTGTGCACATAAAGCTATTTTCAGACACACATTTTTATGGTACGGTAATATATCTTTGTAATATTTTGTTCGAGTAATAATTTATAACACGTATTAGAATTGATGTATTAAGGACATCTTGAATTTTGAGGTAATATCTAAATAAAATGAAGTCTTGCTTTCAAAGAATCATTTTATTTACAAAGGATATTACGGTCAAAAGATACAATCTATAAATAAATTTAAATGTTTTATAAAAAAATGGCTCTGTCGTAAATCCTATTACTCCACTGCTGAATATCTAAATGATCGGACAGCCTGGGACTAGATTGTGATTATTTTATAGCGATAGAAATGACTGTACAATATTGTATATTTTTATTGAAAAGAGCGCAAAAAGAAAGAATACTGGGAGAGTTTCTTGCGCCGCTTCTTCTCTCTCAGAGCGCCATTTGTTTCCGAAGCGGTAGTAGTATCTAGTAGTATGAAGTAGTCCAGTAGTAGTAAGTAATGACATCAAAAAGAATTCTAAAGGAATCAATTTTGAGAAAATAAATGCCTTTTATGCCTTTTATTATATTCAATTGAAGTCCTATTTACGCACTATTGTGATAATTGTTTATATGTTAGTGTTCATCAATACATAAGCATCTTTGTCCAAATCTCGACATCCATAAAAATTGGTACAAATTAATATGTTTTATCCCAGAGCTGAGTTTCTTTTTCTTATGGAATAGAAGGACAAACGAGCGTACGGGTCCTGGTGTTAAGTGATCACTGCCGCCCACATTGTCTTGTAACACCAGAAGAATCACAGGAGCATTGCCGACCTTTAAGGAAGGTATTACCGCTTTTTTTGAAGCTAACCAGTTGTATCGTCCCGGAAGCACTAGAAAGCTCATTCCAGAGCTTTGTGGTACGTGGAAGAGAATTCCATGAAAACTGCACTGTTTGACCCGTGTTGTTTAAACATGTATTACTAATTATCCTAGATGTTATTTTCTAAGGACGTCCAATTCGATTAAACTAAATTGTTGTTTATCTATCCTGAGGCATCAGACTTGTGGATCTAACCGGGGGCATCGTAAAATATATTGCGGGTAAAACTGTCTCGGTCATTTGAGTCGCTATCAAGGAACAGTATCAAAGTATACACAATGAGTGAAGCAATGGCGAGCCTACACAGTGTTCCACTTATCAACCGGTTCGCCAATTCCAACAGCTGTGTGACTCAGGCGTTGCGTCACTGTCTCTATGCAATGTGAGACACACTGCTACCACGGACGAAAAACAGCTGCAATATTGTTCTGTAGATGTAACAAATAACTTGAGGGAACAAATGAACAGACTTGGAAAACAATATTTTCACTTCAAAACGTATACTTCTACTTTACTCTTGTAAAAAAAAAAACAGTTCTGATAATGAAATCCAAGAGTGATTTAGGATGCTCCATAATCAGTAACAAATCAAGAATGAATGTGCATGATATGATTTGATGAAGTGGAACACACAAAAAGGGGGAAGATGATAAGTGCCTCATGGGTGACATAAACGTCTTAACCAAGCATGTAAAAGTTTCTAATAAAGTGGTACCATCAAATTCGGTAATACAGGCGGAAAGTATGCACAAGAACTTCTTTACAAAAATATACAGACAAGCCATATTTTAGCTTATTTCAGTTGACATATCCTTGATTACTTTGGCTTGCCATTATAGATCAATTTTGGTTGGCAAAATCAAGGTAACAATTAATGATTTCCGTATCTTAAATGTGAACAAAAACAAGTTAATGGAAATTGTTTAACTTGGCGGCAGCAATTTTATACATTATTCTGGAATGTATATTATTTTTAACTTTTTTGTAATGTTTCAAGTGTGTATTGTTTATATGTATCATATTTAAATCTTTTAAAAAATTGTATCTAACAAATTAATCAAACTGAAGTGTCAGTTATCTTCCAGTATTTTGCCAAATTATTGATTTTACTAAATTATCTAACCAAGTTTGACGAGCATTTCACTGCCAGAAGCTTTTGCTATATTAGGTATATTAGGCTTCTTTTATTTTTGGAAATTAATAAGGTTATCAGGCATGGGGTCAATAAAACCTACAAAACAACGTCCAAATCACTACCTAACTGAAATTTACGCCATTGAAGTGGTTGGTCATTATAATATTATATTATCAGATGCAACCGCCGCGTGTTGTAACTGATATGGAACTTTGTCATATGGACCTGAAGTGACATGACGTAGTCAATATGCAAACGGTGCTTTTGATTAGTGATTTTTGAAGTGTCTGACTGGACTTTTTTTTATCAGTGGGAGTCTTTTTTGCAAAGGATAACGGTGGATACCACAGCATCGCCTCTTTCTGCCATGAAGCAGTAAAGTGCAAGCATTACTGTGTTTCAATTTGAAGGAGGCCGTAGCTGGTGAGATTACTGGGCTAATGAGACCTAACATCATAATTTGTCTCAAAGTGATGCTGCTCAAAATTTTAACATAAATCAAGAGTTTTGAGTGGTATTGCAATGGGTAGTGCGTATATATATCCATCAGGATAACGTCACTAAAATGGCTGTCCGTATCACAACACTGATAGTTTGTGTACACATTTAGAGCTGCTCGTCGAACACGAAGACAGTGTGTAGTCCAGTCGGTCGGTATAGGTCAGTTCCAGTGGTCTCGTGCGGGCCACGTGTTTTACTTTCTTTGTCATGTAATCAACATCACATCAACAGAATATTAATCATTACGTGAGCTCAATATGTTAACACTTTATGAAATGAAAAGGCGAGGTTAATAACACGAAATATATATTTTTTTTTACTTTCTGCTTGAAAATTTTCAAAAATCGGGAATACATTGGTTTTACTCTGTTTTTCGAAAATCGAGCTTTCATCAGATATCGATGTTTAAGGTCCTAGGAATCCTGCTATTCCCGTGAGTATGTATGTATACGTGTGTGTGTGTTCATGTATTGATGTATATGTATAAACATCTTATAACTTTTGAATGGCTCGACCGATTTCATCACAGTTGGCGCCATTCGAAAGGGATTGAAGAGGGAACTTATATTTTGACTCATCTCAAAACAACTAAAAAAATTTTTCTAAATGTGGTTGTGGTGCTGTTATCTAAAATAATATTGCAATATCTTCATTTAATAAGGGTTCATTTCATTCACAGTTCATTTAATAATATAATATTATGGTTATTAAAGTTTTAAGAAACAATGTAAATAAAATGATATAGGTTGTGTTATTACTCCTAAGTTTTATTCCTTAGACACTTGGCCCTTCATTTAATCTTAAAGAATATTAAGTTACCTCGTTGTATGATATTTTTTAAATCAGTGCAATTTTTTTTTGTAAATTTTATAACATTTTACACTGTTTCATTACATAGATAGTGGATGGAAATTTTAGTAGACTCAAAAACCGCTTGGATGTATTGTATATTAAACAGTTCTGACATAATATATCTTCCAGCTTCATACCAGGTTAGACCGAATATTTTCGAAAATATGTGTTTCAGTGATTTTTATATAATTCTAAATGTGATGATGATAAATGATAATTGAAAATATATGATTCAGGAAGACACAGTATTCGTAAGTCCCCCACAAGATGGACCGACGATCTGCTCAAGATATAATGAGTTGGATGTGGGCAGCGCTGGACCGATCGTCTTGGCGATTTTGGGGGAGGCCTTTGTCCAGCAGTGGACGTCTTTCAGCTGAAATGGATACTAACGTGTAAACAAACAGAGTAAGAGAAAGATATAGAAAGACAGACAGAGTAAGAGAAAGATAGATAAGGAAACCATATCTATTAAAAATAATAATAATAATAAATTTCTTTATTGAGGCAACAGTGGCCCATTTTAATTAGTTACAGGATTAAAAACTATGTTAGTATGTTACAATTTCTGTAACCGTGTAACTATTGTTACTGTAACAGATTTTAATTGGCAAGTCGTACTAACTCAGCCACGCATTGCATTAGCTCCTTAAGTATTGTGAATATGAAACCACTAGCCTACACACTTAACAAATAAAAATTGGTCTCGCATTATTGACGGGCAGGTTAAGGTTTGTATATTTGGTAAAGTTGTTCAGATCTAAGAAGAACTAAAAGAAGCAGGTTTTTTATTTTCGTGATAATATTATTTTAGTAGTAAAGTTGCCTGAGTTCGCTCCACTTACACGGTGTATTATCATTAAGAAAGGTCCAAATGGTATTACTCGCCGCGATGGCAAGCGTCCTGATAGAATGACGCTGGTGGCTTGGGCACGGGGAAGGGTGCTGGTGTGGGACGCGACTTGCGTCGACACTGGCTCCTTCTCATGTCCAAGTTACGTCAGTTGGTGCTGGGGCTGCTGCTTCGACTGCCGAAGACAGCAACCGTGGCAAATATGTTGGTCTCAGTGAGTCATACATCTTTGTGCCGTTTGGTGTCGATACACTTGGCCTGTGAGGCCCAGAGGCGCGGAGAATGTTCAAAATGCTATCTTCCCGCCTCAATAAAGCTGCTGGAAACCCAAGCGCTGGCAGCTATTTCGGTCAACGGATCAGCCTTGCTATCCAACGCGGTAATGCTGCCAGTATTCTTGGTACGCTTCCACGTAATGATAGTTTTAATTTTATGTAGTCGTAGTATTGTAAATATAATAGTTAGTTACCCTTACCACATAAACGCATTTTAACTTTACTTTTACGTGGTAGAAATAATACTGGTTTCTCATGGTTGGCTTGCAGTGCCCAGGTTACATCAACAGCTATCCATGGGAATATTAATCACTTTTTTAATAATCAATTGTGTGATACAAATTTAAGTAGTACAGTGGACCTTCTAGAAACTGTCGCGTGCAGCCCCTTATCTTATGTCGCACCCTAACCAGTAATAACCAGTTCTCGTGTTAAACATTAAAATACATTAATAATGTTTATTCAGGTTACTTTATTGTTATTTAAGTAATATGATTTATGAAGTCACATGACGTTAGTGAAAGTTCTTATTGTCAATGAAATTAAAATTAGTCAATGTTATAAAATTTTATCCTTACATTAAGGATTGACAATTTCGTTCTTATCCTTCAATAAGTGTTTTATTTAAATACTTAATAAAATAAATCTAAATTAAAACTAATTTTTAATCTTTCATTTAGAAAGCTTTTTTTTTAATTATTTTTATGGAAAAAGAAGACAAACGAGCGTACGGATCACCTGGTGTTAAGTGATCACCGCCGCCCACATTCTCTTGCAACACCAGAGGAATCACAGGAGCGTTGCCCGTCTTTAAGGAAGGTGTTCGCGCTTTTTCGTTGAAGTTACCCGTTGATGTCGTATCGTCCCGGAAACACCGCACAAGGAAGCTCAAAAAACTGTTTTGCATAAATGTGTAACACTCGCGTTAATCAAAGAAAATATTATTAAGAATTAATTTTATAAGACTTATGCCACTAGTATTGCCATAAGCTCTTCATAACTTCTTTTTATCTAATATATAAAATTCTCGTGTCATGGTGTTAAACTTTGAACTCCTCCGAAACGGCTTGACCGATTCTCATGAAACTTTGAGTGCATATTAGGTAGGTCTGAGAATCGGACATCTATTTTTCATCCCTCTAAATGTTAAGGGTGGTCCACACGAAATTAATTTTTAATTTTTTTTTGACATTTTTTTTTTATTTTTGTTACTTATGAGTCAGCATTAAAAAATACATACAACTTCAAATTTTCACCAATGAACAGTTACTTTTGTATCGCAATTTTAATATCGGCAATACAACGTTTGCTGGGTCAGCTAGTAGAATATAATAGCGTACAGACGACTGTACAGCCCGATAAGATGCAACCAATTTAGATTTGTCAATCAGGTAACAACAGATTCGCTTTCCTTTTCTACCTTGCTGTATCTCCGTTATTATGTCCTTCTCTGTTTCTCCTTTGTTTGTCTACACGCTAATGTATTGCAAGTCTTTGGGCGCAATGTCCCAAACGCAAGCGGAGAAGCAATAGTCCAGATGGTTGCGAAACTGAAGTGCCTGTGGGCAGGGCACATAGCTCGACAGACAGATGGCTGTTGGGGCAGTAAAGTCCTCGAATGGCGACCATATACCGAAAGACGTAGTGTTGGTAGGATACAACATGGACCGACGATCTGGTCAAGATCGCCGGAATAGGTTAAGGGCAGCGCAGGACCAATCGTCATGGCGACCTTTGGGGGAGGCCTTTGTCCAGCAGTGGACGTCTTCTGGCTGAAATGATGAATGATGATGATGGGCGCAACTTAAGTTTGACAACTCGTATACAATTTGTTATGTTTTTAAAGTGATAACCCTCACTTCCAGGATTAATACACAAATAAAATTTGTAAATCCAACTGAGCTAACGGTTCGAATGACGTATCGTCATAAAATCTTGTATGCTTTGTTCAACTTCAGGTTGTGGCTTCATTTACAGGATCTACTTTACACTTGATAGCCTGCTTAACCCCAATATTTGCATATTAGAAAATTGACTTGAGATGTCGCTCTTGTAAATCTATACAATTTGTTATGTTTTTAAAGTGGTAACCCTCACTTCCAGGATTAATACACAAATAAATTTGAAAAACAAACATTCATAAAATTTTGTTTTTCAAACTCGTATAATATATTAAGATAAAAGAAAATAATACACCCACAGGTGTTTTACCTTTGCATAAGGGGATTTACCTTGAAAAATAGATCGCAGAAATATAAAAAATAAAATAATACAATCCCAGTGGGATAATTCGAAAGAAACGGAGTAATTAACAGACTTAGAACTCTTGTTTTTATTTCTGTGACCGAAGGAAATCTTAAAATATTTCTTGCTTTAATAACTGAAGAGGAATTGCGAAGTCTCTCCGACTTGGTTTCTTAAAGTTGTTAATACTTAAGGACGTTAAAGTAAGCTGGTTGCTCAATAGTGCAACCATTATATTTTACTTAGCTTTCGACCGAATATCGTTTGAAAGAACTTTAGTAGAACATTCGGTAAACATTAACTGCCTTATTCATAATAAAACGCTTTTCGAAGTTATAAAGCTATATTAGTTATAACGTGTTTTAAGCCTATCAAACGTTCGATAAATTTTCCATAACTAATACGTCTCTATAGTACGCAATATTGCCATTTTGTACAAAGAAAATGTCAATGGTTTGTCAGTTGTCAAAAGTCGATGTCAAAATAATTTCAAACTTCAAAAATCAAAGTTTTAAGGTCTGTCGGTTGTCAATCTATGGCGGATATCCAACAACTTTAAGCGGGAAGCTATTAATCACATTATTTAACGAACAGCTGATCGATGTCGGCCATGTTTTTTTGGGTTCAAGCGCTTAAAATAGGTTTATGGAATCGTCCTAGCTACTCTAAGTCACGTCAGTCTTATCGAAGAGATAATGAGCGTTTTAGCTCTAATATGCGATTATGAATACCATTTTTTAACAAGCGGATATTAGCGATGTTTTAAAACTCCGCTAAGTCATTATGAAATTAAGACTGTAAAAATTCGGACGAACTTATATCGTTTAACTGGTAGCGACTAGTTGGGTATTGTTTATGTAACAATATTGTTTCAAAAGAATAAGGGACCGGACGAACAGGACGTTAAGCTGCCGATAATTGATACGCCCTGCCTGGGATTCTTAAAATCCCAAAAATTCTGAGCGGGACTATAACACCACAGCACTATACAGCTTTGGCCGCACAATTGCATCCTACAAATATTTCCCTGCAAAACGGGTAAGCCGGGGTAGAAACACCCGTATTTTCTGCACTCCGAATTGCAGTGCGTCATACTAGCACATGAGTAACTAGGTACAAATGATAAGCTAATTAAGAGAGGACAAAATTGTTATTGAAGGGAAGTGTTATAAACGTAAACTTGCAGTATTTGAATTGAACAATATTAAATAAAACCTACCTACTTAAAATATGATAATTTTTTTTGTCGTATTATTCATGCATACAGTAGAGTAAACAATCATATTATTATTAATATAATATCACTTTTTATGTTAAAATAAATATTCAAGCTTGCAAAATACGTGTAATCTTGAGATAGCCAACTGCCTGTGCGATCGTTAACCTGTTTTTTCCGGTTCTCGCCGCGTACGCAACAAGCGGGCAGTGGACACTCAAACATGCCCCGGATCATTGTAGTAGTGCAACCATTTCACGTGGTTGTAAGAAACTTACCAAAGGGTACAGTAGTTAATCATGCTATCTATACTAGTTCTGATAATCAAGCGATCGTCGCTATTCCTAAACTCTTTGCAATTGTTTATCAACTCTCAGAGAAAAGAGTATACATTTTGCTTGATTTTGAAAAGATACAGAAATTGCAGTAAAGAAAATTAGATGAATCAAAAATGCTTAATTTAAGCTTTTTCGAACAAAGATATTTATCATTATTAAAAGATAATTTGGTTGAAGTCCAAGATGATTTGGTGAAACTCGACGGGAATCAAAATTTATATTTGTTGTTGGCCATTTTTTTCGAGAACGCCGCTAGCCAAACGACAACAGTGGATGGTGCGCGCCATAGGGCCATGTTGACCGAGTTTTTTCTGCCGCAATTGGACGAATTAGGACTGCAGGACATGTGGTTTCAACAGGACGGAGCAACGGCACACACTCCGCGAGCCACAACCGATATTCTGAAGGCGGTGTTCCCGGGTCGCCTCATCTCTCGTTTTGGCGATTTGCACTGGCCCGCAAGATCGCCCGATTTAACCGTTTCAGACTTTTTTTGTGGGGTTTTTTGAAGTCTCGTGTTATCGTAAACAAGCCCGATACTCTGGAAGCCCTCAAGGACAAGATTTGACACGAGTGCGAGAATCTATCGCCCGAAGTTCTCGCTGATATGATGAAAAATGCCATAAAACGAGCCCATTTGGCAATAAATTGTGACGGCGCCCATTTGGCCGATATCATCTTCTCGACTTGACCACTACAATTCTAAAGGTTCAAATAAACATAATCAAAAAACAGAATCGAAGTTTTTCATTTAGAAAGAAAAGAGAGCCAAACAACATCGGCCCACCCTGTATATCATCACCATATTGTTTTATTGTATGCATATAGCAATGCTTTGTTTTTGGCAGTTTAACAATTGAATCTATTTTGGCAAACAATAGCCCTTGTTTTCAATTAGCAATAACTGTGTCACTTCTATAAACTATTTCAAAATAAATATTTTTCGACTCGCGACAGTTTCCAGCGATAGAGAGCCTGCTTTGCATGAATTGATTTGAAGCAGCTTAGTCGCTAGTCGCTACGGGAGCAGCGCCATCTCGTGACGTCGGCCAAACTCTCACAGAAAAAAGCGATTTGCTCGATTGCATGAAACGTGCAGTCATTGATAGATTGACAGGCGATGGCTATAATCTTGTAAGAAACAGAGAAAGCCGAAATCCACTAAGTTATAAGCAACTGTTTGCTTTCAAACTTAGGCGGAATATACTTCGTCGCCAATCGGAGTACTGTAATGACTACTATTTCAAACTTATGTCAAATGAGTGCACGTTTCAAACTTAATTAAATATCGATTTTTGCTTAGTCCCGTCTCTTATTACGTAGTATTTACATCCTCTTTGATGCGGTAAAGAAATGGCTACGTTTTCTACGCACCATGAAGAGATATTGATATAATTAATTGATAAAAACCCACCTTTACATAATTTAAATCTCCAACATTATAAATATAATATAGTAAGGGAAAGTAATTAAAAACGCATCGAAGAAAATTTATCTTACAATAGTTTTTCTGTTTGCGGTAATTTTCCGACACGATATGCTGAGCAATAAAACACCAACAAAAATTGCTAGTGGTCGCGATTGCTGACACCGGAATGCTTCTTTGTTAAACTACTCCACAGCTGAATATCTAAGTGATCCGACAGCCTGGGACTAGATTATGATTAGTTTATAGCAATAGCAATGACATTACAATATAGTATATTTGATTAAAAGGAGCGCAAAAGAAATGCTGGGAGAGTTCACTTAGAGCGCCATTTATTTCCGAAGCGGTAGTATTATCTTGTATATTAGAAATGATATCAAAAAGAATTATAAAGGAATCAATTTTGAGGAAATAAATGCCTTTTATGCGTTTTACTACTATACTACTAGTCGCTAGGTCTCAGGCGACTAGAATCGCAGCTATCTTATCGCGGTCGCTGGTCGCTGGTCGCTAACATCGCAACGCTACCTTACGTATCTAGGCAACGGATCAAACTGTTCACAGAGTACTGAATAGCCTTCAGCTCTCCGCATTACACTGTTTCACTGCTATTTGCAATATTACCAATACTATTTAATCTCCAAAGTTTTCTTACTTTTATAAACAGCTATTTGCTTCAACTTAAATAAACTCTTATAAATTTCCTTGATTAAATTTAAATAGATGGAGAGAAATAAATTACACGGAATACTTGGAGTTTATTGGAAATTCTTTGCAAAAACTTGATTAACTCCCGTTAATATTAGAGTATTTGTACTCGTTTATCGTTACAAAGTATTGTATAATATTTACAGTTTATACAGACTTACCTTTTTTCCTTCGAAGATGAACTACCTGAAATAACAATTAAAAAGTTATTACTTAATAAAATGGTATAGCAATATTCATATTTATAAATACACAAAATCATTCATGCCACATTTTCCACGCTTAAGGCCCATCGCAGATGACGCACATTGCATTGCACGCAAAATGTCTTTGGCAGATATTACACAGACTCAACACACACGACGTACACTTTCGCTCATTTTGTCGGCAGAACTGCAGGGATGTACACGCAATGGAAGTACAGAGATTGCGCTGTATTATATCGGACTTGAGATTTAGAAAATGAAGAAGAAAAAGAGAATTTTGGGTTAATCCTATTCTTTCAGAAAGATTAAAGGGACTGTTTCATATTAAATATTCAGTTCTAAAACTATATCCAAATATGTTTGCACACTTCATCCCACAATTACTCTGCCAAAGATGTATCATACAGTGCTGGTCTGTTTTCTATTTCTTGTATCATCATCGATACATCGATGTCTAGCGCCATGTTACTCGTCAATCACTAGCAACTGCAAACAACAGACTAAATTGTGCGTCGTCTGCGTTAGCGCGTGTAGTCGGAGACGCGAACGTTATATGTTTTTGGCGCACTTTTTGTACGGCGCGGTCTGTCAGATCTACGAGGATATTTTGTGTGTCAGAATTTTTGCGTGCCTCCTGCGTTACTGCATATAATTCTATATGTTTTATAATCACAGACTAAAAAGTGTGTCACGGATAGTCTGCCGTCTGCGATAGGCCTAAGGATGATATTTTTGATAAAATAATAAAAGATAACCCTTCATTATTTTTTAGATACATCATTATCATGACATCATCTCACAGTGAACTCATTACCAGCGACTAGTAGTAAAAGTAGTGATTTACCCCCTTATTCATAACGGTCCGCTATCTTTAAACAGCCGCTTAGGAGTGTTTTTTCTCATTCTGACTTAGGTCAATAGAAGAAGAGTGAGAATTAGCAATGCTTTAAGTTAGCAGACTATTATGAATAAGGGGGTTAGTATTAATAAGAACGGCGTCATGAAACAATGCGCAAATTTGTTGTAATCGAGTATTGTAAAAAAAATTTCATTGGTAAGTCTTTTTTAGACTAAACTTCTGTGGTTTTAAATATAATTTATATGGCGACCAATTTCCACTATTTGATTTTTAAGATATGCGTTTGCGTTCAAAATGACCACACTGATTGCATTAATAATAATCTTTGATTTCGTTTTTATAGTCATTGGACTTTTGAAATTATAATGAGCTTAAGCCAAGACCAATGCAAAAGTCGAGTTTGCGTTTTATCACTCAGCTAAGATTTACGTAAATATAGTCTACCTACCAGTGGGAGGCTCCTTTGCACAGGATGCCGGCTATATTATGGTTTCGGTCTGAAGGGCGCCGTAGCTAGTGAAATTACTGGGCAAATGAGACTTAACATCTTGTCTCTAGGTGACGAGCGCAGTTGTAGTGCCGCTCAGAATTTTTGGGGTTTCAAGAATCCTGTGCGGCACTGCATTGTAATGGGCAGGGCGTATCAATTACCATCAGCTGAAAGTCCTGCTCGTCTTGTCCCTTATTTTCATAAAAAAAAAGTCTAAGACCGCTCTAATGATCTCAGCCTAATTACCAGTGCGAGGCTCCTTTGCACAGGACCGGCTAGATTATGGGTATCACAACGGCGCCTATTTCTGCCGTGTAGCAATAATGTGTAAACATTATTGTGTTTTGGTCTGAAGAGCGCAATAGCTAGTGAAATTACTGGGCAAATGTGACTTTACATCTTATGTCTTAATGCGCAATTGTAGTGCCGCTCAGAATTTTTGGGTGTTTCAAGAATCCTGAGCGGCACTGCATTGTAATGGGTAGTGCGTGTCAATTACCATCAGCTGAACGTCCTGCTCGTCTCATCCCTTATTTTCATTAAAAAAAAGACGAATATGTATAACCGACTCAGTCTTAGCTACGTTTAATAAATAACTCTCTCATTCAAACTTCCAATTTGTTTTAGTTACGTTTTAACGTGGGAGCGTTATTTTTCATTAAACACTAGTTAATTTAGAACGTAGACTCGGAACTCCCAACTAATTTACTCCACTGTACTAAAACTGTTTCTATTTACAAGTTACCAGGTAATTTG
This sequence comes from Leptidea juvernica, assembly GCA_949711755.1. Classification (NCBI taxonomy): domain Eukaryota; kingdom Metazoa; phylum Arthropoda; class Insecta; order Lepidoptera; family Pieridae; genus Leptidea; species Leptidea juvernica. Next base: position 9,308,359 of record CATIXQ010000020.1, read on the forward strand.
CTTAAATGATTTATGCTTCAAGTATTCCTGTTAGTGTATTTTTTCGCAAACCTCCGAGGGATGAACGTACATCTCGTGTTTATTAAGGTTTGCACGTTTATTACAAAAAAACATCATTAGTTGTACCATCTTCGACAATACTTCACTAAAATTCTTTCCCAGAACATCATCTCCAACATCTGGATGTGTTGCGTACCTCAACATTGCGGTTTTCATGAAACTTTCTTGTACCAACAAGCGTGTGGAACGAGCTTTTTTTGCGGTGTTTCCGGGACGATACGACATTTGTGGTGACTCATTTGTCTCTCTCTTCCAAAAAAAAAAACACACAATGAAAATAACCTAAATTATTAAGTAATTCTAACTATTATTACATAGATAGAGACAATAGAACGCCACTTGCTTCTATCATTACAAACCTCACGCGTTTCCTCTACATTCAATACACTTTTCATACATGCTCGCCGGTTGCGGATCCTTCGGACCTTTCCTTTTCTCAAAATGTCCTCAATTTGGTCGACGAATGTTCTACGAGTTCTATTATCTTATTATCCCCATCTTTAACTATTATTATAAATGAAAATTTATGTCTGTAACGATCTGCACTACTAAATCGAATATAATGAAATACACACTCATTTTAAGGAGTACGGAAAAGGAAATCGGATATAAATAAAACACTTTTTAAAGTTTTATAAAGCGTCGAACAAAATGACGAAATAACTATGTAACTACTAATTATCATGAAAATGTTACTTTTACGCAAAAACTAATGTAAAAACACAATAATTACACGCGATTTAATCCTTTAAAAACTGCATTATTTAAAAATATAAATTTCTAAAGTTTACCGGGCACAATTTACTAGATTTTTTTAAGAGATCCCAAGGGAGCGCAGTTTTAAAGAGACAAAGTCGCGGACAATAGCTAGCATTCAATATTTAAAAAAATGTAATTTACTTATTGATAAGAAGGTGTTTTCCTTCTTAAAGTCTACCCTTAGACCGGCGAAGGCCATATTAAGGTCACGGTGTCCAATTAGTAAAACTCTGGACCCATCCAGGAATATTTCAATTTCGTATTCAAAATCTCTCAAAAGGATAGAGAAACAATAAATTTCGCCACAAAAACGTCGACCTGAGACCCTCTCTCGTAAATAAAAACATTCTATACCATTGTATATCTTACGCAAAACTCTTAACCCAAAAAATATGTTTTAACTTTATAAATCGTCGGAGGGCACATGAAAAATGGCTTCTCTCAAAACGTTTGTCTTTTGCCCCACATTTACTTTCGCCAAATTTAATTCTATTTACATTGGGGGATAATAAACAGTGATATATTTCGGACTCTCCTAATGTTTCAGAGTTAATTCGCTGCTCCTTTCTTGTATGGGTTAATTTACTTTGTTTTATTGAAAATAATCAAACAATTATATATTTAACTGCATTATGATTAAAATAACTCAAACATTATCTCATAACTTAATTTGTTAGTAAGACAGTACGGCTTTTCAAAGTCATTATTTCAATTTATCATAAACACGGAACACTCCAAATAACAATAAAAAAGTTTGATTTTGTTTTTGTGTACAAAAAACAGCAAACGAGCATACAATTGAATTAATAGTCAAATCTCAACCCTAGAGTAGTCACAGGGGCGTTGTCTTTTAGTTTTTTATGGAAGAGGAGGACAAAAGAGCGTGCGAGTCGCATTATGTTAAGTGATCACCGCCTTTCACATACTCTTGCAACACCAGAAGAATCACAGGAGCGTTTCCGGCCTTTATGGAAGGTGTACGTGCTTTTTTTGAAGGTACCCACGTCGTATCATCCCGGAAACACTACACAAGGAAGTTCATTCTACAGCTTTGTTGAACGTGGAAAATAGTTCCTTGAAAACACTATGGAATACCGTTGAACGCCACACATCCATATGGTGAGGATGATATCCTAATCTAAGGCTTGACTTGCTAAGGTGGAATTCGGCAACAGGAATTAGCTCAAACAGCTTTTCAGAACATTCCCCATGCGGTAGAAGACGCTACGAAGAAGCTACGTTTCTACGCAATGTCATGAGATCTAGCCGTTCACAGATCACTGGGTCCCCTACAACTCGAGGAGTTCTGCGTTACATGCGGTCAAATGGTTCGAACTGATACTGGGGTGCCCCATTTCAGAAATGACAGAATAATACTCCATATATGGTCTTAGCTACGCTTTGTAGAGCGCTTGAGTGTTGGCAGGCTTGAAGTATTGCCGTGCTCTATTTACGACGCCCAACTTCTTCGAAGCCAATTTGGCTTTGCTCTCCAGGCAGCATTGGCAATCGCTCGAGATTTCGAGACCCAGTTTTCAGATATTATGATTATCTATCGATCGACGATCAATGATCTGGTGGACTTTAATGATAAGAGATGATGATACGTTCATCTGGTGGTAAGAGATGTGCGCTGCCTATTACAAAGCAGTGCCGCTCAAGATTCATTATTGATCCCAAAATCCTGAACGGCATCGCAATTACACTCATAACTATGAGACATGTTCACTCTCATTAGAATACCAGTTGGAGCCTCCTTTGCACATGATGCCGGCTAGATAATGAGCACCACAACGGCGCCTTTTTCTGCCGCGAAGCAGTAATGTGTAAGCATTAATGTGTATCGGTCTGAAGGGCACTGTAACTAGTGAAATTACTGGGCAAATGAGACTTAACATCTTATGTCTCAAGGTGAAGACCGCTATTGTAATGCCGCTCAGAAATTTATGGGTTTCACAAGAATCCTGAGCGGCAATTCATTGTAATGGGCAGGGCGTATCAATTACCATCAGCTGAACGTCCTTCTCGTCGCGTCCCTTATTATCATAAAACAATATCTAATTTCACTATCTACAGCGCCCTTCAAACCATAAGACAAATAGTGCTTACAAACTATTGGATGGTGGCAGAAAGGCGCTGTGATAGCCTTCTAGAATTCAAGAAATAAGAGACCTTACGCTGGTAAAACTTGTGAATGATTTACTACCAACGAGAGAAACCTATCGCTGTCAAGACTTGTATTTTAAAGACTACTACATAAATACAGAACTCAATCGGATTACTCAATTAATCCCAAAATAAATGAAATTAAAATGCAACAGTTTGCTCCACAAAGTTTGTTTATTAGTGAGCACGTTATCGGCGGCTAGTTCCGAGAATTGCTTATTACGCATCCACCACTGTGAGCGTGGATTAAGTTATAAAATAAAGCGATTTGTAACTACTATATTATCATAAATTATAATAAAATTATTAAAAGTACTTTTTTGTGAATATAACAAAAAATATATTACAAACTACAAACTATTGTTAAAATTCACCAATAATTACACGTGTTGTTATTATAATAATTTAAAAAGTCATTATCTTACTCATTTTATTAATTACGATTAATTAACATTCTGCTGGAAACCTTGTTTTGGAATCAAGATAGTCATCGTTGCTTACGAAGCAAGGAAAACGGCAAGGTAGCCGAGGTGAGAGTCAATGGTTTTGTACCTATACTGACCATACCAACATTTTCAATAAAGCGTCTGTCCTCCTAATGACCCTAAAATAACACTGGCAACCTTTTAGGCTGGAACAATATTAGTAGGTTATTCTACAGCGTATATATTTTACAGTGGTACTACGCCGGGACTGCATTGCACGTAAAGGCAGTAAATTGCTTTTTAATGCCAGATATCATATATACTACTATCTTCGCGCCTCAATAAAGCTACAGGAAACCCAAGACCTGGCAGCTATTTCGGTCAACGGATCAGCCTAGCTATCCAACGCGGAAATGCTGCCAGTATTCTTGGTACGCTTCCACGTAATGATAGTTTTAATTTTATGTAGTCATAGTATTGTAAATATAGTTATAAGATTTGTTTTGTTTGAATAAATGATCATAGTTGTTCAATTCCAGATGAAATTGAGTATGATCATTATAATTATCACTCATATAGCATCTATTGCCACTTTTATTACTAGGATGCGGCAGGCTTCTTATATAAAATTGTCAAAGGTCATTGGAAAGGCAGTTTTTTGTGGCATAAAAGATCTTATGAGATATCAAGCTCAAATCAAAATCGTACGTAATCACTGTCGCCTGTATTCACTTGTAGCAGTATAGGAATTATACAAACGCTACATCCTATGACTTATATCAATCAACATTTGTCGGCTTTCGGCTTATCGTAGTTTGGTACTTTGTCCTCAGTGTATTGTGAAATGAAAGGCTATTACCACCCTCATAGCGACGGAGCCTTGATTACGAGCCCTTATGACAGCTTACTTGGATGATAACACTTTGATAACTTTACGCAGGATTCTTTGATGAAATTTGAATTAAGGCGAAGACTGACTAGGATTGTAAATGCTACAACCGACGCTACAATATTTGCGTTGATAAAAGTTAGCTAAGCTGCAAAGGGGCATTTGTTTTACTGATTTTCTTTTGTTTATTCAAAATTTATAGATTAAATTGAATATTTGTTCGGTTTAAGTTTTAGAAAAGTACTAATTCTATTAAACTTTAAAAAAAAGGATGTTTTATCGCTGAAAATTCAGAGATTTTTGACTCCTTGACTTGTGGGAAGCAACTTCCAAATTTTTTATTGGATATTTCAAATTATATATAAATATTCTATTCGGTTCAAAATTTTCTTTATGTCCTTCTTTGTGCACTGTAATTTTTGCGTCGGAATATTTTTTTGCGTTTTGTTGTAATCGACTCTCCAAGAAACCAATTTTTGTGGATATTGAGATATGACTTGCTGAGCTTGAAATAAATCATTTGATTGTAGGTATAAGGCGTTTGGCAGAATTTTATTGAAATGTATGTAGATCGCATTGCAAAGATTTGGAAATTCAAATTCAAAATAGGATTTAAAATCACTTAATGAACCTCAAAAACTACCAACCATTATAAATAGTTATGCATCACACCTGAGAAAAACGGGCGCAAGAAAATGATGACTATAATGGGATTTTTAAATATATTCATCCGACATAAAAAATGAGGATTTCACAATGTCTGTTTGTTTGTTCTTCATACATCCGCCGTTTATGCACCAATTTGCACTTTTTTCTCGTTTCAAAGTGTATTAAGATGTTAAGTCTCATTTGCCCAGTAATTTCACTAGCTACCCCCGGCGCCCTTCAGTCCAAAACACAGTAATTCTTACACATAACTGCTTCACGGCAGAAATAGGCAAGTACAAATACACCATGTGTTGGACAAACACATCAAGATTTATAAATTGTACGTCATTCGAACGGTCAACTAAGTGGTGAAGGCGCTGGGGCATATCCAGTGACGGGGGGTTTCGAATGCCTCATCATCCATAAAGTTTTGGTGAACAATTTAAATTTGTATAACTAAAAGTACTCATATATAAGTAAATAAAAGCACTTAACAAAACCAACTCATTTCTTTTGAAATCACTTTCGCGAGACAAAATTTAAGTCGTAAAAAGCACAAATCTTGCGAGAATCTCGGAGTCCTACAAAAAATTCACAATTTAACAGATTCACTTACTCACAGCGCCATTTGTCCGGGATTTCAAAGTCAAAAGGTGTGACAGTATAAAATAGGCCTTCTCTCGTCCTTCATTTAGTGAGTGCCAAGATAAATGTCTTGGTATAACGTTTGTAAATTACGGTTCGTTATTCGTCAGCGCATAATTTCATTTTTAACCGACTTCAAAAAAGGAGAAGATTCTCAATTCAACTGTATTTTTTTTTGTGTTTTACCTCAGAACTTTTGACTAGGAGAACCGATTGAAATGACACACAATAATTCAATTTAGATCTCAAAAAATGTGGAGGGATATTTGAAATTCGAACGATGATACTTTTACTCGTAAATAATCACGTACTTTTCAACGATTACACCTAGCCAGGGTTTCATAAATAAAAACTTTTTTTACAATACTTTCTGAGTGGGCTATTGACCATCTTATTTAGCTCGTGAAATATCAGGATACAGTAATTAACAAAAGGTTCTGATGACCATCTTGTATGGAATGCTTCACCCGATTCACTTACTGACCAAATGATACTGTCTTCATACAATCCAATGTTTAACTTAAGGGGTTGAATGGATGTTTCTCATAGATTCTATAATTAGATACTTGTTAGGCCTATTACTTGGTTAAGTCGAGTTAGTCAAGCCTTTGTAAATGAACCCAGAAAATGACACACAATAAAAGCGGTAGCTGGCAGAAATGGTAGACCACAATGGAAGAAGTTGGAAATGGTGTTTGTCAAATTAGTAAAGTAAATTGTGCTTTTATTCTTGTCAACACAAAACATATATACATGGTAAAATTAAGAAATTAAAAATAGAATGTCAAGAAAAGGACACCCACTCAGCATTTTTGGAATTGAAACTAGAATCACCCCAATTTCAACACTGGTTTTCAGTAGGTACCTACCAAGTGGAACTTTTGGCAGTAGCTGTAGACAACAAGGTTCCTTTTGATATAGGTCTTAAAAGTGGCCGTCTAAAAATAGTAGAAAAAGAGAAGAAACTAAAAAGATTTTTCGTTATTGAATTAAAAAGGACATGTTATAATATTTTTTATTTAAGTTGTTTATTTTCTGATTTAGGACACACATTATCACATAAATGCTTATATTATTACACTCTTTATTATAATTTTACCTTATTTTCTACATTTATATATATATCTTAATATATAAAAAACAATATTACAAATATAAACATAAAAAAATAGAGTTCTGCTGGCGTTGGTCACGACAATTCCGCCGGTGGTTAGGGCGACAGACTGAGGAATTTTCGCACGATGCATGCCGTTCCCAAAACAGCTGCTTTCTGTTACAGACCCTTAATCCAGTTACTAAGCTAGAGCCTCTTGAGATGATGGTCGAGGCTCATTCTATAAGACCGTTTACAGAAACGCCTATTGGGACAATTATTATTGAATCAACATCCCACATGTCAGTAACCTCGTGTGCCAGGTGAGGTACTTCGACAATATTATATTATTATTAAGTTGGTATATTATCAACCTCCAAAAACGACACCTAATTCGACTAAAATATTAGAACTGTCCGTATTCAGAGCATCCGCCCGTAAATCACAGAAACTAGACGCTACCGGACAAATGTTCTTAATAAATCTCTGAGATCATTTAACATTTTCGCTTGCTTGTTAAAGTATAGGCGAGTTTTAAATTAGTACGAACCCAAGCGAAATGAAATGTTTTAATTAAGATTTACTTTTGATCTAATACGTCGTTACTTATTCATATCTGCAGTACGTTTTATATGTAGAGAAAATTATATGGGAAAACATATGAATTAGTAAATTTTTTTGGCGTGAGTGTGAATTGTCGTTAACAAGCAAAAATAAATTCAAGTTCACTTTAATTACGATTTAAATTCTTCATTCAAATGAAGTATTTAAATCGGAATTCAAGCAATATATATATACTAGCCGTTTCCGCCCGCTTCGCTGGGCGAATTTTAAAAGGGCGCAACGGTGGAATTTAAAAAATAAGCCATAAACCAAATTGGTAGTTTCATGTCGACACGATCAGTGATTTAGGCGTAAAAGAGACCATTTTCATTATATCTATACTAATATTATAAAGCTGCAGTGTTTGTTTGTTTGAACGCGCTAATCTCTGGTACTACTGGTCCGATTTGAATGATTCTTTCAGTGTTGGGTAGTCCATTTTTCGAGTAAGGCTATAGGCTATGTTTTTTTTCAAAATTAGGGATCCGTAATAAAATTGCTATTTTGTAACACAAGTTGTAAAATCGAAAACTTATTTTTGCGTGCGCTGCAAAAACTATTGAGAATAGAACAAAATGATGTACAGGCTATAATATAGGCAATATTTTATTACTTATAAAACTATCGCGTGAATTATACTTTATATGGCAAAACAACGTTTGCCGGGTCAGCTAGTATATATATATATATATATATATATATATATATATATATATATATATATAGAAGATACCAGCTAATAGAGACAAATGGAAAAATTACCAAACTCGATGGCAAGCGTTCTGATGACATTTTCCTTGTGGCTATGGCACGGGGAATGTCACCGACGATCTGGTCAAGATCGACGGAATACGTTGGATGAGGGTAGCACACGACCGATCGTCGTGGAGATCTTTGTGGGAGGCCTTTGTCCAGCAGTGGCCGTCCTCCGGCTGATGGTGATGATGGTGATTATGACACATGTAGGAACTCATATAAATGTAAAATCTAACACGTCCCTTTTTTACAATTTTAGTAATAAGAATATAACATTTAGGTCTTAGTGAGAAATATGTTATGATTACATAGTTTTTATTATTGGTATTTTTATAATTAATTGTATCTGTTTTTTCTCCAAACAAATAAGTATATTTTATAGTTACATAAGTCTTAATAGCCTATCCTAGCTATTTAAATCAAATATCTTTTAGTAAATTAACACTGTTTAATGATATTAATAGAGTAAAAAAGTTCAATATATTTATATCACTTCACCTTTTTACTGCGAAAGTACTAATCTTGAAAATATATCTTAAATAACTTGACTCAAACTTTAAGTGTAAAACTTAAGGTTCTAAATCATGAACTTTGACAAAAGAAAAATACCTGTTCATAAAAATCTCTTATCTCTATTGAAAGTAGGCGAGGCGAGTTATAAATGATGATTACATTTCACCAATTTTATTTTGAAATGGGGTCATTAAGTGTCAAGCTTCAAGTTCAAGTTTAGTTTGATAACTTGAAGTAATTTTTTTATATCCCTACTTCTATACATAAATATATAATGAAAATGGTCTTTGTTTGAGACTCTTTCACGCCTAAACCACTGATCGTATCGACATGAAACTACCACCATTCGATGCGAAATTTACCCTAGATGGTTTTTAGCTACTAGTTATTTTTCCAATTCAAGTGTTCCTTCATTAATTTATTTCCTTTTAAAACTTGCCCAGCGAAGCAGGCGGGTTTATAAATGTAAATGTAAGTTTGTTACGCTTTCACGCCTAAACCATTGGACCGATTTTGATGAAATTCAGTATAGAGACAGAATAGAACTAGACTAGATTTCAATCCCTTTCATGGCAATAAAAGCCTTGAAGGGGATGAAATAAGGGAAGGAAGTTTGTATGGAAGTTCGTCATTATCGAAAATGACACAATGAAATTTTGTATAGAACTAGGCACTTGATAAGAAATAAATAAAATATATTTGTTCTAGCGTTTTTGAAATTTCGCCATGTGTGTGGTTGAAATAGGGGATGAAAGTTCGAACAAAGTCACGCTTTCACGCCACCTTGAGCGTGGGTGACCGTAAGCATTCAGGGTCATTAAGCGATGGACTCACTCGTTAGTTGACGGCTGATTAAAGAAAACAGTATTGACACAATGGTAATTTTAACAAAATACAACTGCTATTGTTTGACAAAATAGAATCAATTGTCAAACTGTTAAAAACATAATATTATGATATACTACGAAAACAATGCGATGATGATTTGCAATTTGCAAATGTGCTCCAAACAAGAATTAGCTTGGTTCTGTATGAAGTAGGAGAAAATAGTTTTCATTAAATATTCTCTACTCCTACCGACGACTAATGTGCAAAAAAAGAAGACTAATAAAGAAAAGAAAAAAAGCGATTTACTGTTACTCCATATGTTATGGAATAACCTTATAGCCTGTTCGGAATTATTGGAATCTATATATCTAAGCGTTCCGGACTATAGAACACGTCACACTGCCTTGTTTCACGTCACCCAAGTAACTACAAACTATGCCCAGAACAGTATTTTAAAAACGTATACATATAACATACTTATATAATAAGGTAATGATATTTTTGCGATGTCTAAGCAACGCTTTTTACACGAAACTTCAATACTTAAAACACACGAAAATAAAATTGTATTACATATACACGAAAACATTCACCCACACCCTCACTCACCTACACTTATATAATATATACACACACACACTCACACCTCTTAAATAATATTATTATTAACGTATGTAATAAAACTATCATAAAATAACAAATGTATACCTATTAAAGTTTTGTAATTATTATACATAATCCTAAATTGGCATATTTGTAAAGATATTTGTAAGTCTATTGTAATGGTATATAAAGCTGTTGAATTATTAGTAAATAAATAAAAACTAACATAAAAATCTAGATGTTTCGGAAAGCATTTGTTGAATAGTCAATATTTTGTTCATTGTCGTCTTTCATTCGGCACCCATCAATCCAAATGAATAGTTTAAACACAGAATGAAACAACAGTGCTGAATGAATGCATTAGTGAACTGATCCACCGATGCTGAGTATTAGAATACTTCATCACTTCTACTCGAAATGAACGAAAAATAAACAATCTCAACACGGAGAGAACATTGTTTCGGATTCAGCTATTTTGCCTATATCTGCTAATAAACGTTGAACGTCAGTGTTTTTTTAAAGACCAGACCGGAGATGACAGCGATACTCCATATGTGGCTGGGCCTTCACTTTGTGGAGCGCTAGAATGTCGGCCGTATTGAAGTATTGCCGTTCTCTATTTATGAAAGTTTCACAGTTTCTTCGAAGCCAATTTGGCTTTGCCCTCCAGTTGTCCGCGGAATCGGCAATCCCTCGAAATTTCGAGACCCAGTATTCCGATACTAGGCGAGGCTTCAAACTTCAAATGAACACCTCGTCCCATTTCAGATCATTCTTGGCCCAAATCAAATTTCCCTTTTTTATTTACATATTGCAATATCACATTTATAAATATCATTCAAATTTTAGAACTTCTTTCTTTGACCATCTTTGCGATCGGGCAAAATGGGCGCCGTCGGAGTCCTGTGCAAAAATGTCTCCTCCTGATAATAGCATATTATGAGGTTATTTAAACAAACTGATAGAGTATTCTATCTGCTAATAAATAAAGAAAGTCATGACCTTTAATAGCCTTTGATATTTTTAGATTAATTACTTTAGCAACATAACTGAAGATTGAATAGGTATTGCTAACGACAGACTAATTAAGCAAAATCATTTACCTACCTTTGATTTATGATTCTGATATCAAAGAAGATTCGGCTCTGTGAGATTATAAAAAAAAAACAATGTTACAGTTTGAAAATAACAACCTCAACGGCTATGTTATTATACTTTGTAAATATGAAATTAATTTTATAGCATTTCGATATATTGTGAGGTTTAGGTAAATTCTAACCATCAATCAATCATCAAATGAAGTTCCTTTCATGATTTTGCGATAATTTTGCGGTCATTTTATCTTGTGTAATTAATACAAACAGCGTGTTAGTCCCTATGTTCTGCTGCTGAACATACAACGAAATCTGGACATATTATAGTCACAAAAAATATATTAGGGTTGTCACAATTCAACGATATCTCGACGTCTAGTCACAAAAAATTATTAGGGTTGTCACAAAACATCGTCGTAAGGTACACATATTTAAATTAAATATTAATTATTATAAGTAGCAAAATCAATAACAAGATTTCAAACATGAACTTTCACGAATAAAATAAAACAAACAATTTAAATGTCACAGAATAATCGAAAAAAGCATATTAAAAATTAGGAATGTTCAAGGATAAGAAATGATATTATAATCAGAGAAAGACTAAAGGATGGTTATGGGTCGGTCATGTATCGGATTTCACAGATGGACGATATAGGCAACGAAATGGAGAGGTCCGATAGGAATAAAAAAAGTAGGAAGAAAAGGTAAGGCTTATGATATAACGGAACATGCACGAAAAGTCTGGTCTAGACTCAGGATGAAAATGGAAGAGAACTACCAGTATGGGTGAAGTTCTGTTACAAACAAAATAGTTACCAATAAAAACAACAACTAACTAACATAAAAGTTATTCTCAATGTTAATAAATTAATATCAAATTTGGATTAGGTTAACTAAAGATTAAGATAACATTTTTTTAAAACCATATCTAAGTATATTCCAATTAGGTATGGGAATAAAAGGCTTATACTAAAAATAAAAAAAAATACTTTATATATTTAACAAAATCATGTTGTGGCACTAACACGTGTAAAATCTTTCGTTTTCGTAACACGCCTAAATACGAGTACCAAGACGCAATTGAGCGAACCGGTACAACCGAGGACGTCCGCGGCAGGAATCAGAAAAATTCTAATAAAAAGAGCTCTTTGGATAAACGAGGTAAAAAACACTTAACAGTCATCTATCTCAGCGCCAAGTTAGATCAAATATTTAGATTAAAAAATCATAAAATATATATCCAAAATATACTCGTATATCTCAGACCTAAAAAGAACGTGTGCAAGAATCTCACCTAGCTTTTTATTCATTTTTTGATTTTACTGATTTAAATGCGAGAAAACTTACAACGGTAAGGGTTGACCTATAAAGTAAGATATTATCAAAAAATACCACTCCAATAATTCTTTAAAAATACCACAAATTAATTCCGATACTAATCCCAGGGTACAAGAAGTTTGTAAGAACTAAATGACGGTACTTCTAAATATTCATTCATCATTTATTCGTTCGATGCGGACCAACGGAATATTTGCATATTATAATTGTTCGTCCCAAGTGACGTTCTCAGGACCGAATATTAATACTACCAGATGGGAATGACGTAAATTGGACGAATTCAAAAACCTTTTCAAAGTCCGAATATTTAATTGACGATAAAATTTCATTTTTGATTCTGCGATTCATGTTTTAGTGGGTATATAAAATTACCAGAAAATGTGCACGCATAATTATTGTGGTTTATTTCTACAAAATTGGCAAACTGCCTATATAACTTATATGCTGTCAACCTCTAGGTCACAATTTTGAAAAACGCCAGTATATAAACTTCTGTTTCTAGCCAGTAGAAGGTGTATTATAATGTCGTAGGTCTAGACTTACAATATATACATAATATTATAATTAAACCAATAGTTAAACTAACATTTTACATAGATCAGACAGAAAATATTCTACACGCACATAATATATACACACACATGCACCCAACACTCACAAATACACATAGGTATATACATTTATCAATTAAGTTAATAATAAAAAAAGTACTTAACTGTTCTTTAAGAATTAAAAATTGTTATTGTAATTTTATATCGCTGTATTGTTAAGTTCAAAAATAACTTTCCAAATATTTAAATTGTAAATTTTTATTCATTTCATAACTTTATTATTATTTCGCTACAATATCAATAAAACTTTTGTTAAAACTAACACAATGGAAGAGCGGAGACACCTTGTACAGGCATTATTTGCCTAAACGGTGACTCCGGCCACTAGCTGCTGTAAACCAATGTTTTTAAGAGAAATAAACTATTATTATTAAAATTATTATCATAGATAAACAAAGCATGCGAGAGACAAGAACATCTCCAACAGAGATACAGTCACATAGAAAAGGAAAGTGAATCTATTGTTCCTGTATACGATTTTGACTGACAAATCAGACAGGCTTGGCTAAAGCCCATCTTACACTTCACTGAATTTTGTCGTCTAGTCGACAAGTATAATCGTATTCAGCAAGCTACCAACCTAGATTCAGAAATAAGGATGGTATCAGACTGATTGAATCATTTAGAAACCTAATTAGAAACGCATTTAGGAATGTGTGATATTTGACGATCTGTATAACCGAGTGGTTAGCTATCCTACCTACTATCCGAGTCATGGATGTTTAAATGTATTTATGTATATTTAAGTAAGTATATTGTATTAAAATATATTCTTGTCTTGTAACCAATAACACAGGCTATATATGTATAATTTGGGGCAAGATAATTTGTGTAAAAAGTGTGTAATAAAGTGTTTGATCGCATTGAGTTACTGGTTTCAGTCACTCGTGGCTCTTTTTGTGTTCCCGAATAACAATATTAGCCAAACAAGTTTCAGGAATATTTTTTGTCAGTAGGGGTTGCGATATTAAAGAACTGAATTTTAAATCTTCATATTATGTATTTCCTGTTCCAAAAAATCCATGTTTTACGACCAATCTTTCTTTTGCACTAATGTAGGATATTATTTTGCTTCTGAATAAACGGTGTGGTGTCATAACATTTAATAATTTATATGTCAAACGATCTCGAATTCATTCGTAGAAAATTTTAAGACCGCTGGTTCCAAAGTGAATTTGCTAGAAACTGTCATAACCATAATGTTAACACCAGGAACAGACATAAACTTATAATGCTTACTACTCGGCTAAGTCGAGTTAGTAAGTCATTTGTGGGGCGATGTATAATATGATGTATATAAGTTCCCGGAAACTGTTAAAAACAAAAGTATTACGATATTCAAAGGAATTGTTAAAAACGTTTGTGTGGTAAAGGTTACTATAACATAAATTACTTTCTTAATGATGCCACAGATTGGGAAGCCCTCAGGCAATTAAATAATAAGTTTAATTTGATGGAAAAAAAGCCCGCTGAGTTTGTTGCGCCCATTCTTCTCAGGTCTAAGGCAATCGTTTTGGAATGGGTGGTAGTTTTTGACTTCCAATAAGTGATGTCACATCCTATTTTGAATAAAAATATTTGAATTTGATACTTTATTGAAGTATGCGTTACTTTGCGGAAATCCATAATAATTATCCCAATGTTTTGAGTTTTTTTTAGTGTTAATTCCGCCAATATTCGTTTTTAAACAATTCGACACGTGTTTCGCCTCTTCACGAGGCATCCTCAAGACATGTTGACGCGCCAAAATCTGGCACGAGACTGTCTTGTGGATATGAATTTAAATTTGAATTAAAAACCCATTATCGTTCCTCGCACTTTAAGTGGTAACTGATTTAACTGTAACTAAATTTAGGACAGTGAGATCAGAAGCTTCTAATTTGTAAGTTGCTTCTGAATTTAGACGACTAAATTGAGTGTAGTGTAATAAGCGCGTAACCACTAGCTAAGGCACACATTGACAAATCAATAGTTGTAAACAGGCTGTCAGATCATCTACTAGCCCGTATATTCTTGTTCTATAGTAATACGTCAAAGTTTGGAAAAATGACTGAATTCCACACAACAGATCACCTTTTATAAAACTACCGCATTTTTTAAAAAAACTGCAGGAATTAACTTGAGATTGTTGCCGCAGACTATCAAACTTCATTATCAAACTACACGGCATACAATTTGTCTCTTTTTTATTGTTTCATTTAATTAAATGAGAAGAAGTGACAAGAATCTCATTACCGCTCTTGTAAATCAACGACAGCATCATCATTTTACTAATATTATAACTAATAAAATCTATGCAGTCATATAAGAAAAATACTGAAACGCTTACATAAGTAAAATGAAAAAAAAAAAAAATTGCATGTTTATATATTTGTCGCAATTAGAGGTCCAATAAAAATATTAATGTCATTATGAACGATTCAATGATTGAATTGTTTTCACACAAATGCACGTTCGCTTTACAAAGGCTGCGATTGCAACATTCATATCAAAGGGTTACTCTTAATTACTGCAATAATTACCCTTATTATGTGTATATTTGATGTTACGATCTTGTTACTCCAGTTATTATAAATTAACCTTTATATTTTTTTAGGATCTCTTCAAAGCATGTCTAAGGCTATTTCTATTAGAATTTTACGAATAAAACATCTATTTTACCAAGTATTTTTTATCCGTGGTAAGCAACTTTGCACAGGACCGGCTAGATTATGGTTACCACAACGGCACCTATTTCTGCCGTGATGCAGTAATGTGTAAGCATTATTGTGTTTCGATCTGAAGGGCGCCGTAGCTAGTGAAATTACTGGGCAAATGAGACTTAACATTGTATGTCTCAAGGTGACGAGAGCAATTGTAGAGCAGAATTTTTGGATTTTCTAAGAAGACTGAGCGGCACCGCATTCTTATGCGCAAGGCGTATTAAGTACCATCAGCTGAACGTCCTGCTCGTCTCATTACCAAATTGTCATAAAAAAAGATTGTATTGCCATATGAATCCTCTTAAGAAGCCTTTCTATAAGTGTAAGAATACATTTTTTTTTATGGAATAGGAGGACAAACGAGCGTACGGGTCACCTGGTGTAAAGTGATCACTGCCGCACACATTCTCTTGCAACACCAGGAATCACAAGAGCGTTGCCGGCCTTCAAGGAAGGTGTACTCGCTTTTTTTGAAGGTACCCATGTCGTATCGTCCCGGAAACACCGCACAAGGAAGCTCATTTCACAGCTTTGTAGTCCGTGGAAGAAAGCTCCTTGAAAACCGCACTGTGGAGGACCGCCACACATCCAGATGGTGGGGATGATATCCTAACTTGTGGCGTGTCGTGCGAAGGTGGAATTCGGCGGCAGGAATCAGGTTAAACAGCTCTTCGGAACACTCCCCGTGATAAATGCGGTAGAAGACACACAATGAAGCGACGTCTCTACGCAACGCCAAGTGATCCAGCCGTTCACAGAGCACATAGATGCAAAGAATAAATACTTAATCTTCATAATATTTGTTTACACATTTAAATCACTTTATTATTCCTTTAAAGATACACTTAAAATTAAACTCGTCAAACATAGCGGTGCAGTAGTTGCAGATAAATTGATAAACTCAATTATTTCAGTGAGCAAAACTAACTTCGTTGAAACCGCTTCATCGTATGTGGATGAATCTGATAAAATACTTGCGTTTAAATTTAATTTATTATGTTTTGCGAGCATCAAAGGACTTGTATTTTATTACTAACTAGCTTACCCGGCAAACGTTGTTTTGCCATACAAATTATATTTAGAGTTAAACCGTTTCTTGGACATTACAAGATTACTTTATTTTTCTAAAATATACGTAGCCTAAGGTACTATTTATTACATCAGCTACCTGCCAATAAAATCCCGTCAAAATCGGTCTAGCCTTTTCAGAGACTAAACGGAACAAACAGACAGACAGACAGACAAAAATTGTAAAAAATGTTATTTTTATTGTATATGTATTCATAT
The DNA here is from genome assembly GCA_949711755.1 of Leptidea juvernica. Classification (NCBI taxonomy): domain Eukaryota; kingdom Metazoa; phylum Arthropoda; class Insecta; order Lepidoptera; family Pieridae; genus Leptidea; species Leptidea juvernica. Next base: position 9,325,382 of record CATIXQ010000020.1, read on the forward strand.
ACATGTAGTAAAAAACGGTTGTTTCAATGTAACAAACAGACACTCAAATTTTATTTATATGTATAGATGTATAAACTAGCTGACCCGACAGACGCTGTTCTGTCAATAGAAAAAAAAGATGTAGGTATTCAAAAATGTTGTAGTTTACAGTCAATGACGCTCTATACATAGGAACGTCATTGTTTACAGTCATTGAAAATGTGTAATAAAAGAAAAATGAAACAATGCGTATTTGTGAATGATTTTAATATGTAGCAATAAAATAATAAGGATTAATATCGTATTTGTGTAAGCAGCTTTTAAATTTATTTTTAGCTTGATTTCCTTACATCTTATACATTTAGATATTTACTTATAAATTGTATTTGTTAGTATGTGTTAGTATTTCACTATTTTAAATAAAAAAATACCAATTTTGTTCGTATAATTAGTTATTGTTTTCGACATAAGGACCGCCTTTAGCGGTAAAAGCCTCATCCATTGATTTCCACTTGTTCCTGTCTCTTGCAATTCTTGTCCACATCTTTCCTGCTGTTTCTACTATGTCATCGCTCCATCTCTTATTAGGCCGGCCTCGATTTCGTTTCCTATTTATAGGGTACCAGTTCGTTAATACTTTGGACCATCTTTCGTCTTTTGTTCTTTGTATATGTCCAGCCCATTTCCATTTTAAACGTAGAAGCTTTTACATTATCTCTTTATAATTGCAAACTTTTTGAAGTATTAAAATGGATGTACTAATTATTATTGGTACTTTCTGTAGACCTATAAAAGATACTCCTCACTTCTGGGATAAAATATAGAAATTTAATTTGAAACCAAAATTTATGAACGATGCAATACTCGAACCCGCGTCGAATTTGACTCGGAGGAGTGGGAAAGAGCGCTCCGGCGGGATCCAAGGGTCAAATTAAAATGAATCTGTGCTAGAGAATTAAAGTTTTTCTAAAATCCTAAAAAATCTCCCGAGTGTTATTTAACTTTTTTTTATCTAAGAGTCGAGTGATGAGAAGTGGTGAGACAACCTTCCATGGACATCCACAACACCAGGGGGCAAGCGATGCGTTGCCGGCGAGAGTATTCACATCAAAAAGACACATCCTTCAGTTTTTTTACATAACTGAGCATTTTATGAAATAACTAGCAGAAATTTATTGCAGCTGATCAATGCGTCTTTTGTTTAATTTTTTGGAATAAAAGTATATATATATATATATATATATGATATATATGTGTGTGATAGGGTGAAAACTTCAAAACAAAGTATACTTAACACCACGGACTAGTAAAAAAATAAGGACTCCGTGTCACCTTACATAACAGTGTAGCACCAAAACAAGCCGATTAACGTGTAAATACATAGCCCCACGCACACACTTACACTACTACAGGCCGATAGGCGGTCATTATGAGATTTGTCATCGTCTGTGACAGATCAGTTTGCGTCGCAATAAAATATTTTAAAAATACCGACGTGCATTGTGAAAAAGTTTAAAAACAATAACATTAAAGTATTTGTGGATATATGATTATTTAAGGGAGAAAAAAATGTGTAACTGGTATACCCCGTAACCGCACACACACTAGCATAAAGGTGCTTCACTTGCTTATATCACGGCGCGGAGTCCTTCTTTTTTACTAGTCCGTGCTTAACACATAATATATTATATTTCAAAAGTACTTGTACCAACATAACACAATTATAAACCCTCGCAGCCTCTCTGTACGCGAGGCGAGGCTTTCAATGTATCACGGTTATTGAATCACAGTTATACGTTTACTGTCCGTCTCTGTAGCGATGGAATTGTAAATGCTTTTTATAATTGATTTAGGCCGGGTTCATGTTTGACACGGAAAAAAAACTAGATTTTTGACTCGTTTTTATTCAGATTCGTTCGACTACGCACGAACATAACCGATCTTCCAATTACAATGGGATCGCGCAGTTTTTAATGCGTTGAACTTAGATTGAGGATTGGTCTCCACTGCGTTACAACTAGACACCGTACTACCTAAGAACAACAGCTTTTTTATAACTTGGTATTTTAGATGCTTACGGTACGCAGACGTGGTCGCTAACTATGGGTGTTTTGTGAAAGCTCATGGTCGCTCAGAGGGCAATGGAGAGGGCTATGCTCGGAGTATCCCTGCGAGATCGAATCAGGAATGAGGAGATCCGTAGGAAAACCACAGTAACCGACATAGTCCAAACGATTGCGAAACTGAAGTGGCAGTGGGCAGGGCACATAGTTCGACGGACAGATGGCCGTTGGGACAGTAAAGTCCTCGAATGGCGACCACGTACCGGAAGACGCAGTGTTGGTAGGCCAGATGGACCGACGATCTGGTCAAGATCGCCGGAATACGTTGGATGAGGGCAGCGCAGGACCGTTCGTCGTGGAAATCTTTGGGGGAGGCCTTTGTCCAGCTTTGGACGTCTTCCGGCTGTTGATGATGATTTTAGATGCTTGTGTGCGTGGAAATAAATATCCCAGTTTTATAGTCGGCCATGTTACATGAGGTGACTTACAGTACGCAGCGTGGTCGCTAACTATGGGCCAAGAAAACTCATGGTCGCTCAGAGGGCAATGGAGAGCGCTATGCTCGGAAATTCCCTGCGAGATCGAATCAGAAATGAAGAGATCTTTTGGGAGAGGCCTTTGTCCAGTAGTGGACGTCTTCCAGCTGATGATGATGATGATGTTACTAAAACGAATCTAGAGTCAGACGTGAATGACGTCACAGCTTAGTAATCATCACCATGACGCTTGAAGTATTGGATTTTTTACATGAAACAATCATTGAGCGTGTTATTCAAAGTAGATAGAATAGGAGACTATCTTAAATCTACCGTCGTTTTCACTGCCGGTACTTTAACTTCCGGTATCGTTTCAAACTGGTTTCAATTAAAATAGTATTATTTTTTTGACGAGAGACGGAATGAGTTTTACGTGATTCTTAATTGAACCAATATTTTGAGTTTTTTTTTTTGAAAATAAGGGACAAGACGAGCAGGACGTTTAGCTGATGGTAATTGATACGCCCTGCCCATTACAATGCAGTGCCGCTCAGGATTGTTGAAAAAAAAAATCCCAAAAATTTGAATGGCACTGCAACTGTGCTTGTCACCTTGAGATATAAGATGTTAAGTCTCATTTGCCCAGTAATTTCACTAGCTACGGCGCCCTTCAGACCGAAACACAGTAATGCTTACACATTACTGCTTCACGGCAGAAATACGCTAATTACGCTCGTCATTTTGAATCATTAAATGTTAATAGGTAGTCCAGGAATTTGACTAGCTACGGCGCATTTCAACCAAGATACAATAATTCTTGCATGATACTGTTTCGGGGTAGTATTTGGCACCTCTATGTCTCCCACCTATCCAACTATCTTTCTTTAAGATTCTGATCTTGTGCAAAGAAACCTCCTCTAAAGTCTAAATAAATTCAATTATTGTACAGATGAACGGTGTAAGTCGGGACAATAGTTAATAAAATAAAATGGCACGACCTCTCCTTTAGCACCAGATGTTGCTAACAGCGATGCATCAACTTAAAATCGTAAATTACCCATCTCCTTGCCAAATCTTTTCTACACTCGGATGAACTTCCGACCTTTGGAACACTTCCAAACTCCTTTGTAAGAGAATTGCCACACAAACTGCGTGCTTTAGTAATACTAATTTTCAGTTTATCAAAAGTAGCAAATAAAAATTCCTAGTTGAACTTTATCTACTTTAACCGTAAAAAGAGACAGACACATAAATTAATAAGAATTAATATGGGAGAAATATAAGATAAGAAGCTTTATACAGTGTTTTGGTACTAGGCGATCATTGAAGAAGAGATAGTCTTATGTATGACGCGAGTTTAACTTAATATTTTCTGAGGTCATGCGCACGACGTATTACTACATAGACACCAGGAGAATATAAATATAGTAGTGGTGATAGTAATGTCTTTCGTAGCGGTTGAAATCATGTGTTATCCTAGCAATATGTACTAGGACTTCACGTGCAGTTTAGAGGTTCTTGCAAAATACAGGTGTGAAACCTGACATGGTGTACTTTGTACGCCCACAATTTTATTTAAATAGCATTTGCTGTGTGTTATACAATGAATTCAAAAGAGAATATACTTTATATAACTTTGTGTTTTAACACTGTCTTTACAATGTTTCGTCAAAATCTTTTAAAATATAAATCAAGACCTTAAGGATTTTGAAAATGTTTTCTCGTAATCTTTATAACGACGCTATAAAAATGGACCCCGTTAGTCGATTATGGAAATATTATTATATTATTGATTTTAATTATTTTTCATATTCAATTAATAATTTTTGGATTAATAGCAAACTGTCCCTGCAAATTTTTACCTATTCCTCTTCGTGCATTTTATTTCTTACAGATATTTTTTTGTGAACAGAATAAGAGGATTTACAAACACAGCTAATGAAGTCATCACTGCCACGGACGGATTCTTCCATCCAACAAAAAGAAATTAAAAACCATTGACAGGCTTAAAGACTAGTATATACATATATTATACTTTCATCAGTTTCTCTTTATTTATCTCTCTATTTACCTACCATTTAAATTCTTGTTGAGGTGTGAAGTAGCACTTTAGATTAAATTGGATACTAAGTACTTTCACTAAGTACATTCCTTAATGTACATGCATTATTATCGCAGACTTCTCTTATCATATTGAACCATGGTTTTTCAGTTTCCAGTTTTCCAACCATTCAATATTATTTATTGTTCTTCAATAAATTACTCAGTTTGTAATATCTTGAATAAATCTGTATTTGGACGTCTGGTCTTGTGTTGTACCCTTTGAAAGTTGTGCGCAATTGAATGTATTCTTTTAAATGCAATGTTACTCATAATATTAAAGTATGAGTAATATTGGAGATAAAGGAAAGATATGTTAAGTAATATATATTATATTTCATATGGATTTTGGAAAAAATAAGATAAAAAGGGATAGTATACACAGAAAGACGTTTCAAGCTTTTAAATTTTTTTGCTCAGAGGTAAAAAATCAATTTAGCATATTATAGTTTCTCAATTTTAGTGACGGTTTTTAAAATTACATATTCAGTACTGACACTAATTTAATTATCATATATAGAAATGATTTCTCATTTGACAAGTAAGAATTAGATAATTATCTGGAAACGCCGCGCCGCAGTCCCATGTGGAACAGCTCTAACAAAACGGCGTCTACACTTTATAGCTCTTTATTTAAACCGACTCTGTCGCTTATCATGAGGTGTATAGATGTTGGAGTTAAGAGAGTTGCTTGCCAAGACTCGAGTTCGGCGAATAAAACAATCGCTGGAATATTTTAGTATTCAGTCAATGTTACGTAATCTTTGAGTAAGCAATACTGTTTTCACGGATGCTGAAGTAATATATTAGATCCCTTGTAACTAAGCCGAGTGTTGAATAAATTTATCTTCTATTTTCTTATCTAATCTTACCTCCTGGTAATTTATATTTACTATCTATCGAAAATACATAACTAAATAAATACATAGAATATTTTTGAAGTGAAAACTTCTTTAGCATCGTTGTGAGTTGAAAATCGATGAAACGAAAAAGCGAGACAGTAAAAAGAGTACACATAAATTCATAAGATTAAACGAAAATGAGATAGGAAGAATTATACAGTGTTTATACCAGGCGATCATAGTAGAAGAAGAGATAGTCTTATGTATGACGCGAGTATACCTTAATATATTTTGAGGTCATAAGCACAAATGCACCAGGAGAACATAAATATGGTAGTGGTGATAGTGATGTCTTTCAGTGTGATTGAAATCATTGTGTTATCCTAGTAACATGTTCCAGGACTTCATATGCAGTTTAGCTTTAGTTCTTTAGCATTAATTCGTGCAAAATACAAGTTTCACTTCTGACATGTGTACTTTGTACGCACACATTTTTTTTAAATAACATTTGCTGTGTGTGTAAAATGAATTCAAAAGAGTACTTTATAGAACTTTGTGTGTTCTTCTGTATGTCCGGGCAAGATGCAAAAACTACTGTATAGATTTAGTTGAAAGGACCATGCCAGATTTTGCCCCACCAATTTGTATCATATACACAATATGCAATTATTAAAATATTATGTAATGAATATAATATGACCATTTAAAAAAGAATAAATAATACAAAACTTGCAGATAAAAAAATGCAAAAAAAAAAGATACTCAACCCTTCTCGTCGACTTCCTATTTCTCAGGCGGCCATTTGCATCACTTTCTACGCATAAACGATCAATAAAACGACTTAAAGTACTTGGTAGTAAACAAAACCAAAATCCCGTTGAATATGAACTGGAAATAATGCTATTTGTTTAAATTAATTATTAATATTGTAAATCATACATATTTTTTTTATGGAATAGGAGGACAAACGAGCGTACGGGTCACCTGGTGTTAAGTGATCACGCCGCCCACATTCTCTTGCAACACCAGAGGAATCACAAGAGAGTTGCCGGCCTTTAAGGAAGGTGTACGCGCTTTTTTTGAAGGTACCCATGTCGTATCGTCCCGGAAACACCGCACGAGAAAGCTCATTCCACAGCTTTGTAGTACGTGGATCCAGATGGTGGGGATGATATCCTAACTTATGGCGTGTCGTGCGAAGGTGGAATTCGGCGGCAGGAATCAGGTTAAACAGCTCTTCGGAACACTCCCCGTGATAAATGCGGTAGAAGACACAATGAAGCGACGTCTCTACGCAACGCCAAGTGATCCAGCCATTGAGACACATCCACAGAGCACTGGGTCAGAGATGACAGCAATACTCCATGTGTGGCCGGACCTGCGCTTTGTAGAGCGCTAGATTGTGGGCCGGCTTGAAGTATTACCGTGCTCTATTGATGACGTCCAGCTCCTTCGAAGCCAATTTGGCTTTGCCCTCCAGATGGCCACGGAATTGGCAATCGCTCGAGATTTCGAGTATTCCCCAGTACTGTAATAGAGTTAAGGCGCTAACAGTGCCACGTCTACCAGCCTACCTGCCATACGTAAAGAGTATTACAGTCAGAATTAACAGGATCCAAAAACGAGCTTCAATTAATACCATTTTCCAGCCACACAAGAAGATCCAGTAATTCTTGAGACCAGTAAAATGTAATATTCTACAGCAAGATGCGGGTGTCTTTTAACTGGACTGTGACTGTGGCCTGTCTTACATTGGGCAAACCAAACGCAATATCTCAAGCCTACTTAAAGAACACATTGCGGATAGCAATCACAGATGTCACTCTAAGTCAGAAAGAACACATAACAGACCGTCCTAACCACTACATCCGATTCGACCAACCAAAGGTAAAAGAGAATCGATTTCTCCCCAGACTGGTACGTGAAGCTATTGAAATTAAAAAATACCCAAATTTCCATAGAGAAGACGGTATTAAATTATCTTTCACCTGGGATCCAATTATCTCTAAATTAAAATCCAAAACTACACATACCAAAAAAGAAGAGGACACTGTCAGTAAATTTGCCAATAACCAACTGTCTAGAGCAAATACCACCTCCAAGACAACAAATGCCGCTATACTTCATAATGACAACTATGGCAAATACTATTTTGACTCATTTTATCTACAATTCCCCTGAAAGCGAGATCTGGAAAGGTCTTGAAACGTCGGTTTAACTAAAATAATAATAAAAATGTAACTCTTACGCAAAAATCGAATGTAAAAACACAGTTACAATTACACGCGTTTTTATCCTTTAAAAATGTTTTGTTTGAAAGAAACAAAGTAGTGTTTGCGTATTCAAAACGTGCCCTACTATTACGCATGTAATAGCAATATGTAACAAAAATCTCTTTGTGAAATTCAGCATTGCCCTAAAACACAGTAAAACCAACACGTGGTACTAACAATTATTCACACCGCCTTTGTACAACTGACACAAACTAAAATAAACACACAAAATGGAAATACTTCAACGATCAGCGCACATGGAAAACTAATAGCAGTTTCACATATTTTGTTCTTTCATGTACATCAATAACTCTGCTGAATTATTATCTGTGTATAAATAGAATTTGAACCATCATAATATTGCCTTTTAGCCACGTAATAGTGTGCGTGAATTACACTTTAGCTGTAAAAATATGTTATTTATAGTGATCAGCTAAATAATGTACCAGTGGGAGGCTACCTGGCACATGATGTCGGCTAGATTATGGGTACCATAGTAGCGCCTATTTCTATCGTGAAGCAGTAATGTGTAAGCATTATTGGGTTTCGGTCTGAAGGGTACCGTAGCTAGTGAAAATACTGGGCAAATTAGACTTAACAACTTATGTCTCAAGATGACGAGCGCGAATTGTAGTGCCGCTCAGCATATATGGGATTTAAGAATCCCAAGCAGCACGTTATTGTAATGGGCAGGGCGTTTCAGTTACCGTCAGCTGAACGTCCAGCTCACCTTGTCCTTTATTTGCATAAAAAAAATATTAGTTCCATTTTATTTCATTTCTATGTTTCACAACAACAACTCTACTATTCATACGACTCTCTCTGTCTGTGGCGTCTATTTTATTATTATTTTATCTTTTATTATTTCTTTATTATTGTGACTACAGAAAGATTGCTGATCAAAGCTTCAATGTTGTCAAGGACCGAAGATATAGCCGATGGGCCTTACAAATAAAATTGGCATAAAGTTTTATCTTAGCATAAACAAAGAATATTATCTATTTGTAAACATTTTGCTTATGATTGGTTTGTTTGGATGTATAAAGTTTCCCGCGTTTATTTACAAGGCTGCTTGACATTCGGAAAACTTCAAAATTATCATTGTATTGACAGTGTTGTCAGCGATATTGCATATTCTTGGTTTATTCTCATGTATAACTTTATACCAAGTCTATTTGTTAGGCCGGATTACTTTTTTTTTAAGCCTTCACTTCAACTTAAGTCATATCTGTTAATAAACAGAATCTCAACCGTATTTCTAATTTATTAAAATCTCGCATTTTCAATTTCATCGAAAGAACCCACACATTCTAACTTCTCCGAAGTCAAATTTGCACATGTAAGTTTGAAACAAAGTACATGTTGTATACGCGGGCGCGTTCGCCTGCGGGTAACTTCGTGAAGTAAGGTAACGCCATGTTTTCACGTGTTCAAATTATAGGGTTGTCGCTCGACATAGTATTAGATAAAAATAAGATTATCAATATCCGGACGACCGACCCATGCTCGGATTTTTAAGAATGTACAAAACTTGAACGAAAAATAAAACTAATAGGACATCTGGATTCAAACCCAGGTGTTCTGCTATCCGGATCATCCAATGCCCCATCTGAGCTATTAAAGTCTTGTATATAGTGCGAGATTTGCCTTTGCATTCTAAAGTTATTGTAGAAGTTTCTCATTAAAACACGGATAAAACTACATTTTATAAAATTGAAACCTAGCTGGATCGATTTCTCGCCTCCGAAACTACCTGTATACTAAATTTCATTTAAATCGTTGGAGCCGTTTCCGAGATTAAGATTATATATATATATACATATTAGAATTGCTCGTTTAAAGATATAAGATAAATAAATATTTTATGACTATTTTAATAATCCATACCTATTTTCTGAATGATGGCAGACCCGTCTGTATATAAGACTCCCGCTTTAGAGACCTGATCGATCCCTTTTGTGTTAACTTGGTCAGATAAAGTCCAGCTCAAGTCAACTAAGGAATCTCGACCTCAGAGTAGAATTATCTATCTATATACATAAAAGAGAATGTATGTTTGTATGTTCCCTAACAACTCCTTAGCTATTCGACCGATTTCAATGAAATCTTTTGTAATAGATTCGTTGAAGCTCAAAGAAGATTTACATATATAGTTTGTCGTGTCACGATCCCACCCACGCATTTACCATATCTCTCGAACGTTTTATTGACAGAACACGAACAACGTCTATCGGGCAGCTAGTATTATATATACCTACTACTATAGTACTAAACGCAGAAGCAAACAATTAGTCATTTATTTAAATAAACTTGTTATAAATTTATACCTGAGAATAATCCAAGAATATGCAAAATGTTGACAATACTGTCAATACAATGAGAAGTCTGAAAATTTCCGAATGTCAAGCAGCCTTGCAAATAAGCACAAGAAATGTTATACGTCCGAATAAACCAGTCGTAAGTAAAATGTATAATTGTAAAGATTTAGCATATTCTTGGTTTATATTCAGGTATAACTTTACACCTAGTTTATTTGTAAGGACGTTAAAGTTTATTTCCGTTGAGCTATGGTTTGAATTGGTTAATGCGCGGAAGTAAAATATTGGGTCTCACTCGACGAGGGGTGCGAGATGAGAGATTGCACCTTACAGTCAGCGTTTTGACACGCAATTATATTCAAATTCAAATATTTTTATTCAAAATAGAATTCAAAATCACTTATTGAACATCAAAAACTACGACCCATTCAAAAAAGACTGCCTCAGACCTGAGAAGAACGGGCGCAAATTACTCAGTGGGATTTTTTGTATAAAAATATGGATTACAATGTAATATCGTACAATAAACATTTATAATTAAAGAGCCTAAGGGTCTTTGCTTCATTTCCAGCCTATGGTATCATTAAGAAATCGTTAATGGTATAGTAACTTCTCCCACACAAACGTCTTTTAACAATACTTTTACATTTAGTAACACATTTGTTTTGTACAATTTCTCGGATCATATTGTGAAATCATATACATCGCCCATTAAAAGACTTACTACCTCAACCGATTAGTAGGCATAACCAGTTTATGAATATTCCTCGTGTTAACATTATGATTGTTACAGTTTCTTGCGAATTCCTTAATGTGCTTATGAACATATAGAACATTAACAAGAATATATTGAGAAGCTAAAGACAAAATGGTTATTTCTTTGAATTATTCTTTTTGATTCTTTTTATAGTCATAAGAATTAACTTTGGATGCCCGGTATATAACTACGGCGCCTTTTTCACCTGTCACGTGCTAATTTGATAACATCATTTGCATTCTCTAAATACGCCTTATGCAAGTAAATTACTGAACTTCTAAAACTTGAGGTGCCTTTAAATAATTAGAATTAAAAAAAAAAGCTATTCCTTAGATAAATCTTATTGTTTCATTGTATTATGTAACCATGAAAACAATGCACATAATAAAATACATAACATTGACAGCCCTGATCACACAAAAATTTTATTTATTTATCAAACTTACCTTCTAAACTCGACTCGCGTGTTATCTGAAATATTTTAATATACTGTACTGAGAATTTTAAACTCCATCAAATATGTACGGAGTGTTGTAGAAGGTAAATAATTCAACATTCGGCTTTATATTCCGCCAGGTATTCTACCGTAACTCTGCAAATAAGTTTTGAAGAAGAGTTTCCTGCATATTCGGAACATATACTATCGTCTATTTTAAAATTGATATGGGTGCATGTTACTTCACAACTATCAACTTCTCACATGAATGCACCTTGTTAATCTATTAAAACAAATTTCAGAGCGACATCGCACATTGTACTCGTAAGCTAGAGTCTCTTACATTGTCCAGTGACTTAAATAAAACACTTTTTAAAGTTTTAAAACGTAATAATATATTTTTTTTAAATTTACTTTTATTTCAAATTATTTATTGTTAGTTATTATTAGTTATTTATTATAAAGTCATATGACTTTATAATTAATAACGCTATTTATATTAATAATGATAAAATAAGACTTAAATAATCTAACAAAATTAATTAATTACAAATAGAAAATATCATTAAGATAGCTATCGGCAGGTAAGGTGCCCATGAAGCTGGCAACGTTACCGCTTTGTATAGCCAAACTTATCCTTTGACAGAGGTACGTACCAGATCTTGGGTCACCTGTTAAATCGGTTAGACGCCTGGATAGCTCTTTTACGAGTTTTTGTATCTTTATCTTTTTGTAAACGTAATTGTATCTATCTGTGTTTTTAAATTAGATTTTGCGTAAATGTTACATTTTTATTATTATTATTATTTTATTAAACTTGACGTTTCGTGACTTTTTCAGAGCACGTTTTCAGTGGGAATGCGGTTGATAGGAGTCAAGATAGTATTTGTCATAGTTGTCATTATGAAGTTTAGCACCATTTGTTGCCTCGGAAGCGGTTTTTGCTGGAGACAGATGGTTTTTGGCAAACTTTACTAACAGTGTCCTCTTCTTTTTTGCTATGTATAATTTTGGGTTTTAATTTGAAGATTATTGGTTCCCAATTGTCAGACAATTGTAGCCCGTCTTCCCTATATTGAAATTTGGATGTTTTTTAAATTTCAATGGCTTCACGTACCGTTTTTAATTCTTTAAAAAAGTGTTTTATTTGAATGTGTAATACTCGAGCATATGAAAGGTAATTTATAATTTGTGTGCACAGAACAGTTAAAAGACATTTTGTGTGTGATTTTACTAGGTGCAGCGCTCTTCAAACCGAAACACAAAAAGTGTTTTGGTTTACACTTGCTTGGGGCCAGAAGATGACGGTATGGCTTTCATCTTGTGCTAAGAGACCTCCCGTTGGTAAGCCTCCAACTGTTTATCCTACGTGTGTTTAGTTTTCTAGTTTAGCCCGGTACAATCCAGTTTGTTCTAATTTAAAGAAAAAAAAGGTCAAAATATTATTAATCAGGCCATTCATATGGCCACGAAGTAATGGCTGTATACCTTCTTTCGTTAGGTTTGAGATTTTTAATGAACGCGAATTTTGCGTGTTTTTTCGGACATAGAAAGAACTGGTGCCATGAATTTTATCTCCAAAATTGTTGGTTTATTTTTGAAATTTTTTATCTTCACACAGAAAAAAACATGTCCCTTGTGCACCAATAGGTTATTGCACCAAGGGCAATAAGTTTATGTCATTAGTATAGCCAGCATCTATGTTGATATGGTTTAATTACGCCTTTACGCCTTTTTTACTAGGTCATCTGAATTGTATAAAACGAAATAATGAAACTAGAACATGAACAAATTTCGTAAAGCCACAAACTCAGAATCCAGGTAAATATTAATGTAGTCCACAGCAAATGCAAAGTACTCATCTCACACATTAGCTAAGTGAGCAGCGGTCATTTACCCGTGCATCAATCTGGTTAGCACCGGTTACATCCGGTTCAGGTTAGTTTGAACTTTATTGCTTATTTTCAGTATTTGCGGTAAGCGGTAGCAGATGTTTGATGTTTGAACGGGCTTCAGTTATATTTACTTTCTAATGTCCGGGTTTCCTTTTGATGTTATCTACGGCGTCGGGCTCACCTGATAGTTGCTTGTAGTTGAAGTATTTATTTATTTAATTGTATGGATCTCAAACAGTTGTACATATTATCTTACATTTAAATATTTATTTATTTTATTATATTCATTTAAAATTGTTTGTACTACCAATTATTAAAACGATTTTTATTATATTAAGGGACGAGACGAGCAGGATGCTCAGCTGATAGTAATTGATACGCCCTGCCCATTACTTTGGTAGTTAACTTTATTTATTACTTTGTTGTCAAGGTTGTGTTTTGTGACACAGTGAATCGTTGACGCTTTCAATAACATCGTTTAAAAAAATGAGACTGTTGAAGTGATAACTTCTTGTGGAAGGGTAAACCGCTTCGTAACGTACGCGTTACGGCGCCACTCTATCTGGCTTCCCTTTCTCACACGCATACGGCAGCGGAAGACAGGCTCCTCCTCTCTCACTCTAACTAATTGTTATTTTTTTAGTATTCAATTATGATACTAATGTACATACACAAAATTTTAATGTACATATCCAAGAATTGTAACTAAGAATAAAATATATTTTGTAATCAATAAAAGATTATATTCATTAATAACCATTCCTTACATTATCATATTACTATACATTAAATTTAAGTAATAACCTAAGCTTTTCTCAAGTTAAACAATTTCAATATTAAATAATTCAACTTAGATTAGTTAAAGTTATCATTTTAATCGACCACCACGTACCGGTGTTACAACTTGAATGCCTGTATTCAAGGCCTGTGACAATGTCATATTGGTGTTGTCAGTAGACTGTCTCTATTTTATATTTTAATAGATTATTACAATTTAACGGTAAGATTGATTATTAAATAAATCAAGCTTTATTTAATATTATCAACCAAATATAAATATTTAAATGAATTAAAATTATAAATATGTTGGTAAGGCTAACACTTGTGAAAAACTCTCGAGTAAATTCAGAGTCGGAAACTAGTCTATCGTGTAACGTTCTGTGGCGTGTAACCGCTGAGTTTCACGTAAGTAAAGTCTGAGTAAAATCTAAGTAGGCTCTATAGAAATCAGCCTAAGATCTTATCATTATTCAGAAAAGGTACGACATTGTCTCGCATAGCAATGTCAGGGCTCACATTTTGAAGAGTAATTGCGTTTGAAGACTTCTTATCAACTTTCCGTGAAGTTATTAAGATGACTTCCAAGTTCAAGGTTTTTTCGATATTTATAGCTTTAATTTTGATGTACTTATATAAATTATTTTCTTTGGCATAAGATGATAAACACATCCATGGATGAGGAATCGTAAACATCCATTGTCATTTTGTTTAAGTTATACATCTTTTGGCGTGTTAGGGATACGTTATCAGATTGAATTTTAACGATGCACGCGCACAACGTCACGCAAATTCGACACCCTGATTTTGGCTGGTAAACTAGACCATTTGAATCATACTTCAGCTACCGAGCCTTGTATTTGAATAAACAAGTTTTGAAACAAATAATAATTAAATCAGGAAGGCTTTAAAGTTTTTGTTTAGATGAATTTCCTTTTTAAAGTTGATTGTTTTGGATTTTTATTGCAATACGAGAAACAGAGAACCAAAGTCATCGATATAGGTCAGATGGTTGTGAAACTGAAGTGCCAATGGGTAGGGTACATTGCTCGACGGACAGATGGCCGTTGGGGCAGTATAGTCCTCGAATGGCGACCACGTACCGGATGTCGTAGTGTTGGTAGGACTAGAAGATGGATCAACGATCTGGTTAAGATCGCAGGAATACGTTGGATGAGGGCAGTGCAAAAGCGATCGTCATGGCGATCTTTGGGTGAGGCCTTTATCCAACAGTGGACATCTTGATGATGAGATTTAAGGTCAAATGGATACACTTTCATATTATATAATAATAATAATAAACTTTATTTCACAAAAACAGAGGTTCACAACACTTAAATACATATGTACTACGTCTTAAAAATTAACTTATCTTAAATAAAATACAGTGTTGAATTGAAACTCTGATACCCATGATAAGATCTAACTTGTGTTATGGGTACCAGTGTTTGTGTACAACAATTTATATTGGTTTAAGATAATAATAACAATAAAATGAAGAAGCACGCATACATCTCATCTAAACAACATTTTACAATAATTCATAATATATGTAGAATATTCCATATTTCCATATTTTTTAGTTTTATAAGTTATATTTATATTGGGATCGTATTAAGAAATATATGTCCTATGTATATTCAAGTCCATGGACTCGTCCATCATCTTCGTCACGCGAATACCTTAACGGCCTTGCAAATATACTTGGTATAAAGTTATACCTGAGAATAAACCTAGAATATTTAAAATGTTAACAATGAAATGTTAACATTTTGTCGCTGACAACACTGTTAACATTAAGAATTGTGAGGTTTTCCGAATATCGTTATAGGTAAGCCCAAATAAATCTATCATAAACAAAATGTCAATTTGTAACCATTTCGCATAGTCTTCGGTTATTATCATATAACTTTATACCAAGTTTATTTGTAAGGCAGCATAGTTTTAAGGTTAGGTCATGCGACGAGAGTATAAAAGTGTAGTTAAGGCTCACAATTCAAATTCAAATATTTTTATTCATAATAGGATATTACATCTCTTATTGAAAGTCAAAATCTACCACCCATTCGGAAATGAATGCCTCAGACCTGAGATTTCATTATTATTAATTCACACTCGTTCTAGAAATGGGCCTGTCAACAGCTCCTGCAGGTGCCTCGTCTAGGGGCGAAACACGTGTCACATTGGTTACGGCAGAATTTCGCAAAAACAAAAAACCCGATCGTTCAGTCGGTTCAGTTAGGTTCAGCGGTAGTCGATTATTCGGTGGAGTACGCGATTAAGCCTTATTTGCCATACCAAACCCGACCATGTACTAAGGGGAACAAGGTCGGATTTGGTATGGCCTCAGTATCGGACGGTTCAGTGGGCGCTTCGCATCAATTTCCACCAGTGCTGTACAGGATTCTTGGAAAACCCAAAAATTCTGAGCGGCACTACAATTGCGCTCGTCACCTTGAGACATTATTATAATGTTAATCTCATTCGCCCAGTAATTTCAGTAGCTAAGTTGTGGTACCCATAATCTAGTCGCCTCTAACGACATCCTTGGGCATGGGGCTTTCCTATTCTTTGTATGAAGGCATAAAAGGCATTTATTTTCTCAAAATTGATTCCTTTAGAATTCTATTTGATGTCATTTCTAATAACTACTAGATACTACTACCGCTTCGGAAACTAATGGCGCTCTGAGAGAGAAGAAGCGACGCAAGAAACTCTCCCAGCATCCTCTTTTTGCGCTCTTTTCAATAACAATATACAATATTGTACAGTCATTTCTATCGCTATAAAATAATCACAATCTAGTCCCAGGCTGTCCGATCATTTAGATATTCAGCAGTGGAGTAATAGGATTTATTCCCCGGAGAACAGGGCAGATGGCAGAAAAAGGCGCAGATTGGTACTTAGCGGGTACAAAGAAGTCACTGGTAGAAGTGCGTCGACTTGTAACTTACAGTAATCACCTACACAATCGAGGCTATTATAAATGTACATTCGTCTTGAGTCTCGACAGAATGTCTACGTTTCACAACGCTAATGATTATGTGACGAACAGAACCCTAATATCAGTATCACTCGTACACTCACCGACAAAAGTGCTTTGCTTAATTATCTTTTAAATTTTTGCATTTCTGACCGATATTTTTCAATAATGAAACCTTTCCATATTGCACCTTCTGATAATAAATGTGTAGAGGATTTTAATCTTCAAAGAAGGCTTTTTTTTAAGAAAATAAGGGACGAGACGAGCAGGACGTTCAGCTGATGGTAACTGAAAAACCCAAACTTCTCGTCACCTTGAGGCAAAAGATCTCAAAGAGGCAAAGAAAGTCTCATTTGCCCAGTAATTTCTCTATCTACGGCGCCCTTCAGACCGAAACACAGTAATTTTTACACATTACTGCTTCACGGCAGAAATGAGCACTGTTGTGGTACCCATAATCTAGCTGGCATCCTGTGCAAAGGAGCCAAAGAGTGGTAATTGTAATTATAAATATCAAAATATAACATTGTGTATGTGACTGTAGTTAACTGTTAATGGTATTGTGTTAATGTATTTCTGTAGCAATATAATGACGTCATGATGTTCTACACTAACGCACACATTGTTATTGCTATAATAGTGTAGTATATTTATTACATTATATTTAATGTGCAATGTAAGATGGTCGGTAGTGCTAAGTTTATACGTACGGGGGAGAGCAAACGGGCAAGAGGCTCGCCAATGGACAACTGCCCATGGATATCCGCAACACCAGGGTACAAGAGATGCGTTGCCGGCCTTAAAATTTGGGAGTATGCTGTAATCTTAAATGTCCCTAAGTCGTATCGCTTCCGGAATTGCATCAGGTAGTTGATTCTACAAAGTGACAAGTTCAAGGCAAGAATTTTAGAATGCCAGACGTCAACAATCAATCAACAGAATTGGCAAACATTTAGAATTTTGTGATACAGTATTCCGATACAAGACGATATAATATGATATTTTAAAGACCAATCCCTATTGAAGATCGAATCTGTACCTTTTAAATCCTACTGTAACATTGCTTCAGGTTCACCTATCTAGTTTTAGTTTTAGAGGAGATAGAGATTTTGCTGCGCGACCAAACTGAAAAAGATGTGAGACTAAAACTGTAAGCAAAACATAATATAATGGACATGCTAAAGTCGTATACACAAGCGAATCACTACATAGCTAAAACAAAGTCGCTTCCCGCCATCTATCCCTATGTATGCTTCGATCTTTAAAACTACGCAACCGATTTTGATGCGGTTTTTGAAAATAGATAGAGAGATTCAAGAGGAAGTTATATATGTATAATACATGCATAATATAGTAGTTAAACACTGATAATTTTAGTAGTTTCTTATATGATGTCGTAAATGAACACATTTTTATACGTTTTATCAAACCCTTACCTATGCGTAATGCGTATATTCAGTACGCGTAACAAAGACTAGGAATACATTAGAGATTACATCGAGTGACGTAACGAGACAATAAACAATAGACTAACTATTCAGGGCAATATCTCAATTAGGTTGGCAACACACAATCGAATTACGAAACTAAGCAAAGGTTGAAGTAGTGAGAGGTTCCGGGCGATTATTGGCTAGTTGTTGTCGGAGAACGGATGACAGCCAAGGTTGGTCGGGAGTTTGTATTGAAAATTATCTTTGCACTAAACTCAGTTGACACCAAACTTGCCAGTTTGAAATATGACGAAATCGGCAGAACATTTACGGCCATTCCCAATATACTATCTACAGATAGAGATAAATTACTACCTTCTACTGTCAGTAATGAGCTGTCAATAATCTGAAGCTGTCCGATATATCCACCCGATAAGTCATTCTTATCGCCTTATATTGGGACGCGTGAATTGCAATTTCCATACAATCATAAACTTAAGCGATATACGCTGGTAAGCTATACGTCGTCCCATTGATAGACTGCGTGTACGGATAAGGTGAGTAACCGTCGATAAGTTTATTGGGACAGAAAGGTGAACGATAGTTACGATTTTTATCTCAAGTAAGAGATAGACTGAATATTGGGAACGGCCTTTAGTGCATTTAATGTTCCCAAATCAGCCACTGCTGATTTGGGAACTGGGCTGGGCCACTGCCCAGGGCACTACATTTTTCAGATACACCAAAACCGAGTTCTTAACCTTATTTTGTTTATAAAATGGTTTATTTTGCATGGTTTTATAGCTTTTTTCAATAGCTTTCTGATACATTCACCCAAATCATCCTAATTATAAGCAAACTATTGCAACACGTAAAATAATATGCATTGACAGAACGCTGCGCGAGCGCCAAAATCGCGCCGATATGAGGAATACCGCGCGATCAGAATTTCCCGAAACGGAAAGGTGACAGAAAATTCTTATACATCCATAGACATATGGTATAATAATATTAAGTAAGCCTGGTATTATCTTCCCGTGACAGCTGGGTCCCGTGATCTGTCTAATACGTATAATATTATAGATAACATTACTTTGACCCATACTCAATCATCTTCACATTTAAAATTAAGTGTTATAAAGGATATTAATACTAATAAACACCGAAGATACATTTAACAAATTAGTTTGTTTTGTGTGGCAATGGCAAGTTTAATTCAAGTTTAATTGTATTATTCCGGAAAAAAAATTGCTAGTAGTTATATATAATTTTAATATTATATATATAGTTTTAATTTAAGATCCTAGTTTCACTATTTTTTGTGCTCTGTGCTCATAGAGAATTAATAGTTTGTACACCTTCGTGTGATAGGACTGTGCGTAAGTAGCGCTCTCTGGGTTTCCACGGAAGACCAGCGTTGTGGATTCTTTCGAAACCACTACTATGCTGAGTTGGGGGCCCATTGGCGTCATAAGATCATAATTAGAATAGTATAACTTTAAGAACTATTATCAGAATGTATAATAACGTTAATAAACATTTTTTCTTTCTTTCTTTCTTTACTAGTTTCGGGTCAGGCGTTTTAATCTCAATCCAAAGCTTTGTAAATAATAAAGTAAAAGCAAATATTGTAATTAGTAAAAAATATGCAGTCAGTGTGATTAAATGAAGTATTGGTATTAAAAAAATAATAATAATTCGTCGCCACTTCTCGAGTTTCTCGAGTCGATTTTAATGAGCGTTTCATAGCTATCGTAGAGGCTCACCCTCACTCAGTAGTCATAAAATAAGGTGTTCAGCACGCCAAAAAAGGTTTCAATTAAAATGCTCGCATGACACACCAAGTTCACGTCATATTGTATTTAAATACACATTATATGGCCAAGATAACTGTACAACATAACCTACTTTGTTATCCGTCGGTAAAAGACTGATAACATGTAATCGGTACTTGCTTTAGAGCAAAGCGTATGTGTATTGTCACTAGGGCTGTCAAGCGTATTAATTTTGCTCTTACTTCAATATGAAACTTTTGAGTTGTTTCAGCCATAACGGAGTGCTCAGTAGCCTAAAAGCTAATATCCTATCCTTTAAAAAAATTGACACGGACATTTTGAATCGATTTAAAGACCACAAATTAAAATATTATATTAAGCCTTTAGATCGTTACTTATCCACGATATAAACTATACATCGTGATAGAAAAAAATACATTTGTGTTAAAACACTTCATAAAATTAGCTAGTTTACGTTAAATAATTTTATGATACACATAAATTTAATTATTATGTCATTTCTGCTGTCCACATATCTTTTATTTGCTGTGTACAAATTTAATTGGATCACAGGATCACATAAAGTATCATGTACGTGTTATTAGATGATAATATTTATATGATAGTTTTACCTCTGATATACCAACACGTCCCGCGCACCCGCAATACCGACCTGCTGAGCTGTTTTGGCGCCAAACCTGGCGCCCGCTACTTGAGACGCTATATCCAATTGTGCTTACAATAGACGAGGCATCATAATGCGGTTTATGTTACGGGTAGCTAGATAAACAAGCTTGGTTATTTTAAAAAAAACGTGATTTATAATAGATTCGTGCTGTGATATCGCCGCTCTTTCAGAGTTGTAGGAGAAATTGTGACTATTTAGATAAACGCGTCAAAACAAAAATATTGCGATAGAATTCTTTGCATAATTTTTAAATGTGTAATTTCATTGTTATGATTTCTTTAAAAAAAAATTTTTTTTTTCAAATAAAATTTTCAGACATTTTTCCGTTGTTTGCTAAACAAAAATGGCCGTCGCCAGCAAAGCCAAATAAAAACTAATATATTTTGTCTTCAAAAGCGTTACGCTTTGTTTTAAGGCTCTTAGAACCAAGAGCAATTAAAAATAGAAATTCAAATATTTTTATTCAAAATATGATTCTAAATCACTTATTGAACGTCAAAAACTACCACGGTAGCCGTGTACGCTTGTGCACTGGAACGTATTGGAGGCCTGTTATCTGTTATTGTGCCTAATTCTAAATAAATTAAGAGGATATACTTTTCCCTCTGCTTTCGTCAGATACTCGGTGCCTCCTCAATTAAATTATTGCAGATATACGTTAAGAAACTCGCCGTGACAGCCCTAGTGCCCTTACGTCAACTTCCTGTCGACACAGTTAAACAGTATTGTACAGCTATACAGTATATAGTTTGTTTAATTGATTTCGCTGATAATTACTTTTATCGGCGTCGTTGAGAACACTCAATTCGATAATACGAGCATACGTCTCTTAAGTGTCTACTTGTGATAACGGTTATCTGTTTTTTTTTAATGAAAATAAGGTACAAAACGAGCAGGATTTTCAGCTGATGGTAATCGATGCGGCCTGCCCATTACAATACAGTGCCGATGAGGATTCTTGAAAAACTCCAAAAATTCTGAATGGAACTACAACTGCGCTCGTCACCTTCAGACATAAGATGCTAAGTATCAGTTGCCCAGTAATTTCAATAGCTACGGCGCCCTTCAGACCGAAACACAGTAATGCTTACACCTTACTGCTTCACGACAGAAATAGGCGCCGTTGTGGTACCCATAATCTATCCGGAATCCTGTGCAAAGGACCCTCCCACTAGTATATCTGTTTATTTTTATATTCTTTTTTATTATTAAATACTGTTCATCTCCTAAAATAAAAAGTGTGTGCGTGTAATCTGTACGCGCGATTGAAGTAAAACTTAATAATAATTAACAGCAACATTAATATATTACATTAAATAGAACCTTATTACCAAAAAAGCACTCACGTATTACTGAGGAGCTTTGTAAGATTTTTTGCTATTTTTTTCTCGAAAACGCTAACGATATAATAATAATATTGACACACTTTTTACACAAATTATCTTGCCCCAAGTTAAGCATATATAGCCTGTGTTATGGGTTACAAGACAATGATATATTTAATACAATATACTTACTTAAACATACATAAATTCATATAAACATACTTACATATAAACATACATAAACACATTTAAACATCCATGACTCGGAAACAAACATCCATATTCATCATATAAATAATATAACTTCATCTTTTGAGCAAAGTTGACATTATCTCTACCTAAACTAAAATAATGCCTTTATAATAAACTAGCTGACGCGGCAAACGTTGTTTTGCCATATAAAGTATAATTCACGCGATAGTTTTATAAGTAATAAAATATTGCCTATATTATAGCCTGTACATCATTTTGTTCTATTATCAATAGTTTTTGCAGCGCACGCAAATTTTCGATTTTACACCTTAGCATAGCAATTTTATTACGGATCGCTAATTTTAAAAAAACATAGCCTATAGCCTTCCTCGATAAATGGACTACCCAACACTGAAAGAATCATTCAAATCGAACCGGTAGTACCAGAGAGTAGCGCGTTCAAACAAACAAACAAACACTGCAGCTTTATAATAATAGTATAGATAATATAATTTAATCAAGTGAGATTTTATATATTTTACAAATAATGTTATAATTTGATATTATTATTCATCAGAAAATATACACTTAAACTTTTTACAGGTGAGGTCATTATCAGGTTCTAGATTTTCTCTTTTATGCTTATTTATTGATGAAAGAGTAAAATGTTCCTGGGATGATTCCGCCATTTTATTTGACTGATTATTATTTTCATTTTATTTTCTATTTAAAATTCATTAATACGATTTGCACATTTACTTACAAATATTCACTCCTTGATTGATGTCATTGAGCTGGCACGCAGAACATACTACTGATCCATATTTTAATTCTGTTTCATATTATTTTCGCTGCAAATCTTCGCTTGCTGTCCCATCCCAGCCTCAGAAAGTGGTGCTGCATCGGTACAAGTGTTGGTGTGTCGGTTTGGCTACCCATCACAATGTTTTAGGATAGTATATTTCCTAAGTATTTTTGTCCTGTTAATATAGTTGCTAAGGTATTTATTGTTTTCAGATTTGTCTTCTACACATAGCAACGCGCAGGTCGTGTCATTCGAGGACCAATAGCTGAGCTTGTGTGTGAAGTGACTGTTAAATGGACCAATAGTGAATAGTGAATTAATGAGTGATAATAATCAAAACATAAACAATGTTTGTAGTCAAGCCAGTGATCTTGTGAAATGTGACCTATGCTCTCCTACACGTTATTTTAGAGGTGCAAGAGGCTTAAAAATTCACACCGGTAAAAAGCACAGTTTCGCGTTAGTTTCGGATAAACATCATAGCACCTTGCCCTTGACAAATAACGCATATCATGTTACAACAAATTTTTCGTAATTATTAGGAAAATTAAAGAATTCGGTTCCAGTAGTAAAGCGAATTCCAAAAGGGGCTCGCATTACTGTTGCAACTGCACTCTCCAAAGTCATTCGATCTACAGTAAACCAAAATTCAAAAGATAGTTGGGAGCATTTGTTCATGTTCGCATATTCAACTTTACATGCAAAAAAAGATGACCACAGTTCACTCACACAGAAAATAAAATCAAATTGTTCTGACCCAAATATCTTTGGCAATATTTTAAATAGTAACCAAAATTCACAATTCAACATTTTTCGAAAAGTAGAACAAAAAGCTAATGATGGTGACGTGAAAGGTGGCTGCATCTATACTTTTTCAAATGATATCCTGGCACCCGACTCAAATGAAACACTTTTGGCTTTACAAAGTAAACACCCATCACCAGATGCTAATTGTGTTATTCCGGAACCATCTTTTTCCGATAATCATCTACAGGCTAATGATGGTGATGTACTAAAAGCAATAATGTCCTTTAAGACTGGTTCTGCCGGCGGCCCCGATGGACTGACACCCCAGCATCTTAAAGATCTGGTATGTCCTTCCACAGTGGATGCGGGTAGAGCGTTGTTCGAGGACATTGTTCTTTTAGTAAATCTCATGCTTTCCGGAAAAGTTAATACCGAAATTACCGAAATTTTATATGGTGCGAATATATGTGCTCTTAAGAAAAAAGATGGTGGTATTCGTCCTATAGCCGTGGGCTGTACATTTCGACGCCTTGTTTCTAAAATTTGTTTTAAACATATTTCTCCTTTCCTATCAACTAAATTCATTCCAACTCAGTTGGGTTTCGGCTGCAAAAGTGTTTGCGAAGCTGCAGTACACGCTGCGCGAACTTTTTTGGAGAGAAACTCTGGTGATGTCTTTTTAAAATTAGATGTGAAAAATGCTTTTAACTGTGTTGATAGGGGAGCTCTGCTGAGAGAAGTTAAAAATTCAATTCCTTCAATCTATCATTATATTTGGCAATGTTATAGTAAACCATCCAAATTATTATTTAAAAATCATAATATTTGGTCTTCCGTTGGCTGTCAGCAAGGTGACCCTCTTGGTTCAGCAATATTTAGCCTTGCCATTCTTTAGTACTTTGGGTGGTGAAGTGGACTCTGTTTTAGATGATTTGAAAGTTGTAATAGAAGTTTTGGCTCACTCGGCCTTGAGTTAAATTTTTCGAAATGCGAGCTTTTTATCGGCGTAAATTTCCAAATTTCAGACCGGGTTGATATTACCAATAAATTTAATGTTCTGGCCCCCAATATTAAAGTTTTGGATAAGAATTCACTTCACCTTCTTGGAGCTCCATTATTTCCTGTTTCAATTCCAGCGATCTTAAACGATCACATTAAAAAATTTAATAACGTTTCGGACAGATTATTGAAAATTAATTCTTATATGGCCTTAACTCTTATTCGGTCTTGTTTATTTGTTCCAAAATTTACGTACCTCTTAAAGTCTAGCCCGTTATGGAAATTTCCAAATTTGCTTGATGTGATTGATATTTCACTTAAAAATATTTTAGAACCCGTTTTGAATTGCACGTTTACAGATCGTGCATGGTCTCAAGCCTCTTTACCGATACGGTTTGGTGGTTTGGGTACTCGCAAAGTTTCGGGCGTTGCCTTACCAGCATTTCTATCTTCAGTTCATAGTGCGCAGCCTTTGGTTACTACAATTGTAAATCATATACCAGGTAACTCAGAGATTGTGTATTTGAACGAAGCTAACAATGCTTGGCTAAATATTGCAAACATTCAAAATTTTCCAGACGATTTAAAGTGTCAAAAAGCATGGGACGCACTTCTTTGTAAGTCAGCCTTTGATGATCTTTTGATCTCATCTACTGACATAACAGATCGTGCTCGTCTTTTGGCCGTGACACAAAATGAGTCGGGATTTTGGTTACAAGCCTTGCCTTCTGCGCCGATTGGAACGCTACTTGAAAATATGATATTGTCATTATGCGTATCACTCCGGCTAGGTATAAAACTGAATGAACCACATCAATGTAGATGTGGCGTTCAGTTAGATGCTCTTGGACGCCACGGGTTATCCTGCCTAAAATCGGCAGGCCGTATCAGTCGTCACGCCAGCATTAATGAAGTCATCCGCAGGGCATTTGCCGCTCTTAATATACCAGCTATTTTAGAGCCAAATGGTATTACCCGCCGCGATGGCAAGCGTCCTGATGGAATGACGCTGGTGGCTTGGGCACGGGGAAGGGCGCTGGTGTGGGACGCTACTTGCGTCGACACTCTGGCTCCTTCTCATGTCCAAGTTACGTCAGTTGGTGCTGGGGCTGCTGCTTCGACTGCCGAAGACAGCAAGCGTCGCAAATATGTTGGTCTCAGTGAGTCATACATCTTTGTGCCGTTTGATGTCGAGACACTTGGCCCGTGGGGCCCAGAGGCGCGGAGAATGTTCAAAATACTATCTTCGCGCCTCAATAAGGCTACTGGAAACCCAAGCGCTGGCAGCTATTTCGGTCAACGGATCAGCCTTGCTATCCAACGCGGTAATGCTGCCAGTATTCTTGGTACGCTTCCACGTAATGATAGTTTTAATTTTATGTAGTCGTAGTATTGTAAATATAGTTATAAGATTTGTTTTGATTAAATAAATCTGACTTCACTCCTTAAATAAAATAATTGATAATAAGAAGTTGAAGGTTATATTAGCACATATTAATATTATGACGTTGTTATTGAATATTAACGAATATGGCTGTATAGGCTCGAACAATTTGCCTATCCCAATAATGACGAAGAAACCAAAAACAAATGAACGATAGTCGCAAATATCAGAAAAAATTTGTAACTCATATATAAATAAGCAAATTATACACTTGGAGATTTTCAAAAAATACTACTGTGCATATTGCTTTTTTTTAAAACCATAATATTATAACGGCTTAAAAAATTGTTTCAATTTACTTTTTTACTGAGCGTTACTTCCGTCAGAAAAAAATTCTAACTTACCCCCAAGTCGCGCCTAAAGAAGTTTTACTTCAATAGGATTGTTAACCACATGATGTATGATCTTTTTGAACAATTCAAAGTAAGAAAATTTCCATATAATATTATTTTTTTTCAACTTCCGATACAAAATCACATAGACAATATGATTTGGTTTGTCAATGTGTTCAATAGCTATTTTAAATATACAAAGAAGCTAATACCAAGCGTGGCTGACTTTTTAGGACTTGTCAATCAAAACCGGTTACATTAACAATAGGTGCGCTCTCCTTTTCTGTCTTACCGTGTTCTTCTTTCTCGCTCGCTTTGTTTGTCTGTGTGTTTGTATATTTTACGTCTATGGTCACGGACGAGTAAAAAAAGAAGGACTCCGCGCCGTGATATTAGCAAGTGAAGCACCGTTATGCTAGTGTGTGTGCGGTTACGGGGGATACTAGTTACACAATTTTTTCTCCCTTAAATAATCATAAATGGCCACAATCACTTATATAGTATCGTTTTTACACTTTTTCACAACGCATGACGGCTTTTTTAACATATTTTATTGAGACGCAAACTGATCTGTCACAGACGATGACAATTCTCATAATGGCCACCTATCGGCCTGTAGTAGTGTAAGTGTGCGCGTGGGGCCTATGTATTTACACGTTAATCGGCTTGTTTTGGTGCTACACTGTTATGTAACGTGACACGGAGTCCTTATTTTTTTACGAGGCCGTGGTCTATGGCATGTAATCTCCGCCCTTGCTACACCAGAGGAATCACTGGAGCATTGAAGTCTTTTTAAATGAATGTACTTAATAACTTTATAATTCTCTATGTCGTGTCAGTTTAGTACTAAGTGAAATATTGGTTCTTGCAATCCGCATTGTGAAAGAACAAACATCGAGACTGGGGATTATATCTGACTTAGCGTATGGTGTGATTGCAGGTTTCAACGACAGCAATCAGGTCAGGTCAGGCTATTTGGCATATTTCCCGTGAGATAAAGAATACTCGCTTTAATACCTTTTTCATATTGGTTGTTTATCGCATTTTTGACTCGGTCTACAGTTATAAAACCAACGTGACAATTAAATATTGCTTAATATAAAACCATGGACTAGTAAAAAAATAAGGACTCCGTTTCACCTTACGTAACAGTGTAGCACCAAAACAAGCCGATTAACGTGTACGGTGTAAATACATAGCCCCACGCACACGCTTATACTACTACAGGCCGATAGGCGGCCATTATGAGAATTGTCATCGTCTGTGACAGATCAGTTTGCGTCGCAATAAAATATTTTAAAAATGCCGTCGTGCGTTGTGAAAAATTGTAAAAACAATAACAAAAAAGTATTTGTGAATAAATGATTATTATGCGAGAAAATATTATGTAACTGGTATACCACGTGACCGCACACACGCTAGCATAAAGGTGCTTCACTTGCTAATATCACGGGCACGGAGTCCTTCTTTTTTTACTAGTCCGTGTATATAACGTGTTACAAAATTAACGGTAAATATGTAAACAATTATCAAAACCAAAAATTTTGTCCACCCTAGTAAGCTGTCATGTCAGGGAATTAAACTGAAAAGCCTACGTACCTATTTTTAACCGACTTCAAAAAAGGAGGAGGTTCTTAATTCGTCGGTATGTTTTTTTTATGTTACATCAAATCTTCGGACTGGGTGAACCAATTTTGATAATTCTTTTTTTATTTGAAAACTGGTGCTTCCCGTGTGGTCCCAGATCTGACAATAGCAACCATTAGAAAACAATAAAAGTCTTTAATTTGCTATAAGTAAGTGCGCGACAAATTTACGAATAACTCACTATCGCGCCAAGCGATTTCTTCCCAATTGTGTCACCTATGTATCGCAAAGACGTTCTACTTATAGTTAAATTCCTTTTTACTTACTTTGAACACACGTGAGATAACATGAAATAGTATTTCAAATTTAATATCTGTGAAGGAATATCAAATCCCTGAAATATTCGACAGATCTAACACAGCCCTACAAAATTTTTCATATAATGTATTATATGACGTACTCGTTTGAGATAAAGTTGGTTATCGTCCGGCGTATACTAAACACGTGACTCTTATTGTTCCCAACTTAAATTGCGTATTGTTTTAGCCATACTGTGCGCTTACTCAACAGTGTTTCCTTCTCACAAAGAATTTGCCCTTGTGTTGTATTTTCGTAAAGACATTTATATATAAATACTGACAGGAAGAAAATTGTACCTTAGCGAGACAGTAAAAAGAGACAGACACATAAATTCATAAGATAAAACGTGGGAGAAAATGACAAAGGAAGTTACACTGTTTTGGTACCAGGCGATCATAGTAGAAGAAGAGATTGTCTTTTGTATGACGCGAGTATACCTTAATATATTTTGACGGCATGCGAACGACGTAATACTACATGGACAGTAATGTAGTAATGTCAGTAATGATCTTTCATAGCGATTGAAATGATGTGTCATCGTTATATTATGCAGTTTAGATGTATAATGTAAATTTTGCATCGGTTACAGCGATTCCGTTGATTGAGTGTTTGGACGCCAAATTTAATTTGAAAATTTAGTACATACATAAGTTACCATAAGCCACTTGCATCATTTATTGTAAGCTTTCAGTCTGAATAAGTCTATGTAATATATATTAATAAAATCATAATTATAGTATAATAATTATCAAACTTTGTATACAAAGATCATAGTTATAACTATGATCATTACTGAAACCTTCAATTATCCTCTTCTCGAAATTTTACATTCGTCTCATTATCATGAGAAATAAATAGATATCATATTATATTCCTAACTTCCTTTTTATTTGGGATAAAAGTGTTGCTTTATCATTAGTCTCAACGAATCTCAAAGGCAATATAGATTTCCTAAATAGTAGTGAGTTATTTACCATCAATTACTCTGCTAGGAGGTTTACTCCCAAGTCGCAACACAAACGTTGCTAATCCGAACCAATTGTGAATTCATTAGCAACACGTAGAGTAGCAGTGTTAATATACCTCTTCAATTCGCACATCCCTAGACACTTTTGTTTAGACTGCATTCGAAGCTCTACTTAACAAAGAGACTAAAGTAAATATATGACGTGGAGCCGACAGTACGAACAAAACTTTTACAAAATTGAAAAAAAAAGGTCTGAAAAAATGGCCACGTAAAATTTGCGAAATTGAAAAAAAAATACCGAAATTTGTTGCTTTTTTGTTGCTAATTAGTTGCTAAAAATTAATTTTGTTGCCCTCCCCCCTCCCTAATTTGGTAATGGGGGGAAACGCCTACTATTTGGTTCTGGCTGTTGTTTTAACTATTCTAACATAACCTAACCTAACCAATTTTAATGAATTGTAGTTGATAGAGCTTTGGTCCACGATTATAGTGCTATCACTCTTATTACAACGTAATACACAGTTTTCAAGAAAAACCAAAATAAAAGACGACCCTCCCCGCCTCTACCAGTTTTTATTTTGTTGTTGACTCTCCCTGCTAAAACAAGCTGCACTGTGAGGAGCAACAAATTTTCATTTTTAGTTTCATTTATAGTGTTTCCGCGAAAAATCGTTAGTTAAGCAAGCGTGGCCGGTTTTTTTGTAAACCGATCTTCAACTTCTATTGACTTCCGGTTTTTATTTTGTTGCTGACTCTTTCTGCTAAAGCAAGCTGCAGTATTAACAGCAACAAATTTTCATCATAGTTTTTCCACGTAAAAATCGTTAGTTAAGCTATTTTTCTATGACCTCCCTTTGCGTACCGCTTCAGTAGTTGTTTCGGTGTTATTTATTATATATTCTCTTTTAAATTATCAGATAAAAAAGACCACTACGTCTATTATAGGCAACAAGTCCGAAGACATCTTTCAAAATACGCGACATGGTTCTAGGTGCTGTCTTCATCTTACGAGACGAAATTTTTGCTGTCGGACATGATTTCTTCGAATTTTTTTCCTTGCTGCTATGACCACCTTTTTCGAACAACCACTACGTGGACGGCCAGATCTTTTTCTGTCACAAACAGAGGAGGTCTCATTGTACCTACTAATAGCCCGATTACACAAACATTTTACTAATACCAAGCGTTTGGAGAGTTTTAAAAATTGCATTTGGCTTCATACCTAGTTTGTGTAATGCAATCACAGCGATTTGGTTCGCTAGCGTGGCCGATTATTTTGTTTTTGGCATAATTAAAAAAAATCTTTTTTTTTTCCTTTTAGCATATTTCAGCAACAAATTGACCCCTATTTGCTTGATTGATCAGTCTACATTCAGTGATTCACACGCTATCTTAATGTAAAGTTAGCGTTATTGCCGTATTTTTGCGATCGGATAGAGCAAAAAAATTAATTTTTTAGCAACTAATTAGCAACAAATTTCGGTATTTTTTTTTCAATTGCGCTAAATTTACGTCGCAATTTTTTTCGACCTGGAAAAAAAACTTTTAAACTCTTGTGCCAATCAACTAACAGCTCTTTGATGATAATTTTGAGAGTAGCGCCAAGTAGCGCGCTCTCTGTCGTTCGATTCCTGAAATACATTCTGTTTCAATACGTGTTACAGCTGTTGGGATCTAGATGGCGCCACTATGACTCGGAATCAAAACTATCGAATGAATAATTTGCTAATGGCCGCTTTATGTACTTAAATCTCTGCTTCTGTAAATCTGCATAAAGTTGATGTAAATAAAATAATAACCTAATTTTTATGACAATAACCTTTACAGGAAAATAATTATAATAATTATACAAATAAAATTTGAAAACAAAATTTTATGAACGATGCGGGACTTGAACCCGCGAACTCTCGCGTTCCGTGCGAGCGCACTTACAACTGCGCCAACCGTTCGAGTGACGTAATGATGATAAGAATCTTGTATGGTTTATTCAACTTTCAAGTTGTGGGTTCATCTACAGTATCTACTTAATAATTGGAAAATTATTATATAATAAATAAATATGCATATGCATATTAGGAAATTGACTTGAGGTGTCGCTTTTGCAACTCAAATTTTATTTGTGTAATTAACCCCAGAAGTGAGGGTTATCACTTTAAAAAAAAACATAAGAAATTTTTAATAATAACTATATTTTAAATCTATGGGATGAACTATTAAATACTGAAATAGAAACGTGCGCAAGCTTCATGCATAATAATTAAATAAATAAAATAAAATAAAAAAGCCTTTTATTTATACTAAATAACATAATTAAGTTAAACTAAATTTAAAAATTAAAACAAACTATAATTATTGTTAGTAAACTTAACTTAACTCAAGCCTAATATTATAAGAACTTAAATGGAGAATAGTTTTATGTTAGTAATTTTTTTTTCTATTTCTTAATTATAAATGTTAAATAAGTAGTATGGGCCTCTTTGGGTGAAGGCCTCCTCCATTTTTTCCCCACTATACGGTCTTTGTCCAATATTAGCCAGTCTTTTCCAGCGTATTCAATCACATCATCAGCCCACCTCTTACACGGTCTTCCAACTTTTCTAATACCCACTGGCCCTTTCCATTTCATAATAATTAGACCGATGAAATGAGAGAGATAGGTGTTTTTCTGTCTGTTCTGAGAGTGGAACTAACTGACTCGCAAAAAAAAAGAAGGAATAGAAAGGCCTTTGCCCAACTGAGATCCACCTGAGAATTAGACAATATTAATTCAACTAACACAAGCATATCTAATATATAAAATTCTCGTGTCATGGTGTTAAACTTTGAACTCCTCCGAAACGGCTTGAGTTGATTTTGAGTGCATATTGGGTAGGTCCGAGAATCGGACAACATCTATTTTTCATCAGCCTAAATGTTAAGGGTGGTGCACACGAATTTTTATTTCTTATTTTTTTTTAATTTATTTGATTATGAGTCAGCATTAAAAATACATACAACTTCAAATTTTCATCCATCTACGATCAACAGTTACTTTTGTATCGCGATTTTAATATCGGCAATACAACGTTTGCTGGGTCAGCTAGTATAATATAATGATTGAAATGTCATCTTAATAAAATTGTAACACGCAAAAACTTATAATAATCAAATGGAAAGTAATAATAAGAGTTTAGATAATTTAAACGTCAAGATAGAGCCTCTTACTGTTAGACAGCGCATGAAAACAGGCCAGGCTCATTACTATTTACGGCCGTTTTCAATAACCTATCTATCCTTAGTTTAACTTACTAGACGTAGACAAATCTATCCTTTTACGCTTACATACATTTCTATAACCTACCGACATAAAGCATTGGACTGTAACTATATTGGACATAACTATGGATAGATAAGATCTTGTCATTAAACGGTGACAGCCATGTATCCGTAAGTTAAACTAAGGGTAGATAGGATATTGAAAACGGCCATTAGTGTGCATGACAACAATACCTTTGTGTTAGTACGCGTGCATTGCTCAACATAGAGGTTAACCATTAACCGCAATTGTTTCGTCGTTTTCACAGCTGTCATAATCTAGACCACTGACCTGTATAAATATCACTGGAGAAGCTGTTCCATATGTTTGACAGCAATTTTTTTGTTACTATTTGAAGCGCCACTCGCGAGTGTCCACAGAACTAATATTGACGTATAATGCAAATGGCTCTAAGTGAACGTACAATACTCTGAAGTATTTTTGCATTTTGAATTAATTTTGTTCATTTTCTCTGTTATTTATACTTCAAGAATCAACGTAGTAAAGTACACAATTTTTTTTTGTAAATAGTTTCCCCCATTTATCGGTTTGCTGAGGTTGTCTTCAATAGTCTTAGTACCGTAGACTCTCGCTACATGACCAACAGCGCCAAAATGGCGAATATCAAACAGGCAAAAAAGCACTATGACAGCAGCCAGTTAAGTTGTATATAGTAGAGGTCAGTGATCTAGACGTATTTAAATGATCTAAGAGTAAAATGCCTTATTATTTTTGTTAATACGTTGCTCTATTCAAAAATCAAGGTTACCGTGCTAAAATACTTTTGCTATCAAAATGTTTTAGTACTCATAAACAATCATTTCTATAAAATACTAGCTGACCCGAAACATGTTGTTCTGTATATAATAAATAAAATAATGTTTTTTTTATGAATTTGTCAATAATATTTCATAGCATCAAGAATTGCATCGTAAAAATGCATCCTGTTGTTGTAATGAAATTGTTTCACAGCATAACTGTCAAACCGTTGCCTCAATAAATACGACGGGGTTGCCATCAAAGGAAAAACAAATTTGTTGTTTTTATTTAATTCCGAGCATTTTCCTATTTATTTACCTTTTAAACCTTCCCTGTACTTCCACAAATAATTCAAGACCAAAATTAGCCAAATTGGTCCCGGCGTTCTCGGAGTTTTAGCGAGACTAACGAACAGCAATTCATTTTTATATATACCGAAGATAGAAGATAAGTCAAAGCACATATGATTATAATTTCATAGCCATCATTTGCGCAAACTGGTTGTCAAGATGAAGGTGCTCCGTTTGTCATTATAAAAATATATGGGCAATTAAACTGCACTGCGTAACAACAGGCTTATTAACTTAGAGTTGCGAATATATAAAATTGATGAAAAATCAATTAAAGAATCTGGGTTAAGTAAAAAAAGAATTAATTTCTTTGTTAGAACTGTTATTCTAGCGACACAACAGAAACTACTATTAACAACAAAAGTCAAAACGTAACAATGAATACTTCAAAAACAGGGCAGTGATAGCACGAACATATCACGACATGTACCTAACGGTAATGCAACTGCAAACCGTACTAACGCAACAGGATGAGCGCGAGGGGTTGAAAAGGGTAACGGGAGGGGGCTTCATGTTCCAGAGAGGTGCAGAGATAATGTGGCCGTGTAGTAACTAGTTCGGTTTTTGAGATACAGCCAGGGGTGGGACAGACGCCTTATAGTGACGTTTTCAGAAGACTGTAGTGCCATCTGTTAGTTGGCCCGAAAATGAAAGCTTTGTCAGCTGTCACTCGCTTTGAAACCTTTCAACTTTTCTTTATTTGTGATACTGTCCACTGGTCATAAAATGGCGGCTACGCCTAGCGTTTGCACATGTATGTAGCTCTCGTGTTCCATTTTGCATATTTACACTACTAAATCTATTCTTTATGTTCTATGTTGTGACAAAATTAGATAACTAACTCTACGCGCAATTTCATCATGGTAAAATATTGCAATACCTACATTAAAAAGTAGAGTTAGTTATTTAATTGCGTCAGAACATTAAAAATGAATTTTATAATTTCGAGCTTATATATAGTTATTTTCGGGGCCAATCTCCAGATGGCGCCAGCTTTCAAATAGACAGCTCATAATGCGTAGAGAGGCCACTCATTTCCCTATATATTATTATACTCTTTGGATACAGCCCGCTGACACAACGTGGTACGGACGGACATCGGCGTTTTAGTAATAAGGTTCCCTTTCGTCGAACTTCGGGTACGATACTCTAAAAACATTATGTGTATTTTCATATGTGTAACAGTCAATCATTATTAAATTTATATATTTGTAAAAAAAAAAATACTGGTGTAGGCGATACTTTGCGGAAATCCATAATTATCCAAATGATGTGAGTTTTCTTTAGTGTTAATTCCGTCAATATTTGTCTTCAAACAATTCGATATGTGTTTCGCCTCTACACGAGGCATCCTCAGGAGATGTTAACTCGCCAAACTCTATTTCTCTCTCGTGCCAGATGATCATTTGGATATTTATTTGTGTCAAAAAATTACACAAATGTGACATTATATCATTCACCACCATCATGAAAATATGATATCAACATCATGAAAATATTCATAACTAAAAATAATTAACCTTAAATCTAATAACATGAAGAAGAGTTCTCAATGACAGGATCAACCAGCCATCGCAATTATGACGCTTGGACCAGCCATCGCCGCCCTTGACCATATTTAGGGAAGAAACTTCCCGCCCCACGACGCAGCCACAAGCAGTGAAATTTAAACGAGCATTACGATGACTGTCACATAATAACAAGAAGGAATGTGTATCTACATATCATGCAATTAATGTAATTAATAATACTAGAATTGCTTCGAGACTAGCTATCGCCGGTTTCTTATATAAGTAAGTACAGGATTGTATAACTTAAGTATTCAGTCGACATCGAGTCCGCTAACCAGAGCATGTACTTCAATTACGTCAGACTTACATTAACCAGCTGTTTATCAGAGGAAACGAGTCACTGATCACAACATGTTTGCCACCCATCCATTCCTGTAACATGATAAATATACACTGTACTTACCTCAAGCAAAACACGCGTCGAAAACCCCAACACGCAATACGAAACAAAACAAAACAAAACAAAATCGTTAGTCACAAAACAATAGCACACAAATGCACACCGGCGTTTTCGGCAAACAAAAATAAACAACACTGAACAAGAACAAAAACAACGTAAATTATAGGTTTAATGGTCTCTACAAAGGCCTGCGGTTTCAGCGGGCAACACAATTGATTCCGAGATTTTCTCGATAGAATCGCGTAAGTATTTTCTGCAATGGAATCGCATCCAATACACGCTTCGATGGCGCAAGTAGTACTGAACGAACGTAGAGTGAAAAAACAACAAACCAGCCAAGAGCATGGGCCGCGTACTCGGTGAGGAAACGCAATTATTCAATACGTCTATCCCTTTCTTACTCAAGGAAAATCGAATAGGTTTTCGCCTTTGTTATGGAACGGCGTGTAGCTTTGATGAATTGACTAGGTTATGTTTGGAAGTTGAAGTGTAGTTAATTAGTTTTACGATTTCAGTTTAAGTTTTTGGCTGACATCAAGAATTATTTTGGGGAATTAACTACTTTTTAATATTACTCAATACATTTTTCAGTTCTGATTATTAACTTCAATATTTAAATTCATTAAATCTGTTTGAATTTTCACTTCTTGTGCTCAAAGAATAAATTGTAGAGATATTGTAGAGGTAGGTATGCTATAAGAAGAATTAATTTACAAGTGCGAGGGTAATGTGTTTGATTCTTGGAGTGACATAAACATACTTTTTCTTTAGAATAACCTTTTTTAACCGACTTAAAAAAAAGGAGGAGGTTCTCAATTCGTCGGTATGCTTTTTACCTCAGAACTTTCGACTGGGTGAACCAATTTTGATAATTCTTTTGTTATTTGAAATGTGGTGCTTCTTGTGTGGTCTAATTGCAATTTGGTCCAGATCTGACAATGGCAACCATGAGAAAATCGTATTTGTATAAATGGCTTTTACATTACCACGTAATTGTCAATTTTTTTTAATATTAAAATGGATATAGTATGTTATCCCTAGGACATAGACATATGACATCGCAGACTTTTCTGTAGATCTCAATAAGATACACATTTTCACCATACTATATTTTGTTATATCTTAACGTTTTCTTTAAAAGCTCCCAGACGGCTTATGTTCTTCCGACACCTCTAACCTATTGATTTAACTTATACAAAACTATATAGAAAACTTAACAAATTATAAAATATATACTAAAACTTTCCACGAGAAGCACGTTATCCATTGGTGACAACAGCCAGAAAATCGGTGAAGTTGTTTTTGAGTTTATCGCGAACAGACAGACAGAACTACTACTTACAATCTTGTGAGTTTTAGCTTTCTAAACATCATCTCTATAAAATATTTCACTACACCCCATCTCATACTTCGATTCCCGACTCGTGGTTTGACCGACCAGTTTGTCACACCAGTGTGACTACGAGTATTTCTTTTTCCTTTTATGCTTTTTGCCTTTTATGCTTATGCCTTATTACGCAAACGAAACTTATTAATAATTATATATCTTTAGGCTATTTTACGGAAATACTACTTCAATTAAGGTGCAGTAAAACTCGAGGTGTGAAGAGGAAAAAATCATTTTCCGTCAATAGTCATTCGTTATCTAAACTATCGAGATCATGAAAATAGAAATTGACACATCACTTATTATATCACTTACCAACAGGGTGTAGTAAAACCCATGGTGTGACGACGAGGAAAAAAAATTACTCGTAGTCACACTGGTGTGACAAACTAGTGTGACCACGAGTCCGGAATCCATACTTCCTGCAAGGGTTTAGATTTCATTCTTCATGACGATAGATGGATAGACTATATGTATTCATATTTTATTTAAAAGCTGTTATTTAAATAGACATAATATTTTTATTTGTAAATACAGATAAGGCTTCCGGACGGATGTAGAGTAGAGTAGATAAACAGTTAGAAACGAACTAAATATTATTGAATAGTAAAACATTGGTGTTTTATTTTGTTAAATCAAGATTTTATACAGCCATCTGATCACATGTAGTGTCTCTACGCCGTTAGAATTTTATATATTTCAATAACTTATGATGAAATTACAAATTTTAAATTTGTTTTTTAAGAGCATATGTTCGAAAAGGATAAGAGATTGAAATTTATCCCCGTAAGCTCCTTTCTACGTATGGTACGGTACTGTCTACCTTTAGTCCATCAAATGTTGTTTGTAAACATAGTAAGTATTGTAACTGACATAAATTGCTAATTAAGTAAATAAACATTTACGGCCTTACAATTCAACTTGGCATAGAGTTATATCTGAGTTGTTGACTAAAGATCCGAAGAGCTGTTTCACCTGATTCCGCCAGAAATAAGGATATCGTCTCTACGATTTGGATGTGTCTCGATCCTCCACAGTGCGGTTTTTAAGGAGCTTCCTTGTGCGGTGTTTCCGGGACGATACGACATGGGTATCTCCATCCTTTAAGGCTGGCAACGCTCCTGTGATTCCTCTGGTGATGCATGAGAATGAGTACCTAGTAACATTTTGCATATTCTTGGTTTATTCTCAGGTATAATTTTATACAAATTTTATTTGTAAGGCTGTTATTGTTTTACTTGCAAAAGCTGTAAAAGCTCTGACACTCTACTTTACGTATCTAGAGAGACATTTTACATTTTATCCTATCATTGTTGTAGAAATAAAATCAATATTTTTTTTTCGGTTTTGTTGTCTCGTTGTTAACATGTTTATTTTCTCTACTGTCTCTGCAAATAAAATATAATGATAAGGACCAAAGATTGTAAATTAATAATAACCATAATATTGACACACTTTTACACAAATTATCTTGCCCCAAACTGGGCATGGCCTGTACTATGGGTGCAAGACAACGCTATATACTTAATGCAATAAACTTACTTAAACCACGAACAACTAAAAAATGAAGGACTCCGCGCCGTGATATTAGCAACTGAAGCACCTTTATGCTAGTGTGTGTGCGGTTACGGTGTACCAGTTACACAATTTTTTCTCCCTTAAATAATTATATATCCACAAATACTTTTATATTATTATTTTTATACTTTTTCACAACCCACGACGGCATTTTTTAAATATTTAATTGCGACGCAAACTGATCTGTCATAGACGATGAAAAATCTCATATTGGCGGCCGATCAGCTTGTATTAGTATAAGTGTATGCGTGGGGCTATGTATTTACACGTTTACTGGCTTGTTTTGGTGCCTCACTGTTATGTAAGGTGACACGAAGTCCTTATTTTTTACCCGTCCGTGACTTAAACATACATAAATACATAATATAAACATCCATAGCTCGGAAACAGACATCCATATTCATCATACAAAAGATTGCACCTACCGGGATTCGAACCCGGGACCTGTAGCTTAGTAGTCACGGTCGTCTAAATTAAACACGAGCGCTCTACATAAACAAGTCATCTACAAAAGTTGGTGTGGCATTAGTGTTTTAAATTCGTACGATTCGTAATTCAAGTGCTTACAGAAACTAATACATTGTACAAAACGTTTTTGTTAATCAGAGTTGAGAGATAGAGTAAAGAGAGTTAGAGAGTCACACGCTTTCATGAGCATAATGTGAACAAATTGAATAAAACACTTTTATAAGATTAAAACGCCTGTAACAGTAACCGTGTTTTTATATTAGATTTTTGCTTAATAGTGACTATCTTTATTTTTATTTTAGATAATTTATCTAACACCTAGGATCCAATAATCTCTTAATTGAAACCCACACCTACATATACCAAAACATAAGGGGACACTTTCAATAAATTTTGCCAAAAACCATCTGTCTACAGCAAATACCACCACCGAGGCAATAAATGGCGCTAAACTTCATAATGACAACTATGACAAATACTATCTTTGACTCATTTCATCTGCAGTCCCCCTGAAAACGAGATCTGGAAAGGTCATGAAACGTCGGGTTAACTAAAATAATAATAAAAATGTAACTTTTACGCAAAAATCTGATGTAAAAACACAGTTACAATTAGTTTTAATCCTTTAAAAGTATTTTATATAAATGTGGAACACTCGCGCTAATCAAAGAAATTACTAATATCTTATATAAATATGTCTTGAATTGAGTAATATAACAGATTACTCAAATACTCGTACCATCTCTATTGCAGCAATTCTGCAGTTGTGGCCTCGCGTTCAAATATCAAGGAATTATAAAATAGCTCACATAAAAACACAGGCTCATTATGTACTAGGTACCGTTCACCGTCCTTAGATTTGCACGAATTTGCAATTTGTCGGAAAGTGCATTTATAAAAGTATAGACGGAGCATATATAAAAAATATATAATATGTATCTTCAAAAAAAGTGCGTACACCTTCCTTAAAGGCCGGCAACGCTCCTGTGTTTCCTCTAGTATTGCAAGAGAATATGGGCGGCGGTGATCACTTAACACCAAGTGATCCGTACGCTCGCGTGTCCTCCTTTTCCATAAAAAAATATTTACATGCTAAAAAATATCTTCAATATATGTTTTTTCGTATTTTATGCGCTGCAATCCCATTCATTGGATTACAATGAAGTTTTGCTAACCCTTTTCTTGCATTGGCGGGGGTAAGTTTTAAGCATACTAACAGACAAATTATTTTTGCATTGATTGTTTATAGTAACACAGTATAAATGTGATTTCTTGAAAAAAAGAAGAAAACTGCTCTATGAAGGAACGCATCCAGATGGTGTGGATGACATCTTAATTTGTGTGGTAAGAAGGTGGAATCAGGCGGCAGGAATCAGATCAAAAAGCTCATCGGAACACTCCCCGTGATAAATGCGGTAAAATACACACAGCGATGTCTCTACGCAAAGTTTAGTGATCTAGCCGAGCACACAGCAATTCCGCCGACATGCAGCTCTGAGTTGCACGCACCTGACCGCACCTGACCGCACCTGATGCACCAGACTAGAGATGACAGCAATACTCGATAAATGGGCTGACATGCCTGCGCTTTGTAGAGCGCTAGAATGTGGCTGGTATTAAGTATGGCCGTGCTCTATCAATTTCCTCCAGTTTTTTCAAAACCAATTTGGCTTTGCGTTCCAGATGATCGCTGATTTGGCGAGTTTTCAAGACCAATATTCCAATACTAGGTTAGCACACAGGCGAGGCATTGATAGAAGTAGCGGTTATACGACATGTTGGTTTTTTAGTAGTTAACGTTCAAAGTTAAGTCTTATGTCAAACGTGAATCGGTTCATAAATCTATCATAAAATACCGATCGAATTGAGAACC
The DNA here is from genome assembly GCA_949711755.1 of Leptidea juvernica. Taxonomy (NCBI): domain Eukaryota; kingdom Metazoa; phylum Arthropoda; class Insecta; order Lepidoptera; family Pieridae; genus Leptidea; species Leptidea juvernica. Next base: position 9,366,613 of record CATIXQ010000020.1, read on the forward strand.
TCCTCCTTTTTGAATTCGGTTAAAACAAAGAGTTCCAAAGAAATGGTAGATATTTAAATATGTCACATTATAAAAATGATATAGCACACACAGCGCGCGTTGAACGCTGTCTGTACGCTGGATGTAATTTTTCTTACATTTATATGTCTTCCTGTTAGACAATCGATAAAAACAGACCAGGTTTAATACTTTAGTGTGCGTGACAAGTTACTTCTTACACTCACGATTTGTATGACACTTTGCGATCGAAATAGAGATTAACTCTAAACTAAATTTTTTTCGACGTTTTCACAGCTACCATGATAATCTTGACGTATTAATGATCTCAGTAATTTTCATTTTTTTTATGGAATAGGAGGACAATCGAGCGTACGGGTCACCTGGTGTTAAGTGATCACTTCCGCCCACATTCTCTTGCGACACCAGAGGAATCATGTCAATCATGGAAGGTACCTATGTCATATCGTCCCGGAAATAGTACACAAGGAAGCTCATTCCACAGCTTTGTAGTACTTGCAAGAAAGTTCCTTGAAAACCGCACTGTGGAGAACCGCCACACATCCAGATGGTGGTGATGATATCATGATTTATGAGGTGTCGTGCCAAGGTGGAATTCGGCGGTAGGAATCTGGTCAAATAACTCTTCGTCAACAACAATGTCGTGAACGACGCTGAAGACAGGAGACCTGATAGATTGATTCATATTCTAAGACTCTGTCTATTGTGTTACTAAAGCTTGCTATTAAAATGTTTCGTTGAAATTCATTGTGGATTGTGATATTTACATTTGCAATAAAGTTTAATTTTATGTTGAGTCATAAATAACTCATCAAATAATTAATGCCAAAGTTTTATCAATACTAATATTATAAAGCTGCAGTGTTTGTTTGTTTGTTTGAACGCGCTAATCTCTGGTACTACTGGTCCGATTTGAATGATTCTTTCAGTGTTGGGTAGTCCATTTATCGAGGAAGGCTATAGGGATCAAAATTAGGGATCCGTAATAAAATTGCTATTTTGTAACACAAGGTGTAAAATCGAAAACCTATTTATGCGTGCGCTGCAAAAACTATTGAGAATAGAACAAAATGATGTACAGGCTATAATATAGGCAATATTTTATTACTTATAAAACTATCGCGTGAACGCTTTTGTTATTTCTGCTATCTCTCTATGTCTTCTAAAGCATATTAAATATATCGTACTACAATAAATTATTATTGTATTCGATTGCCATCTTGCAACCCTAGTGCACATCTATGGATGTAACAGAATAATTGATTGGATGTATTTTTCAATGCTGAATAATAATAAAATAAAAATAAATAAATTTGTCAAAAAAATATGTTGAGGTGCTTGCCTACCCGATATTCACACAAAATTTCGGTTCAGCCGTTTCGGAGGAGTTCGGTAACAAACACCGCGACACGATATATTAGACATCAAAAACTGAAGATTAGTCTTTTCTTTGATTTTTATATTGTTCTTCTTTTCAATAACTTTAGAAATATAACGTACCTTCAAAAGTTTTGATCTCTTGGCGCTGTGTGTCGCTTTATTATCTCAATTCGATCGCGACAATTTTTTTTATTTTTTTATTTTTTATGAGAGGGGGCAAACGGGCAAGAGGCTCACGGGATGGGGAGAGGTGAGGCAACCGCCCATGGACATCCGCAACAACAGGTGTGTCAAGAAATGCGTTGCCGGCCTTTAAGGTGGGAGTATGCTTTTTTCTTGAAGGACCCTAAGTCGTATCTGTTCGGGAAGACCGCTGCCGGTAGTTGATTCCACAAAGTGGCTGTGCGAGGCAAGAAATTTCGAAGAAAACGCGCGGTTGTGGAATGCCAGACGTCTACGTGATGCGGATGGTACTTTGCACGTAATGTCCGATGGTGGAATTCGGCCGCTGGAATCAACCCGAACAGCTCCATAGAAGATACAGAGAGAACCCACATCTCTACGCAATGCTAGAGAATCAAGCTGATCGGAGATGACTTGATCGTCGCTCGCTTGAGCCGCTCTTCGTTGTATGCGGTCAAATGGAAGAAGCTGGTACTGGGGAGCACCCGCCCAGAGGTGAGAACAGTACTCCATGTGAGGCCGAATTTGCGCCTTATAAACTTGCAGGCGGTGGCTTTTAGTGAAGTACTGTCTCGCCTTACTGAGTACACCAAGCTTTTTAGAGGCCAGTTTGGCCTTCTCTTCCAAGTGACCACGGAACTGAATGTCGCTCGATATATCGACGCCAAGTATGCCAATACAGGCTGTGGCAGTTAGAGGAGTGATCTCGAATCGAGGGGAAACGACAAAGGGAGACTTTTTAGTGGTGAACGCACAAACTTGTGTCTTCTTGGGGTTGAATTGGACTAAATTATGTCGGCCCCATTCCGAGACTTTGCAAAGCATAGTCTCGATTTCAGACACAAGTTTGTTCCGGTTCTCGTCGACGCTATCCTGGGACATGTTGGCAGGGCCGTTGTAGGAAGCATACCCTGTGCTGTCGTCTGCATAGCAATGAATATTGCTGATTTGCAGCATATCATTGATATGCAGAAGAAACAGCGCAGGGGATAGCACGCAGCCTTGCGGGACACCAGCGTTTATGGGTTTTAAGTCGGAGCATGCACCGTTGATAACAACCTTGATGCTCCGATCAGCCAAAAAGCTAGTGACCCATTTGCACAACTTCTCGGGTAGCCCATAGGATGGCAGTTTCGCTATAAGCGCTTTATGCCACACCCGATCGAAGGCCTTCGCTATGTCCAAACTCACCGCCAACGCCTCTCCCTTCGACTCAACCGCTTGCGCCCATTTATGGGTGAGGTATGCAAGAAGATCACCAGCTGAGCGACCCTGACGGAAACCGTACTGGCAGTCGCTGATCAGCTGGTGCCCCTCTAGGTATCCCAAGAGCTGGCGGCTGATGATCGACTCCATTACTTTGGAGAAAATGGAGGTAATGGCAATAGGGCGGTAGTTGGACGGATCTGAGCGTACACCTTTCTTAGGGATCGGGTGCACTAAAGCCGCCTTCCATAATTTCCAATCCAACGCGGGGATGTTTCTGTAGAGCTATTTAACCTCAGTTAATTCATAGTGTAGTTTATATAATCCCACGAGACTTTCTTCAACATACATCCAAATAGTAGCGCAACTTCCATGCAGTGTTTTCAAAAAACCATACGCCGTCAATTTTGCCGCCGCCAACAATCGGGCCAGTCTCGTCAGGGTTAATTACCACACTCGCACAGAATACCGGCGTGAAGTAGCGGACTAGTGCCGCTATGTTTCGCGTAGGTTAGTATCGAGGACCGGTGGCCATTCCCCCCCCCTACACCCGAATATGACAGAGGATCTTCAAAAGATTTTACCCCAGGAGGGTACCGGCTCTACCAGAGTCGGAGAATCCCTCCCCGGGCACTCTAGCTCGGGCTGCCCTTCGTATTCTGGGGAGGGCACAGAACCGCGCATGAAAGGTTGGCAACGCTCCTGTAATTCCTCTGGTGTTGCAAGAGATTGTCTGTGGCGGTGATCACTTAACAACAGGTGACCCGACGCTCGTTTGTCCTCCTATTCCATAAAAAAAAATCATGCAGCTTGAAAAATATGGAAAAACAATATATTTTTGATTACTAAAAAGAAGAGGGTCTTATGGTTAAATACATCGGTACAATATGGTTTCACTCATCGGTATCCTTATGAGGAAATTAATATGCTTTTAATTTAATTATTAATTTAATACTGGGTTCCCCATAATAGACTACCCATTTTATATTATTAATAAATTTCCTATGAGATAACTAAATAGGTTGTTCTCTGTCGTATTAACTTCTGTAGTCTTTGGGATTAAAGGTAATTATTAATCAAGTAGGTGCCGGTCACAAATAAACTTTAAGGTAATAATTTCGTGGAACCTCAATTTTACGAGAAGTTAATTAGTTTTCATCAATAATTATTTATTATTTTTTTGTGATGAGACATTATTTCAACATTCGTTTGAACTTTAATGGATTACTCTGTCCAACAACGTGTGTTTTATTTAGAAACGTATTTACATAAGGAGCAATTCGTTATTCGATAGAAGAAGATAGGCGTGGAATAAGTTAAATAACAACAATAGGGGTCACGCACCAAATCGTAAAACTGTTAAGTTATGGGTACGTCATTGGCGTGTACAAAATTTGAAAAAGCCTAGACGTTGAAGTACAGGTTGGTACACCAGAAACGAGTTAGAATTGCATTTACAAGAAGTCCTAAAAGGTCTGCTAATCGACAAACCTAGGAATATCGAAGGGAAGCTTGGATCGAATTTTTGAAAGGGATTTAGATTTTCATCATTTTATCCCTATAAATACCAAATGGCACAGCACCTTAGCAATGAAGATAAAGCAGCAAAGTTAGCATTTTATCAAGGATTTTTGGATTTACATCAAGGAGCAATTCACAGTCTCCTAAAGACCGACGAAGCAAATTTTTATTTGAACAGCATGGCCAATAAACATAATTTTAGATACTGGTCAAATGAAAATCCTCGTGAAATCACAGAATGAACAGATGGAGGTTGTATGTCAGGATTTATGGAATCGAAAAGTTGTTGTGTGGTGTAGAGAAGGATCTTTTGGTATTATTTGCCCTTATTTTTGAGAGCCAACCGTTCGAGTGACGTATCGACTCAATCAAGTATATCAACTCTCAGGTTGTGGCTTCATTTACAGGATCTACTTTATAGTTGATAACCTGCTCAACCCCAATATTTACATATTAGGAAATTGACTTGAGATGGCGTTCATGTAAATCTAAACAATTATGTTTTAAAGCATAACTTTAAAACATAACTAATTGTTCAAATATACATCCCAATAAAAAAAGTACGTTTTGTCTAAGTGGTAGTAGAGTCAGGTATTGTAATGCGATCATAATATTCTTAGGAGCAATACACAGTCAGGTATTTATACCTGGCAAACGGCTTACGTTGGACCTAGAAATAGAAATATAGCTGGCAAAATAATGGTTATAAGCTCTCTGCCCTACCTGTTTAGGTTTTTCAGGCATATATCTGAAAAAATCTATAACGCCTACAACTTTTTTATAGCAAAGTATTTTGCAAGATAAAATATCTTATAATAAGTTAAGTTTTGATGGTAAATGTACAATCTTCATCAGTGGTAGGGATCACTTAACACCTATACCCTCGAGTTCTCGTTTAACCTCCTATTACAATAAATAAATACCACGTATTTTCGTTCTTTTGTATGTTTAAGATTTGATTACAATGGGTAACAAACGGGCTATTCAAATTTCAATTTCGAACATTTTTATTCAAAATAGGATTCATAATCACTTAATGAACGTCAAAAACTACCTGTATAGTTTTTTTTTGTATCATTTAATATTGTAATCGTATAAAATATAGCCTGCCACGTTGTCTAGCTCAAAAAATGCTCGTGGCGTCATTCATAGAAGTGCTCGCCTGCGGCTCACTTCGTGACCCACGCCACTCACGTTTTTTGACCCTTCTTATATAATTGTTGCATAGAATACTATTATTTATTGGCGAACCCTAAAATGACTTGTATTTACTAGAAAAATAACAATCTTAATGTACCTACATAATATATTATGTCAAGTTTTATAAAAATATAACATAGTGTAATATTTCCATCTATTAGAGATCCCGATCACACTCTTTTAAACCGAAACACAACACTATAACTACACAGCTACTGAACTTATGTTACTCACTGTACAAATGATAAATTACATAAAAAAGCATTGCAGTTAAAATAGATACTGGTAAATAAATTCCTACACTCCAGTCTACACTATAATTTCACCAGCGCAAAACAGTAGCTCTGCGGCCCAAATAGTCAAATCACGTAACCGATACGAATTTTCTGCAAAATTACACACAGACGGAGATTTATGGACATGCTTCAAGTCCTTTGGTGGTGGAAGACGTTTATTTATGTAATGGTAGGCACCCCGGTTCCTCAATTATAGAGGCTCTTTTTACGAGCGGCCCAAAGGTCGGAAACATACGGTATGATATTTTGTTATTGTCTGTTTATATTTCATTAGTAAGACTCGAGTGGGAGTAGAAGTGTACTTTCGCACGAACGGCGGAAACCTCCATGAACGAGTTTAAGATATATTCATACTATCATAAAAGATAATAATAATAATAATAACTTTTATTTGACACTCACATGAAACATTACCTACATAGGTACAAAAATAAAACAGGAACAATTAAAACTAAAACTAACCTAGAACATAGATTTACTAAGAGTAAATAAATAACGTTTCCAAAATATTATATAGCAGATATGTGGCAGTATGTGTCAAAAGGGATTTGACGCTTGACGTCGCGGTGCTGAGTAATAAACTAGGATGCCGCAGTCGCTCGTCGTACCGCTTCGCTGCGGCGTATATTTGAGCGAAGCCAGGTAAACTAAGTCTGTGTAAAAAAACAAAACAAAATTGATCTAACAAGATTTGATCAATCGGCTCAATTTTTAAATAAATATAAATAGCAAGTGCTAATTTAGAACATGTTTGTTTTTAATTATAATAATTGAATCAAGTCGAAATTCAAAATTCTTTGTCGACAATAACCTAGAAAATTTTGAAAGATTTCTTTATAAAACTTATGTTCAAAATTTTTTAAAATCGGTCCAGAAATGGCCGAGAAACAATTTAACACAGAAATCAATTGGATTCACCCGGTGGGAGCTCCGCTCAGCTTCACTTCGCTTCGCTCAATTGTTAAATAATTATAAATATTTATTCATCCAAACATGATAATATTATATATAATAAAAAAAGAAAAAAGTCCAACCTAAGTATTGTTAATATCTGTTATTTTTGTGCAACCAGAGCTGGCCAATCTGGCTCGTCGTTACGTATTTATCCATTTTTACTCAAAGGTTTGAAATTGTATTGAGGTCACGCAATGGTGGAGGCAGGTTGTTCAAACATTTGGGCACGCTATAACGAAAGCTACCTATGAAGGCAACTGTGTGATGTTAAGGCACATTTAGTGGATACCTTGGTACTGTAGACCCTATTTTTATCCCCTAGCTAAGATAGTTTTTTATATTGGTAATGAGGCATATGATATTTTTCAACTCCAAAGTGTAAAACTGCAAAATGCGTTCACCTACATCTTTCCATATTGCGAACTTTGGCATCGTTCAGATATGGTGTTATATGTCATCGTGGTGTAATATCCCAGCAATGTGCTCTCTACACGCGTATTGTAAGCGTTGAGTATAAATTTGTTTACGAACCAGTATGCGGGCGCCATAAACCGTATCACTGTAGTTTAAAAACACGCGTCCTTAAACACGTTACTATCCATCCAAGGTCTATTCAATAAAGTCTGGAAATGACTTATATAGAAACATTTATTATTATTGATTATGGTTTGTTTAAAAATGAAGATATAGCCCGTTGATAAATATATGGACATAATGGCAGACGAATGGACACACTTATCAGATTCTTACTAATATTGTTTTTGTTGGTAAAACTGTGGGTTTTGAATCCTGAAACGACTACTGATACTACTTGTAAACACGTAATAGTATAAAATGGGTCCATCTTTGAAAATAATTACCACAGTCAGACAAAGTTTTTATCTAAGTTTTTTTTACGAAATTAAGAAAATCATAAATTTAATATATTATATTTTGTAAATTTAATTGATGGCATGGTTGCAAGTCCATAAATGACAAAACAATCTTTATTGGCAGCTCTCTGATTTTTATTTTTAATTAATTAAGATTAATTATTTAATGTTTTGTGATAAGTTTTATAAATATGTTTGTTTCTTTATTTACAATTATAGTAGCTGAGCCAGCAAACGTTGTATTGCCGATATTAAAATCACGATACAAAAGTAACTGTTGATCGTAGATGGGTGAAAATTTGAAGTTGTGTGAATTTTTTAATGTTGACTCATAATCAAACAAATTTAAAAAAAAATGTCAAAAAAATTAAAAAAAAATATGGTGTAGGCTTAACATTTAGGGGGATGAAAAATAGATGTTGTCCGATTCTCAGACCTACCTAAAATTTCATGAGAATCGGTCAAGCCGTTTCGAAGGAGTTTAACTACAAACACCGCGACATGAGAATTTTATATATTAGATGTGGCGGTGATATGTCAATTTCTGACCCGTATTTTTCATCTAATTTTTACGGGATCCATCATCCTTTCACTTCCCATTAAATTTTTACGTGCAATCTACTATTGTATTAACATGGATGAAATTTTATTAAAAATAAAATTTTGCAAACGGCTGCAATATTGTTTATCATCATAGTCAGAATTTGTTAGCTGAAATTAATATTTTAGCGTTTTTTGTACAACGGATATTGCGCCTTTTAAATTTGAATTTAAATATGCATAAATGCTTATCACTTTGTTGATATTATGATATTTGTTAGTAAAATATTATTACTAGTACATATTTTTACACTCAGATCATAGTAAACGGGAAAAATGTATATTTACAGTTTTTTTATGGAAAAGAAGGACAAACGAGCGTGATTACCACCGCCTACATTCTCTTGCAACACTAGAGGAATCACAGGAGCGTTGATGGCCTTGCTACGCAACACCAAGTCATAAAGCATTGGGATCCCGACAATTCGAGCAACTCTTAGCTCTTTATAGATAATCTCTAATATATAAAATTCTCGTGTCATGGTGAACTCACATTGAACTCCTCCGAAACGGCTTTACCGATTCTAATGAAATTTGAGTGCATATAGGGTAGGTCTGAGAATCGGACAACATCTATTTTTCATCCCCCTAAATGTTAAGGACACCCACGATTTTTTTGACACCTTTTTTTTAATTTGTTTGATTATGAGTCAGCATTAAAAAATACATACAACTTCAAATTTTCACGCGCGAATCGCGAATTATCGCGATTTTAATATCGGCAATACAACGTTTGCTGGGTCAGCTAGTATTAGTATATATTTTAATATTGCAATAGACAGATAATTATATACATCTTCCTTACGTTCAGCCGGTGCGATGACTCTATACTCTATTCTAGTGGTATATAACTGTTTGTCAAAGCTTTGTGTTCTGAGGAGGTTGTGAGGTAATTAAGGCTGTAGAACTGTTACATAATTGATATGCCACAAACTGTGATAGAAATTGCAATCAAACTTAGCTTTGATTTAAATCTAGTGACTATTGATTCGATTGACATATAGATTACATTACACTGCATTGATTACTAACAACTGCTCTCAATGTCCCATCTATCATAAAAGATTTAAGCCGATATCCATAGAGCTTACTTAGACTATTCTCAGACTTTACTTACGTAGAACTTAGCTGAGCTCAGCACAACTCTTAATTTTTATAGGCATTTGACAGCTGAAATAATAAAATCTATTGAAGTAGGCGTTACTTTGCGGAAATCCATAATTATACAAATGATTTGAGTTTTCTTTAGTGTTACGGTTTGTGCCGGTCACTCACTCGGGAACAATAATAATTTTAATATTTCACATACATGTGAAGAAGGATTTCGCTTAAATGTGTTAGAGCAATTAGAAATAATAAAACACAAAATAACATGTTTCCATTGTTGAATGAAAACAAATTTAGTCCCATCACCTTTGTTACGTATCTCTTCCGGGGGTAATACGTCACAACAGGCGACCAATCCCAGCGCGTCATTTCATGGGACGAGGGTATAAAATAGCGGCTTCCGGCTCATTTGATTCAGTCTCGTGCCAGATTTTGGCGAGACAACACGTCCTGAGGATGCCGCATGTAGAGGCGAAACACGTGTCGAATTGTTTAAAGACAAATATTGGCGGAATTAACACTAAAGAAAACTCAAATCATTTCAATAAACTGAAATAATGCTGATCTTTAGCTTAAACAACCCGAAGACAGCCCCATGCAAAAGTCAAGTTCGCGTTAAGCTAAATTTTACGTAAGAAAAGTCTAAGGCTGAGGATCTAGAGAGGGTATTTAGACTAAGTCGAGTTAGTAAGTCTTTTATTGGTCAATGTATATGTTCTTATAATATGATCCCAGAAAATGTACAAAACAAAATATGTGTTACGAAATTTAAAAGAATTGTTAAAAAACGTTTGTGTGGGAAAGGTTACACAGCATAATTTCTTAATGATACCACTGGGAATGAAGCGAACACCCTCAGGCACTTTAATCATAAATGTACGATATTACATTGTAATCCATATTTAAAAAATAATACTGCTGAGTTTCTTGCACCCGTTCTTCTCAGGTCTGAGGCAGTCTATTTTGAATGGGTGGTAGTTTTTGACGTTCAATAAGTGATTTTGAATCCTATTTTGAATAAAAATATTTGAATTTAAATTTAAAAAGTCAAGTTTACGTTTTATCAAATAAAAAATAATAATAAAATGCATGATTAGGCTAGGCCATGAAACAATAGGCGAAAGGACAAAGCTCAGCTTCACCTAACATGGGTTCATGGATTCATGTTTCCATGGAGTGCTGTTTTTCAGCCATCCCTTCCCCCCTTAGGTGTTGAGTGGCAGTGGATTATGGCTCCGCAATTACCCCTTCCTTATTGAATGTAAAATTTAAAAAAAGTTTTGTTATTACCTTTGCTAGTGTATGTGTGTGTGTGTGAATATATATCACACTCAGCTAAGTTTAACTTTTTAAATTTTTGTTATGAGAAAAAATGATGACACGAAGAAAAAAAAAGTGTGTGTATACTTATGTATGCACGTAAGAAGTTATACTTCTTTGGCGTAACAAAACAAATCCTTAAAATTATTTATTCGTGGTGCTATTCTTCGTTTGAAGAATGAACTATATTGTAAAAATCTCGCAAAGATGGCTTTGACAATTAATTATTACATAACCAATACGGGTGTATGGGCTTGAACCCTTTGCCTGTCCTAATAATGGACCAAGAAACCTAAAAAATAACGAATGTCGCAAACGTCAGAAAATTTTAGGAACCAACTTCACCCTCTTACTTTTGTGTTACAGTGATGTGCGCTCATCTTAAAATTTCACTCTCATCATTTATTCATAACGCACCCAAAGAAGTATAACTTCAAAGATGAAGAAGAATCAATGCCGCTCAGTTTTCTCGAAAATACCAAAATTGTGATCGTGATCGTCAGTTCGAGACATAAGATACTTACCCTTAACTTCAGTCTATTCTATTCTATTCTTCCTACTATGGCTCCTGTGGAAGTTATACCACAAGTTTGCCAATGTCACGTTAAGGTAGACCACCAAGCTTAGAGTATTCTTTAACTAACTTTAATGGTAGTGATCGGTGCTTAAGATTGAAACAAGTTTTATTTTCTTATACCTGAAACAAATATACATGCTGTTAAGACTATAAAGGACATACACAAATATAATTACTTAAATTGTTTAATATATGTATTTAATGCTATTTACAACTTAATATTATTTATTTTAATATATTTACACAAAATATATACAAAAGGAGTGAAAACTAGGTAGAGGAGACATTTATAGGAAACTTCCTTTGCTGAAGTACCCCGCCCAAGGGGGGGGTACTTCAGCCGGAATAAAATTGTACAAAGAAGGTTGTGTTAAGGGACAATTGAAGAATAGATGATCCACGTTATCTTCGTCTAGTTCACATTCACAAAGGGAATTGTCTCTAATCCTAAGTTTAGCTTAGAAAACTGGGGTACACGCGTGGTTAATGCGTAAACGACAAATAGTTGATATAACAGTTTTATTGGGAATCCTAAATTTACAGAACCGAGGTTTTTAAGGGATTTCAGGTTGGAGTTCTCCATGTTGGCACTTGCCACATGTTGGACCAAGTCTTGGGTTTCAGGATGGTGCGCAAGTCACGTGAGAAATATTTCTGAATATTGGAGAGAACCCGTTTGAGCAGCTGACTTAGCACAGGAATCCGCATTTTCATTACCAAGGATACCTGAATGACCTGGTATCCATGCTTAAACTATGTTAATATTGAGGTCGTAGCAATCTTTCAAACATTCTCTTATTCTAAGTTCACTGCATAAGTAAATTCACTGCATAATTTTGTTAGGTAAGTTAAAGTAAATTACGACGCTAATGAATGAAGTTTATTATTATTAACACATAGTATTATGAAGTAATTATTGCTAATACCAAATATATTGGTCTCAGATATTAGAAACCACCGAATTCATAATGATGCAGAGAATATTTAAGCATATTTACTTTCTATTTAATTTATTTTTAAACATACATTATGATTGAAGTTGGAATTTTATTTATATATTTTTGTGTTACTGTTACATTTTTTATAAGTTTTAATAAGGATCATCATACTTGCATTTATACACTATAAGTTGCTCGAGCTGATGGTAATTGATACGCCATGCCCATTACAATGCAGTTCCGCTCAGGATTCTTGAAAAACCCAGCTGAAAAAAATTGATTGAAAAGCCTAAAATTCTGAGCGTCACTACAATTGTGCTCGTCATCTTGCGACAAGTGATGTTAAGTCCCATTTGTCCAGTAATTTCACGGGCTACGGCGCCCTTTAGACCTAAACACTATAATGTTTACACATTACTGTTTCACGGCAGAAATAGGCGCCGTTGTGGTAACCATAATCTAGCCTGCATCCTGTGCAAAGGAGCCTCCCACTGGTAGAATAATTAACACAAAAAAAAACTCATAACATTTGGATGGATATGGATCTCCGCAAACTATTTCCATTAATTATATTACTTTAAAAGTTACGATGTCTTTATTATGTGGTTATAAGTATGTGATGCTTTCCCTATACAAATTCATTATTTATTGGTAAATGTTTCTAAAATGCTATAACATTTGAAAAAATCCGCAATACCATAACTAATTTTATGTTCTATAATATACAATCTATTATAAATATATATTTTATGACAAATTTTTTTATATACACGGTTAAAACCATAGGGCATATTTCTTCCATAAGATTCATTGCTCGGTTGAAATGACTGGCGTTAAATTCTAATATAAGATGTTGTTATGAGAATCAGGATTAATATTTTTATCGAGTGTTTTTTTTTTATTCAGAATTTATTTTAAAGGGAGATCCATAACTATCCACATGTTATAAGTTGTCGCAAGTTTTAATTTCGCGAAGATTTGCCTTTAACCAATTTAACACTTGTTTCGCCCTACACGAGGCATCCTCAGCAGATAATGACTGGCTGAATTCTGGCACGAGGCTCAATTATAGATAATTTAATAATAAGTTAAAATTAATGTTAAAACAAAATATAGGCAAGAAATGCAGAATCAAAAATTCATAAGCTAAATAATTTATACTACTTTTAGTTTCTCATCTAAAACTCACTTGGATAATATATGAAAATTGAATGTTATTAAGGGTATTTATACAGACGATTTAATGACAAAAATATAAATAAAAAGATAATGTAAACAATTTTTTATGTTTTTAAAGTGATAACCCTCACTTCTAGGATTTATACACGAATAATATTTTAAAACAATATTTTCTGAACGATGCTGGACTCAAACCCACGACCTCCGGCGTTCCGTGCCAGTGCTCTGCCAACCGAGCTAACCGTTCGAGTGACGTATCGTCATAAAATCTTGTATGCTTTATTCAACTCTCAGGTTGTGGCTTCATCTACAGGATTCACTTTACAGTTGATAACATGCTCAACCCCAATATTTGCATATTAGGAAATTGACTTGAGATGGTTTTGAGTCCCGCATCGTTCATAAAATATTGTTATCAAATTTTATTTGTGAAAAGATAATATTATTAATATATTGAAGAAAAAAGATGTAACGCCTGATTAATTTTTAATAGCAATTTTTTCTTAACTAACATTGACTACGTTGTTTACGTAGGTAATTCAAATTCAAATCCATCACACACTACAATCCATCAATTCGGAAATTAATGACTCAGACCTGTGAAGAACTCTTAAAAACTCAGCTGGCTTCTTCTTTTTTTTAATTGCGGTACAATTACACAAAACCTATACAAACAAGAGCCATAACTCAGAACCGGTTGTCGATTCTCCGGGCCTGCAACGTGTACGGCGAACGAACTGCCGATTACCTAATACCTCGCTTGCTAAATGAGCTGCCCTTCAGTGAGCGGCAAAATTTAAATACTAAAAACATTAATTATAGAATAAAGGATTACCTATTACATAAATTATAGCAGCTAAGAGAATTTGAACCTGCTAAGTCATATTTATAAGTTATATTTATTCGTTTTTAAGTCTTTTAAAATATTTTCACTGTGTTCATTTAATTAATAGCATAAGTTGTTGTTGAGTTGTGACGTATTATTAAGTGTTATTAGCATTAGTTGTTAACCTTTGTGGTTTTTTTAGATGCTAATTTGACCTAGTTTTATATCGATATATGTAATATGATAAATAAATAAAAAAAAAAAAAAAAAAAAAAAATTAAAAGTATATTAATTTAAATATCCTGAGGGCGGTCGCTTCTAATCTGTGGTATCATTAAGAAAGTAATTTATGTTATATATTATGGAACCTTTACAACAAACGTCTACGTTAAACGACTTTTAATAATTCTTTTTAATTTGGCGATACATTGGGCACGGGGAAGGGCGCTGGTGTGGGACGCGACTTGCGTCGACACTCTGGCTCCTTCTCATGTCCAAGTTACGTCAGTTGGTGCTGGGGCTGCTGCTTCGACTGCCGAAGACAGCAAGCGTCGCAAATATGTCTCAGTGAGTCTAAAATCTCTGTGCCGTTTGGTGTCGAGACACTTGGCCCGTGAGGCTCAGAGGCGCGGATAATGTAAATAGTACTATCTACGCCTACCTCAATAGGGCTACTGGAAAATCAAGCACTGGCAGCTATTTCGGTCAACGGATGAAAAAAAAAAGCATTTCCATGTTGGATAGCTAGCATCCAACAGGTATAGTATAATATGCAACAGTTCTATAAGAAGGGTCAAAAAACCCAAGTGGTGTGGGTTGCGCAATGAGAACCCCACCAGCGTTTATATATATACGTTTAACTAGTTCTACAACATCGCTACGAATAGGTAATTTTATATAAAAAAAATATAAGAAACAAAAACCGCAAGTTTTCGATTTGCCGCTTAAATTGGCGGGAAATGTTATTATATACATAATTATCAATGGTGAGTGGTTTCATTTTAATTTCAAGAAATGGCAAGGGTATTCCCGTACAGCCAACGTGGAAAATGTGTAAATACAGAATGTACCTACCTACCAGCATCTTGGCAAATCATATTACAAAGTTTTTTTTTCTGAACCTTGTATTTTTGATATATAAAGTTACGTCATACTTATACAATAAGTTAGGATTCTTAGTGAAGTAGGTACTCAATACAAGAACCACTTAAGTTAGAGAGAGGAAAGCGCCCTCTCGAACGTAACAATTGCTGGTTGACCATTGGTACATTGTCAACGTAATTGGAGAGTCCATCATACCAAAATAAGGTTACCAAGTAGGCACAAAGCTATACCTAACTTTCGAACTACTCGACTCAACAAATAATATTATGTTACTATGTAATAAGTTCATGTTTTCGATTTTATTATATTTGACTCACCCCTGTCAATTTCACGAAAGTTCTGTGATGTTTCTGTCATTAATACGATTAAAAAGCGACTCTTCTTTGTAAAATCGGGAATAAATACTTAGTAAATTGAATGAATGAATGAATGAATGAATGAATGAATGAATGAAAACTTTATTAATAACAAACACAAACCACACAGAATAATACAACTAAGAAAGACTTAGAGGTAAAAAAATAATAATTAAAAACTTATACTTAGCATAAAAATATACAAATGATAAAAAAAAAATGAAACAAATGTATGCATAATATTATAGTGATTATCTTAATTTAAAAGTACTGTGTAGCAGTCATTGTTATCAAAAGGAACTGACTCAGCGTCATGCTGCATTGGAATAATACCAACACAGCGCTGATTTTCAGCAGCCCCCAGGTGACCCATTGAGTAACTATTAATGTTAAAGAATAAATTTAGTTTTATTAAAGGTTCCATCATATTATTTTTAAAGATGATAATTTGAAATTAGCTTCTACTTGTTCAGAATATTACATAAATATACATACATACATAAATATTAAAATAACAGCAATTTTAGAAATATTTGCAGAAACAAACTAAAACTTCGATCCCATTATGTATTATTAATACGATAAATCTTATAATGTAGGACTTATGCACATAATTTGTAAGCAGATACTTAATAATTTAAATAGACGTAAGGATGAGATTTTTAACTTCTTTCTGGAAAGTTCCAACAGTCTTCAGATTGCGAAACGGTGGTGGTATATCATTCCAGCACTTGGTGGCACTGTACCTAAAACTTCCTCTAAAAGAGGCGGAATGATGGAGTGGGACTGACAGGACATTGAATGCGAACCTTGTTTCAAAATTTAACTGGCTGCGCTGACCTAGCCATTCCAATTTACTATATAAATATTTTGGCGTTTTTGTCTTAATAATACCAAAAAGAAGCGTGGCTAAATGAAGTCGTCTACGAGCATCCATATTTAAAATATTTGCTTCTTTGAGGTATGGAGAAATGTGTTGTCGGGCCGGTACGTCCCAGCAAAAACGAGCACATGCATTTTGTACTCTTTGTATTGACTTTCTTGTTCTGCCAAGCAGCCTCGGACCATACACTGTATCGGTATAGTTAAACTTGGATAGAACAAGAGCCTCACAAAGACGTATGCGCAATTCTGTGGTTATAAATGGTCTAATTTGGTACAAAACTTTTAATCTATAAAAACTGTTGGAAATGACTTTATTTATATGCTTCTCAAATCTTAAGGATTCATCCATTATCAACCCAAGATTGCGAGCTTCTTGTAATTGATTAATAATACCAATGAATTTCGTTTAAATCACTTAAAAACGCACTTTTTGTATATAACTTGGATAGTTGATACACTTTTTGACAAATAATCACAAATAAAATTTGAAAAACAAAATTTTATGAACGATGCGGTACTCGAACCCACGACCTCTGGCGTTCCGTGCCAGTGCTCTCCCAACAGAGCATGAAATCAGAGTTCCAAGTTCCAGAGGGTCCAGTTTATTTGCTCTCCAGTCCTCCAGCCCCGCTCTCCCCTCTCGCCTCCTCACGTCGCGCGTGTACTCAAGCACATCTCACATATAACTATGTCTGTAGTTACAAACTCACCTTGGCTGACACCGACTCCAAAAATAACAATAATCGTATAAACTAGAATTAGATTAATTAATTAGATTGTATAAAAATACGCAATTATTTCTGCGCAGCAGGTTATCAACTGTAAAGTTAATCCTGTAGATGGAGCCAAAACCTGAGAGCTGAACAAAGACATCAAGATTTACAATCTTTGCGTCCCTCGAACGGTTGGCTGAGTAGGTAAGAGCGCTCGGACGGAACCCGAGATGCGTGGGTGCGAGTCCCTCATCGTTCATAAATATTGGTTACAAATTTAATTAGTATAATTAATCTCAGAAGTGTGGGACATTACTCTAAATTAATAAATTTTTTAGTAGAGTCTACAAAAACATTTACTTGAGTTTCTGCAATTAATCATAGATTGCTTAATGGCATCTGAAAAAGCTATTGCATAGCATTTTGTTTATCAACTTATGGAATTATAATTATTTATTTATTTTATTTATGCAGTATTTCTTTTCATTTGTTTTTTTTTTCTTTGATATTAATTCAAGTTACACTTTTTGAGCGTGGTGACCGATAAGAAAATAATTTTATTTATTTTATTAAATAAATGAGAAGTTAATATTGTTCAAAATATTTTTATTATCTTACGAATGAAATAAAAAAAAATCAGGGCGTACCCCAGGCTCGAACCTGGGACCTTCTTCACAAAAAGCTAAGTGATAACCGCTGTTCCACGGCAACTGTAACGATCTTGGCGAAATATCTATATAAATCTAGTTAGGGGGGTGTTAGGTTATTTTCGTTACGAAATTTCTGGATTCGGTCCCCACGCTCAAGGCCCGCTATAGAAGCTATGCAATAGCTTAAAAAAATGTCCATGAAGCGAATTCTGTGGTAGGTAACATTAATTTGGTACTGCATTCGTAACAATTTACTCGAAAACAAAATACTATCCATAACAAAAATATTTCACGTCAAATTTAAAACCGCAATGGCTTCAAATAACGCAAATTTTATCATTTTCAAATATTACTAGGAAATCTGGAGCAATGTGTCAAGCAAAGACCGCGTTGGTATGACGGCGGTTACCGCAAGTGCGGTGAACTGGGTTTGACAGAAATATGTTGTTGGTTTCAGATTTAAACGAAATTTAGCTTCATGATATTATAAAGTCTATTTAATAAGATGTTCTTACTTGGAATTTAATTTGAAAATTGTTTCATGTCTATATTTTATGTCAATCTGTAAATAAATGCATAAAGGCATTTATTTTCTCAAAATTGATTCCTTTAGAATTCTTTTTGATGTTATTTCTAATAACTACTAGATACTACTACCGCTTCGGAAACAGAAACTCTGAGAGAGAAGAAGCGGCGCAAGAAATTCTCCCTGCATTCTTTTTTTGAGCTCTTATCTATAAAAATATACAATATTGTACAATCATTTCTATCGCTATAAAATAATTACAATCTAGTTCCAGGCTGTCCGATCATTTAGATATTCAGCAGTGGAGTAATAGAATTTACGACAGAGCCATTTTTTTTAAAACATTTAAATTTATTTATAAATAATGCCTGAACAGTGGCTGGGACTTATAGAAGTGTATACATTTACCCTTAAAGGTATTATGTATCTTATGAAGCCTACAAGAATTAGTTACAAGCAATCCCTTATTTCTAGTGTTATAATAATGAAAATCACTATTAAGAGCAAAAAGGTGACGATTTTTGTGAACGTATATTAAATTTTCAAACGTATATTAAATATATATGGTACCTGAGCAAACAACTACGTCATTCCCCTACACTAAAACGAGACTCCCATAGAGATACAAAAATTGTATATAAATAACAAATAGTAGTTAAAAAAACGGAAAAAGCACGCATGCATTATAATATTCAAAATTATTTTTGGTATTCGAAAATTTCTTAATATTAGATAAATCGGTTAAAGATTATGATTGAAATTTAAAATTAACATCAATTCCTGCGTCTATAAGACGATAGATGAAAATTATACTTATTATAAATTACCAAAAATCTTATTTTGCAATTTGAAAATGGAATAGTTTATCAAACTTAATTTACTGTCATCGGTCCTAGATAAAGTTACAAAGTTTGAACGAAATATGGCCGTCGGAAAAATCGCGTCCAATTGAGACGGTTACAAACAAACATATGTACAGGTGAAGCTAATAAGAAGTTCAAAAATAATCGCGAGTCTTATACAATCAATTTCACCTTCGCACGACACGCCATAAGTTAGGATATCATCCCCACCATCTGGATGTGTGGCGGTCCTCCACAGTGCGGTTTTCAAGAAGCTTTCTCCCTCGTACTACAAAGCTGTGGAATGAGCTTCCTTGTGCGGTGTTTCCGGGACGATACGACATGGGTACCTTCAAAAAAAGCGCGTAAACCTTCCTTAAAGGCCGGCAACGCTCATGTGATTTCTCTAGTGTTGCAAGAGAATGTGGGCGGCGGTGATCACTTAACACCAGGTGACCCGTACGCTCGTTTGTCCTCCTATTCCATAAAAAAAAAATCTAATTAATTAATCTAATTCTAGTTGTGATTATTGCTATTTTTGATATCGGTGTCAGGAGCCCGCTCTCGCCTCCTCACGTCGCACGTGCGACTCAAGCACATCTCACCTATAACTATATGTACAAGCCCATCTTGGCTGACACAGACTCCAAAACTAACAATAAAATGAATATAAAATATCTACATAGTTGAGTTAAATCAGCATCAGCAATCATTGCAATTGGAAAAGAAACCAAAGACATAGACCACGGAGTAAGTCTTAATAGTAAAACTAGTATTAGCTTCTTATATTGACAAAGCAACAGGTAAGGCTTACAAAAGCACCGCAATGGGGCTTTTTTCTGCTGTCAAGGAGAAGTGTGGAAGCGTTATTGTATTTTAGTTGGAAGGACTTATTTTTATAACTAACTTGTTAAACTTATATTAAGGATTTGTCTCCACTGCGCTCCAACTAGATACCGCAGAAGTATTCGCAAAGTGCGGCAACTAGGACTACGCCCAAGTAGGCGTACTCGAGCCATTCTCGAACAATGTGTGACGTTGACGTGCCAAATGATCTGTTAAACTTTGCTAATAGTTGAAACTAAAATGCCGGGTTACACAGTAAAACTTTGCAAAAATAATACTACAAGAAATAAGAAAGACACGTGGATCACATAATATCATCAGTAAGCATTTTGTATTTTATTAATTTCAATGTAAAATAACAGGAAGCGTATGTTACAATTTTTTAAAGATACCACTAAGATATATACAAACATCTAATAGATGCCGTAATTAAAAAGCTATTTTTCTTAGATAATGCGGTATTTAGTTAGTTGAATCACTCTACATATAATCTGATTTTTACATATCTATTGATTTGGTACAACGATAGACTAGAGCATGGGAAAGGACATAGGCTACATTTTATTCCGGACAAATCCATGGTTCCCACGGGATTTGTGAAAAAGCCGTTTCACGTCTATGAGCTATAACAACTCCAATAGTACTAGCTTGCCATAGCAATCTTCCTCAAAATAATATTCATGTAATATGTTGGGAACGGGAGCGAAAACGAGAACCAAGACTGGAATAGGACATAAGATAATATCTAATTCCAAACTTGCTCATAAATTTAAAAAAACCTTTATCTACTCGGGCGAAGTCGCGGGCATCAGCTAGTAATTACAAATAACACAATTAATGACGTACCTCATAACGAAGTAAACAGCGGGCGTGCCCAATATATTGAATAACGTGCGTAAAAGCGACGTATTAACGTACACTGTTACAAGAAAATATGACGAAAAGTCATTGTTAAGGATAATAACTAAATAATATACCAATTCAAATTCAAATATTTTTATTCAAAATAGGATTCAAAATCACTTATTGAACGTCAAAAACTACTACCCATTCAACATAGACTGCCTCAAACTGAATAGAACGGGCGCAAGAAACTCAGCGGGTATTCCATGTTTTTTTTTTTTAAAAACAATGTACAATAAACATATTTTATAATTAAAGAGCCTGAGGGTGTCCGCTGCATTCCCAGTCTGTGGTATTAAGAAAATCATTTATGTTATAATAACCTTTTCCACACAAATGATCTTAACGTAACACATAAATCTATATCCACAATTGGTAATCGGGTTGGATGTGACGTTTCAGTAACACAAGCGATGGTATCCAATAATGTACAATCGGCAGACGACCGCACCAATGCAGAAACCAATTTGTCGCACGCAATTCTGCGGTTTTCGTTTTACGAATTTTGCTACCTACCAACCAAAACTCTTCGATCATAATTAGGAATAAGCTAAAAGAATTAGCTATTTTCAGAACAATTTCGTTTTATATAGATCGCGAAGAATTAGATTTTAATACCCACAAATTCAAATATTTTAATTCTAAATAGGATGTGACATCACTTATTGAAAGTCAAAAACTAATAGCCATTCCAAAACGAATGCCTCAGACCTGAGAAGAATGGGCGCAACAAACTCAGCGGGCTTTTTTTTTCATCAAAAAAATATGTTTAATTTTTTTTCAGCCTGAGGGCGGTCGCTCCATTCTCAATCTGTGGTATCATTAAGAAAATCATTTTTGTTATAGTAACCTTTACCACACAAACGCTTTTTAACAATTCTTTTGAATATCGTTATACTTTTGTTTTGAACATTTTCTGGGATCATATTATAACAGCATATACACCGCCCAATAAAAAACTTACTGATTCGACTTAACCAAGTAGTAGGCATAACAAGCTAATACTTGTTCCTCTAGCATATTCTAAGAATATCGTTAAGACACACATCATCAATTCTTCGTACAAATTACTCTTTATCACTAATGTTAGCCTGGTATCTCATCACCCACAAAAGAAACTGTTCAGTGCAGCTAAAGAAATTTTCACTTCAAACCAATTCAGCTGTATAATATTAGTAAAGTTTTTACGATTCGATTAAGCAAAGGAGATTACAAGATGACGCGATAGAGCACGCGTCGGTAAAGTTGTAACAAGTTTAGAGATAGTTTGTAAAGATAACTTCGACACTCGGCAATAATTACCAACGAGTCAATTTTATTGTAATTGTAATTTCAAATTCATTCTGAAAGCAATAAAGTTATTATTAAAGATTTGGTTATGTAATTATTGTTAATAATAATAGCAATAATCATGATCTCGGAATATGATTTTGTCCCATTTGGTGTCGAGGCCCTTTGTCCGTATGGTCCTAGCGATATAAGGCTTTTTAAGGAAGTAGCAAAGAGGTTAGTCGACATCACAGGAGACCGAAGAACTGGCAGCTACTTCAGACAAAGAATTACACAACTTAATCTTATTAAAACAATGTACTTTAAAAAACGCAGATTTCCCACGGATAGCTTATATAAAGAAACTAAAATACCTACAATTAGAAAACTATATATTACAAACACTATTACAAGAAAGCATAAATCCCTCGCTTATGACCCTAAAATCCTGCAAAAAAGAAGAAAAGACATTGTGGCAGTAGTTCCTAAGTCAAACTCAACTTTTGCTGATAGACAGTTCAATAAGCGCTCTGCCAAATTATATAATTTAATAAATAAAGAATTACAGATATATTCAAAAAACGTATATGAATGTAAAAAACTTACATCTAACTGGTTAGAACCCAAATCCTATGACTGGGTAGAACAGTTGCTGAGTAGCTAGTTGTGTATGCTACAAGTATATTTATATAAATACACACACACACGCGCACACACGCACACACACACACACACACACACACTTGCACACTAAACACTCATTTCCCTTCTTTCCCCTTTCTCTGATCATGTCTATTTTATATATAGTAGTAACGTAACGTATAATGTTAGAACTTTCATAAATAGTTTTAAAGTACATATTATTTCATTCGTGTAATTTGCATTGTAAAAAAAAATGTCAAAATTATATTTTTATTAGTTAACTTTTACATGTATGAATAACTCTTAAGTATAATGTAATTTTGTTTCTTATAAATAAAGGTTAAAGAGCGGTGACTCCCAACACAGGCGATAAGCTTAACGGGAAACACCTGCCCCTAGTTTTTAAGTACTTTTTGCTAAAGAAATATTATTATTATTATAGTCTAGCTATTCAAAGGGGTACGGAGCCATTATCTTCGGAACCTTATTATTTATTTATTTATACTATTAATCATTCACAGAAAGAATCTTAAAAGCTAACATAGTCCCGCAAAACTGTTTGGACAGTTTGTCTGCAGGATCGAATCTCTTGTAATACATTAATGCATATTAGAGCATTGATTTTATACAAGTGTAATTAACAAATATAGATAAAAATATAATAAAAAATCTAATTTTAATTTTAAGGCAGTGTTGACAATAAATATTTCTTAAGTTTAGTTTTAAATTACCTTACCTAAAGGGACTCCTTTTTTAGTTATATTTTTTTAGGTTTTTCGTTTTGGGTTCATTGTTCTAGTATATATTTTTTTTATTTCTGTATAGATAACTATTAATTAAACTTTACATATAATTTTAAATAGTCACGTATTATTAATAAGAAAGATATTTATAGTTTATTTGTTTAATGTTAGATTACCTTTTCGCAATACATTAAAATCAGTAACTAAAAATCAATGCATAAAAATCATCAATTGTGATAATACTGAATATTTATCAACTTAAAAAATCCAAATTTATGCTTAATACCATAGATTAAGGATTGGCCTCCGCTGCGCTCCAATTAGATACCGCACTCCTACAACAATAGCTTTTTTATTACGGCAACTATTGGATGCTTGTGATGTTGTGTGACATATGGACATTCAAATTCGTGTTATTTTACATTGAAATTGATAAAATACAAAATACTTACCGATGTTATGTGATCCCAGTGTCTTTCTTATTTCTTGTAGTATTATTTTTACAAAGTTTAACAATGCAACCCGGCATTTTAATTTAAATTATTAGCACAGTTTAATAGAACATGTGGCACGTCAAAGACACACATTGTTCGAGACTGGCTCGAGTACGCCCACTTGGCACACTTTGCAACTTCGCATGCGGTATCTAGTTGGAGCGCAGCGGAGATCAATCCTTAATCTAAGTAAGTTTATAATAAACATGTACATACGGAAGAAGAACTGCTCTATATAATTGTGGGAGACTCCTTTGCACAGGATGTCGGCTACATTATGGGTACCACAACGGCGCCTATTTCTGCTGTGAAGCAGTAATGTGTAAACATTACTGTGTTTCGGTCTGAAGGGCGCCGTAACTAGCAAAACTGGGCAAATGAAACTTAACCTCTTCTGTCTTAAGGTGACGAGCGCAATTGTAGTGCCGCTCAGAATTTTTGGGTTTTTCAAGAACCCTGAGCGGCACTGTATTGTAATGGGCAGGGCGTAAAAATTATCATCAGCTGATGGTCCTGCTCGTCTCGTTCGTTACTTTCATAAAAAAAACCACAATGGC
>CATIXQ010000020.1:9391329-9421252 GCA_949711755.1 Leptidea juvernica
CCATTCCTGCCGTGAAGCAGAAATGCGTAAGCATTATTGTGTTTCGGACTGAAGGGCGACTTAGACTTGAAATTACTGGGCAACTGAGACTTAATAGCCGCTCAGAATTTTTAGGTTTTCCAAGAACCCTGAGTGGCACTTATGGGCAGGGCGTATTAATTACAATCAGCTGAACGTCCTGCTCGTCTCGTCCCTAAATGTCATAAAAAAATACATTTAGTTCTACAGCTACAACGTACCATTTTGCGTTTTAAAATCTAAAATGAAAACTTAATCATAAATAAAAGCTTCACAAAACATTTGCTGGGTTTGTAAAGTTATATCAATAATTAATAAACAGAAAACGGAGTTTAGATATTATCAGTAGAATTTATTAACAAAGTTTTATCAACATAAAATAGAAAACGTCTAATGACTTAATATTATTAGAATTAATATCATGGAAATTTTGGATAAATAATTTAAAGCGACAACTTACTGATTTTTTTAGCCTTTCCGTACCAACAAAAGGAAAAAATTGACCCCACGCCTACACTCTGTTGTGGCTCTAGTATCCGACCGTCTGTCTGTTTGTCAACACGCGTTTTTTTTTTCGGCGCTCGTCGTCGTCGAGTTATATTCTCACCCCCTGTGTGAGGCGGAAGGAGGGTGTCAGGGCTGAGCCCTATACCCTGGCTCTTCTTCTCCCAAGACGTTGGGAGAGTCTTTGGGTAATTAGAATTTCGGCGCTATTCGCTTGGAGCACAACATTATTTTCTTATTAATTTTTTTTTTGCTTTGTGTCCTTGCTAGTAGCTAGTTAGTCAGTCCTTTGTCGTTTTCGGCTTCTTTTGGGATTGCTTTCCTCCTCTTCGTTTGCTATGTCTCTAGAGTCGTCGTTTACCTTCCTTTTTCTCCCACCCTCTTCATCCGGGGTCTCGGTCTCGGGTATCGAGGAAATTGAAATACTCAGATCTCTTGAAGCTGTGAAAAAAACAAACTTTTCAGATAACGCATAAAAAGATACACCCGTTAACGTCGCAAAAAAAAATGCGTATAATTCGACACTCTCAAAGGAATCATTATTTATAGGGTTCCATTGACTAGAACTATGACATTTCGTAAGTAGAGAGAAAAATCTGAAAACAACCCATTTGTATATAAATCATTAAAAAAATTGTACAGTAAAAAAATGCGAGTCTGACTCAGCATTGTTCATTCTTTTTACTATTAGAAATGATGAGTTATTTATTTAGAGAGGGTGGCTATTTGACTAGACCTGATGAGTCCTAGTCACTGATGACTCACTCATACTTATAGCTCGTCTTCAAGCCCTCCCGCCTTTACGAACTGCAGTATCTTCTTGACGCGAGTATTACAAACAGCATCTGGGAGCAGGATGGAGTGGCCAAGGATGGAAGTGATGATACGAGTACCCTGGATGGTAGTGATACGTCTTGCTAAAAACTCGAATAGTGCTTGCACAAATCTCACTACAAAATTGTAGAAATAGGCACCACTGTTTTGCCTGTCAAGCTAGCTATGTTGTGAAAGGATGCTTCTTTGGTACGTTCAATTGCAATCCTTACGAGTGTAAGTTTGTATGTAACGATTTCACACAACTACAAAACTAGTCATTGTGAAAATCTCTAGTCTGGTCAACATATAACGTAAGTACACACACAAATACCACGTCTTATTATAAATATTGAAAATCAGTTGTAAATCCAAATTGGAAGTAAGTTCTATAGTAGTATTATTATATCCTAAGTTCTGTGGAATTTGTGGTGTAGTAAATAAATAAATAACGAATGACGGTGAAAGAAAGGTATGGAAAGAAAGAAAAACATTTCAAGGTTTCTCAGCAGCAGATATATAGCAGATAATGAATTTGGGAATTATTGTGAAATCAAAATTAGCAAAATGATTTCAAAAATAAAGATATTGTTATCATGGTTCTTAAGACAGTAAAAAACGAATTTGGGGTAATTTGTAAAACCAAAATGGTCGCCACTTTAAATTATTACTTCAACAATACTGCAGATATGTTTGCAAATTTGATGGACAGCAGAGAATTTTCAAAAGAAAAGAAAAAACATTGAGGTTGGCAACACATTTCTTGACCCCTGGTGTAGCAGGTGTTCATGGGCGGTTGCCTCAGACATGTATATACGGACTACCATGTGTCCGAATACAATTATGCTTTCGCTGGTTTTCCTTCTTTTACCATAAAAAATATGGTGTTTTACTGTGTTCATTGCTTAAAATTCAGGCCCTTAAAAATTTAAACCCCTTTTGGCTGTCAGATATATTTTTTTGTATTATTTAAAAGCTGTCTGATTTTTTAAGGTTTTTAAGGCTGTGGATTATGTATCAATAAATAAACAAACTAACGTTTCGATTATGCATTCAAACTTAAAATTATCACTCAACACTTTGTTATTTTTTTTAAAGTGATAACCCTCAATTCTTTGGTGTCAGATGTCAGATGAAGCCACAACCTGATAGTTGAACAAGACATACAAGATTTATCAACGATACGTCACTCCAACGGTAGGTTCAGTTAGAAGAACGCTCGCACGGAACGCGACGGGTCGTTGATTCGAGTCCGGTATCGCTCATAAATTATGTTTTCAAATTTAATTTGTGTTACAATTATCATACAATCAGTTACGTATGAGGCTTTCAAAAAGGGATGGTATCTGTATGAATCAATTAGCTATAAACTCATATTTTTCTGATTGTCCCTGATAGACCCTTTTACAGGCTTAGTCCCCTTTCAGTTTGCCATAAACATAAAGATCTTTCTTCTTTCATTATGCATATGTAATAATGTTGAACGACTAATTGGAAAACTTAACTATTAAGTTGTTAGATGTTTTTTAAATTAAGCTTTTATATTGAAGAGAGTATTTTTTGACAGTGCAAGTAAGTATATCTTTATTTGGAACAAACACTACAAATACAGGTCAACATTAATAAACTATAATATGAACAAAATATGAAAAACTTATTTTAATAATTACGAATATAATATACATTCATGACTTATCTAATTAAACCAAGAGAACCAAAGAAAAAACTAAAGTAAGACTTATTCTAGATCAACATAAAAAGTTTGTGTTTGCAGTGTTTTGTCTTGTCAAAAGGTTTGCTACTCAGCATATAAGTTGGGTATAACCCAACACTGATTTTCAGTAGCTACCTTCAAGAAGGCAGTGTCGATGGTGCATATGCAGACTTACAAAATATTACCGTATAGACTATAAGCGTGCAAGATTGAAGACAATCTCTAACGAAAATACAGCATGATAGAAAATTAAAGTGAACCTATTGTTACTGTAACCGAAGTTTTTTTATATGAAAATAAGGGTCGAGACTAGCAGGACGTTCAGCTGATGGTAATAGATACGCCCTGCTCATTACAATGTAGCGCCGCTCAGGACTCTTGAAATAGCCAAATTCTGAGCGGCACTAGAACTGCGCTCGTCACCTTGAGACATAAGATGTCAAGTTTCATTTGGCCAGTAATTTCACTGGCCAAATTCTTTCATTTGCTACGGCGCCCTTCGGACTGAAACACATTACCTACTTTTTCATGGCAGAAATAGGCGCCGTTTTGGAACCCATAATCGAGTAGGCATCCTGTGCAAAGGGGCCTCCCATTGGTAAATGGTTGAATGGCAAGTCGTAAACAGTCAGCCACGGATGACATTAGCTCGAATCTTAAACTAGCTAGCGCACACATTGACAAATCTAAATTGGTCACACATTATCGAGGTGTCGGGTAGTCTATACGCTATTAATAATAAAAACTCATTATTATCACTGATAAGGGACCACTTTTACTCACCAATATTAAATTGCTATGAGTCAATGGGTTTCCCCCGTATTCGTCACATGTTTATTACTCATATTGACGTTGTGAAAATGTAGTTATAACGTAAACAGTCAAACTAAAAAGGAAATAATTTGTGTACTAGCTAATGCCTGCGAAGTCATCTGCTTGGACGCTATAAAGACGCAAAATAGTTTTTAAATATAAAAATAAACTTAATATTTAAAGTTTCAAAATTAAAAACTATTGTATTTTCTTTGATTAAGGCGTGTGTTACACATTTAAATAAAACACTTTTTAAAGGATTAAGACGAGTGTAATTTTAACTGTGTTTTTACATTAGATTTTCCAGTGCCCCTGAAAACGAGATCTGGAAAAGTCTTGAAACGTCAGTTTAACAGTAATAATAATAAAAAGGTAACTTTTACGCAAAAATCTTTTAATCCTTTTAATAGTATTTTATTTAAAAAGTATTGTTTTATGTAGATTAGTATTTATTTATAGAAATAACGTACATTTTTTACATTAGTTACATTTTTCTTACTTGGAGAATTTATACCTACATCTAAACGGAAAGCCCGATCTGAATAATTTATTACAAAATATTAAACTTCCTCTTGAATCACTATATCTATTGCTAAATTGCATTTAAATCCGTTGAATAGTTAAATCTAAGCAAAAGTAAGATCTAAGCGAACAGACAGCGGAAACGACTTCATACATGCAAAGAAGTCAAAAAATTACCCTTATGCGTGTCAAAGTTACACAATTTTTTTATGAAAGAGCGTGTGGGTTTTTTTTCATAATATCGTAAGACGTCCACTGCTGGACAAAGGCCTCCCCCAAAGATCTCCACGTTGATCGATGCTGCGCTGCCTTCATCCAATCTACTCCTGCAATCTTGACCTGAGCTTCCAATACATGGTCGCTATTTGAGGACTTTACTGCCCCAACGACCATTTGCCCTTCGAGCTATCTACCGTGCCCCCGGCTAAGTCAGTTTCACAATCATTCAGATGTCTATGACTTTGATTCTGATTTGATCTCACAGGAAAAGCCGCTGAGCATAGCCCTTTCCACTGCCATCTGAGCGATCATGAGCTTTCTCATAAGGCCCATTGATAGTAAGCCTTTACCTAACCTGTTGTTATGATCACCGCCACATTCATCCTCCTGCAGTACCAGACAAATCACAGAAACGTTGTCGGCCTTTTAGAAAAATGTATACACTTTTGAAGATACTCATGTCGTATAGCCCTCGAAACACTGCACAGGAAAGCTCATTCTATAGTTTGATAGTACAGTGATAGATGTAAACCACACTGTAGAGAAACGCTAGACATCCGATATGGTCGGAAAGATATCTAGGTTTGTGGCGTTTATATGTAGCTAGAAATTATATTATTTTGAAAAATTTTGTTATATACATATATAAGATCAAGCGGCAAGAAATTCATTGCTAGCATTTTAAATACATATTAATAGCTTCATCATTGCCAAGTGTTGCAACATAATAGTCTACACACATGATCGGACTTGGTACAGCCGGACCATCGGTCGATCCGGTGGGCGCCTCACACCAATTGGTCCGGCGTCGTACTCGGTACTGTCCAGACGGTAACAATAATAAGTTTGTGCCATGGACACTGCGAAATATCATCAAATATGGTCTGCTACCAGAGCATGTTCGATGGTTCTACCGTACCAAATCGGATCATGTGTTTAGGCTATTAAAATACTAGAACGTTTCAACTTAATTCAGAAAATATAAAATGTAACTAAATCACAAAAACCGTTTAATCTTATAAGCTTCTGTTTAGGCGGTATCTAGTTAAATTTTAATTACTACATTAGTAGCTTAGAAATTAGCGGCCTTACAAATAAACTTGGTATAAAGTTATAACTGATGATAAACAAAGAAAATGCAAAATGTTTACAATATCGTTGACAACACTGTCAATACAATGATAATTCTGAAGTTTTCCCAATGACAAGCTGCCTTACAAATAAACGCGGCAAATGTTATACGTCCGAACAAACCATTCGTAAGCAAAATGTCTATTTGTAAACATTTTACATATTCTTGGTTTATGCTTAGTTATATCTTTATGCCAATTTTATTTGTTAGGCCGTATGAACTAAACCTGAAGAATCATATAATTCTTGGACCATACGTTAAACCTAGATTTAAATTTAGACTGTGTCAAACGTCTCCAATGAAACTTAAGAAAAAAAAATTAATTAAATATAATAATGCATTCAAAAACCAAGCTAAAAACTATTTCATCTTCTATTATATTTTATGTTAATTAATTGCCTTTTATCACATTATAATTTAAAGCTCCTACACCTTTAGTTCACATGGAAGAGATCGCTAAATATTGATAACAATAATAATCTGTATAAATCGTAAACATTATTTTAGTGCAGTGAATAATATTCATTCATTCAATTACAGGAGTCCAAGCATTATTCCACAATTCTCTTAAATTTTGCAACAAGGAAATGTATTTTACATAAAATAATAGTGTTCACCTCATTGTTATGTAAAACTGTTAAGTGGACCACTTGGAAGTTTTAATTTATTCGCAAACTTGCAAACAAGTCCTTAGATCCTCGTAACTTGAGATGATTTACAAACGATGACGTCACAGCTACGCTGAAATGTATTAATTGCGTCAATTTTAGCGTGACCTCAGCTAATAGATTACTAAGATAAGCTCTCTGTAGTATTCTAACTTTAGAATAAAAGGTTCCACTATGTACCTATAATCTACTTATAATTTATACGCAATCTAGGCGATGATAAATCGGGAGGCATCTTTGTACAAGAAAGGTTTCAATTCTCTCATTTGACTTTTCGATTATCAACCAATGATATTATAGTATTAAAAGAGGTAGATATGTCACTAGCGCGCCGAAAGTCAATCGCCTAAATGGAGTCAATTGGTTCATTTGGTCGTAGTCGCTCTCTCGATACGAAAACGCGTGTGTACCACACGCGTTTGTTGTTGACAGAATTGCTTACAATTTGATTTGGGTACAACATTAAAATGCCGTCTTGTGTTATGGGAAGATGCACTAATTACGAAACTAAAAAAAATCATAGAATTACATACCACAGTTAAGAAATCATGAATTATAACATTTTATTTTAATTCATTATTATTATTTCTTGCCTCGCACAGCCACTTTGTGGAATCAACTACCGGCAGCGGTCTTCCCGAACAGATACGACTTAGGGACCTTCAAGAAAAAAGCATACTCCCACCTTAAAGGCCGGCAACGCATTTCTCGACACACCTGTTGTTGCGGATGTACATGGGCGATTTCCTCACCTCTCCCCATCCCGTGAGCCTCTTGCCCGTTTGCCCCCTCTCATATAAAAAAAAAATATATCTAACAAAATAAATATGTCGCCATGACAACGCCGATCGCCGCCATGCCGATCATAGATAAACGTACAGAAATGACAAAATATTGTTTATATATTATAACTTATACTATAACTTATACTTAACTTATACTATAAAATCGTTGATTTTATAAAAAATTTAAGAAGAAAAATAAATTTTAATTAGAATGATTATCTACCTAATTTCAATGCAGTTTTACTACTTTATAGCTTTTACTACATGAACTCCAGAATAAATCGTATATTAGGCATAAATCACAGTGTACGGTAAAAAGTCATATCTGATGAATTAACTGTATTTTTTCTATACAAATACGAAGCAATGAGCAAATTAGAGTTATCTCTTTTTCGCTTTCGATAATTGCATTTACCATCCTTATCCTATGCTATTGCAATGTTAAATTATTCATGTGTGCGTTAGTGTATCATTTTCAAACACTGAATGTTGTCTGCGTAACCTATCTATACTTTTAAATATCATTGTTATCAACATTATCCATTTTAATTTTGAACGGAAACGTCATGAATGGCAAATAGAACAAATGGAGGAGCGACTTGGTAGAGTAAGAGCGGCGGCCATATTGAGTGGGGCATTCTTGGTTGGACGGTCGAAGTGTGCGGACGTATATCGAATAATGAAGGATAACGAGTGATTTATACGTATCTGCTGATTAACCTCCTGTTTGCTGCATGAGACCACCGTTCAGTACCTACTCTGTTATTTGTTTAGCACACAACATATTAATTTACAATTATTGTTGGTGTTTATTGACTACGCTTACATTTGGATTTTCTGCATTCAGGTACCACTGCAGCGCCTCAATCTGCTACCAAAAGGATTGTGAAAACACAGTTTACCAATGGGAGGCTCCTTTATGGTATCCATACGTATGCTTAGCAGAAACCTCCACGTGTGGGCGGTGGTGTCGATCCACGATGAAACCTTTCTTAGGCGTTCTGAATAGAGTGACACCTACCTCTCCGGTGCACCCTGGAAACATTGCGCCTGTGACTGATTTGTTATTGCGCTCGATTTTCACTAATCGCTGCGTAATGGCAGTCATTTGCTGGCCAGTGGCTAATATCTGCTCCACTCTTCCGGCGGTTAGTGGGTGCCAACCGGAAGATTTTACAGCATCCACCTGCGTCTTTGGCCTGCGCAGTTGATCGCCGTACGCGGGGATGACGGAGTCCTGGGAGGTTGAGCGGGACAGGGGTCGGGGATTAGTTACCCCTGTAACGTAATACGCTTCCTTCGGTCCTGATTTCAAGCTAAACGGTAGCCCCGTGAGTAGCCGCCACGAGGGTAATGGTCAAGTGTCCCCGCCTTGGCGGGGCCACAGGCGAGGTTCGGCTGGTCCCCGCAAGGGGAGGTGCTCAGCCATGCTGACGGGGTAAGAATGGGTGGAGGAACTGATGGATAGGATCGAATCCATCAGCCGCTCATCTCGAGCTCCCGATGTCGCGCAAGAGGCCAACCAGCTGGACCTATATTCCCCTTGCAGCCCTGATAGTTAAGTTAACCATCCCCAGTTGCGGGCTCGGTGGAGGGTGGGGAGCAAGGGGAACGAAGTTTTTACCCGGTAAAGTATGGACAACCCAAGATCCAAAAAAACACCAAAACAAACTAATTCCCCGGCGGAGAAATCCACCGGGACCACACAGACCTCTGGAGCGTGTTCAGCACCTGCTGGCACCCAGAAATTACAGACCAAGGAGCCTAATAGGGAACCGTCTATGGGCACAGACGCCGCATCAGCAGTGTCTGCCCAATCAGTCAGCAGACTGGAGGCAGGTTGGACCCTCGTATCTTACAAGGGCCGAAACCAAAACAAACCCCGAATAAGGGAGAGTCACTCGGCACATGACAACACAGATCGCCATCGACCCAACAGGAGGCAAAGGCGCATAGCAGCTCGCCTTCGCAAGGCCAACGCTCAGAAAGCTAGCGCCTCAATGCCCTCCTCTGAACCCGAACCGCAACCCAGCACCTCACGAGGTTCGGATATGCCGGTCAAGCAAGCCCGGTATGATCCTAGGAAGGCCCCAGACAACCGAGGGCCTCCTTCCAACAAAGCAGGCAGAGTAGCCATAACATCTACCACTACAGGGCATATTGACGCGAATATGGCACAGCTTATACAAAGCAAGCTTGAAGATAAGCTCATGACAGCCATGATGGCCGCTATGAGTGAAGACAGAGAAGGGCCTGCGTTTCTGGGCAAACCCGTCTATGATGGGGGCATCCTAAAACTGTGGTGCTCTAATCTTAAAACATTGGAGTGGCTGAAAACTGCTGTCCCGGAAATCCAACTCCCTAACGGTGACACCCTGGCAGTTAAAAACATCTGGGAAATTCCCAACCGCGTCAGGTGTGGCATACTACTACCAGGTGAATGGAAGGACTAAGTGACTGGAGGTAAGCTTATACATTACTCAGGACCAGAACACCCTAGAGCCTGTATCTACATTTCTAATAATCTACATGTGCAACCCCTAACAGATTTTTGTTACAGAGACTTATGCGCAAAAAAAATACTGGACAGACACATCCTTCCAACTCACCAGAGAGCGATAGTGGTCGCCTCCGTCTATATGCCTGACAGGGAAGACCCACCGCCGGAAGAACTTGTCAAACTGGTGAACTACTGCGAGACAACCAAGAGCGAGCTTATTGTGGCTGCAGACTGCAATGCACATCACCCGCTCTGGGGCATGCAAACAACCAACAAAAGGGGTAAGCAACTCACTGAATACCTTTTTTCTACTAACCTTAATATTTTGAATGTAGGTTCAGAACCCACCTTTGTAAATAGGAGGAGCAAAACAATTATAGACATCAGTTTAGCAACAGAGGGAATGTCTGATTATATATCCAATTGGCATGTGTCGAAAGAAGCATCCTGCTCAGACCACAGATGGATACTTTTTAACCTGGAGGTAAACATCACTACACCGCCTCTCAAGAGGAAACCCCGCAGAACGAATCTTACTCAGTACAAGTTGCTGATGGAATCGCGTCTAAAGGATGAAACACTCCCAGCCAGGATAATCGGAGTAGATAACATCGAAAACCAAATAGCACAAATATACGAATTCATGACTGCCAGTTATCATGCTACATGTCCCCTCACCAGCCCTCAATCAGACAGACCAAGACCCCAGACCTGGTGGGGACCTGAATTAGGAAGGCTCAGGAAAAAAGTGAGGAGACATCTGAACCGCGCAATGAACACAGGCGATCAATACGACTGGGACATCTACAAAGAGTGTAAGTCTGAATACAAGAAACGCATCAGATACAGAAGATCAGAAGGCTGGCGTAAATTTTGCAGCAGCATCCAATGCCATAACCAGGCCAACAGGGCAAGGAAATTAATCTCTTACAAACCCAGGCAAATCCTCGGATCCCTGCTGAAACCTGACGGTACATTTACCAACTCACCAGAGGAAACAGAGCGAGTCCTGACGGAAACTCACTTTCCAGGATGCAAAATAATGCAGCATATCGAGTGGGTAAATGAAAACATAACCGCTGAGGAAGCTGACTGGCAACAAGTACACAAGTTGGTGACAACCGATAAAATAAAGTGGGCTATAAATTCCTTTCACCCCTTTAAGTCAGCAGGACCTGATCGGATCTTTCCCGCCTTGTTGCAATGGGGAGGAGAAGGTCTCCACAACCGGCTGATCAACATTCTCAGGGCGTGTCTAGCGCATAGATACATCCCTAGGATATGGAGGGAAGTTAAAGTGATTTTCATACCTAAACCAGGTAAAAGTGACTATTCTAACGCTAAATCTTACAGACCCATAAGTCTTACCTCTTTTACCCTGAAGACCCTAGAAAGGCTGTGTGAAAGAGAACTGAGGGAGAATTACCTTAAGAACATACCCCTACACCCCAACCAACACGCATACAGTCAGGGTAAAAGCACCGAATCTGCACTTCACGCTGTAGTGAACGTTATAGAGGGCGCACTTTCGGAAAAAACCTTTTGTCTAGGAACCTTCGTGGACATTGAAGGAGCCTTCGATAAGACAAAATTTACAAAAATAAAAGAAGCATTACACCGCCATGGAGTATGTACAACTCTGTCATCATGGATTGAAAACATGCTCAAACACAGAGTGATATTACTAAATGAAAGTGAGACACAGAAAGCATTTGTAGCTAAAGGCTGCCCCCAAGGAGGAGTTATCTCACCTCTTTTATGGAACTTGGTAGTAAATGATCTAATTACCACTCTAAACGAAAATCACTACTTTACGGTAGGCTACGCAGATGACCTAACTATATTAATAAGCGGAAAGTTTGCCAGTACTATATGTGAAGTAACAAATGCAGCATTGAAAATCGTGGAAAGATGGTGCATGGATAACGACCTATCAGTCAACCCACATAAAACGGAATTGGTAATGTTCACAAACAAAAGAGTTCTGGGTAACTATAAACTGCCAAAACTGTTTAACACCGAACTCCAACTAAACAGCGAAGTGAAATACTTAGGAGTTATACTTGACAGCAAGTTAAATTGGGCGGCCCACTTGGAATCAAAAATAAATACAGTAACCTTCCGGCAATGCCGTAGAATGTTAGGAAAGACATGGGGACTTGCCCCGAACATCGTACTATGGCTCTACACAGCTGTGATACGACCTATTATATGTTACGGCGCAGTTGTATGGTGGCCACGCACCAAGCTGAACACTACTTGTAATAAACTGCAACGATTCCAAAGACTAGCGTGTATGGCTATCACAGGATGTATGCGAACCACACCTACCGCGGCTGTAGTAGCTATGCTGAACCTTCCGGCTCTACACCTCTATATAAAACAAGAGGCGGCCTGCGCCGCAGTAAGGTTGAAGACATTTAATCTTTGGAAAACCACTCAATCCCCACACCCAGAGGTTCTAAATGAGATGATTGAAAAGGAGCCTCTGCTGTTGGCAGTAAGTGATAGATCTCCAAAGGAATACATATTCGATAAGAGATACAAAATACAGCTGTATGAAGAACTGAAAGAGGACCTCAGTACAAAAGACCTCAGGATTTTCACAGATGGCTCAAAGACAAGGTCGGGCACGGGATACGGAGTGTTCTCGGATGACCTAAATATAAGAATAGCTGCATCACTAGGAGCTCATAACACTGTCTTCCAAGCAGAATGTATGGGTATCATAGAAGCAGTCACTGCTACTTTGACTCGAAAGGTAAAAGACTACTCCATCCGCATCCTTTCAGACAGCAAATCAGTACTACAAGCCCTACAAAGCCACACTATCACCTCTAAGCTAATATACAACTGTCACCAGTGTCTGAGGGAGTTATGCGAAAATAACAACCAAGTAACTCTTCAATGGATAAAGGGTCACAGTAACTCACGAGGGAATGATGCCGCTGATGAATTGGCCAGGAGAGGCTCAGCGATGACAGCAAAAGGACCACAACCAACTATCCCTCTCCCGCCTAGCTGGCCTACGAAGGTAATACGCCAACACACCAAGGAATTCATAATAAGTACTGGATGGAAGTAAGTGGGTGTAGACAAGCAAAAGAAGCTCTACCTCAAATAGACCCCAAGCTCTCTCGCAAGCTAGTAAAACTTCCACGACCTAGGTTACGGAAAATAACTCATGTACTAACGGGTCACGGCCCTTTTAACAAGCATCTGTTCAATATAGGTGTCACCAACAGCCCACTGTGCAGAGCCTGCACGGAGGCGGACGAAACGGCCGCACACG
The DNA here is from genome assembly GCA_949711755.1 of Leptidea juvernica. Classification (NCBI taxonomy): domain Eukaryota; kingdom Metazoa; phylum Arthropoda; class Insecta; order Lepidoptera; family Pieridae; genus Leptidea; species Leptidea juvernica. The sequence goes on from CATIXQ010000020.1 coordinate 9,404,310, forward strand.
TCATTTTGGAGTGTAGGAGTGTGGCCTCATACCGGGCCAAACACCTGGGGTCACCGAGGACTCTCCCCGAGGTCATGGGTGACATCAGAGGTTTGATACATAACCTTGAGGAACTGGGGTGGCAGGATTAGCCGCCCTCCTCACCACGCAAAATAGGCGCGCTGTAGTCGTCGAGTTGCGGATAATAGCCCGTGATAACCTATAACCTATACGTATACTTTATGGTATCCATAATCTAAACGCATCACAGGATGCTGGCTAAATTATGGATATGGATTATGGATGCGCCTTTTTCTACCGTAATCTGTAAGCATTATTGTGTTTCGGTCTGAAGGGCGCTGTAGCTAGTGAAATTACTGGGCAAATGAGACTTGACATCTTATGTCTCGAGGTGACGAGCGCTATTGTATTGCCGCTCAGAATTTTTGTGTTTTTGACGAATCCCGAGCGTTACTGCATTATAATTGGCAGGGCGTATGAAATACCATGAACTGAACGTCCTGCTCGTCTCGTCCCTTAGTGTCATAAAAAATCTATTTTGCCCTCTGCTTGCGCTAGCGCGCCTACCCTCATCTTCCTGTACTTAAGAATGAGATGGTAAAATGAAGGTTACTATCTAGTGAACGTGTGCCCTTATTTTACCAAAGCTTATATTACAAAATTATTTTTACTCAAAATTACTTTTACGAGGCGTCAGATCCTCAGAGGATTCAGGTATAGCACGTCCTCTGCCAGTTATAATGGTACAAGTGATGTATAAATACTGTAAATTAATTCATTAATTTTATCGGTACATCATATTCATCATTTATCGTATGGGTGTGATAACTGCTTCATATACATCGTACAAATATTCAGGCAGTAAAGTAAACGTGATGCAGTGCGTAGAAATAATTCATAAAAATTTATATTTAACGACTTTTTTATTTGCTTTGACCACGGCGAGTTACAATTTATACACAAACTATGAAATACATAGCCTTTGAAATCTTTTTTATAGGTTGTAAAAACCCTTTCAATAGCTCACTGCGATGTTATATTGATGTGCTAAAATTGCTATACTTTAACTAAACTCTCTCCCCTGCACGTTTGTATTTGTTTTGTTTATCCGTCTGCCGATCTTTCGCACGATAAAATTTGTTTTAATCATCACCAGCCGGAAACGTCCACTGCTAGACAAACGCCTTACCCGGATTTTCCAAGATGATCAGCCCTGCCTACGGCGATCTTGACCAGATAAAACTATATATTAATTATGAATGTATTATATAAACAATACATTTATAGGGCACTTAACTCGACGGACAGATGGCTGTTGGGGCAGTAAAGTCCTCGAATGGCGACCACGTACTGGAAGACCGAGTGTTGATAGGACCCCCACAAGATGGACCGACGATCTGGTCAAGATATATATATATGTATAAAGCAAATGGTCTTTCTTTGAGGCTCTTTCAATCCTAAACCACTGATCGTATCGAGATGAATTTACCGCCATTCGATGCGAAATTTATCCTAGATGGTTTATGCCTACTTATTTATTTATTGTATTTGTTATAAGATGATTTTTTTTTAATTATTTCCTTTTAAGGTTCGCCCAGCGAACCGGGCAGGAACGGCTAGTTCATACATAAGAGCGCTCGCACGGAACGCGAGAGGTTGCGGGTTCGAGTCCCGCATCCGAGGGTTATCACTTAAAAACAACAAATTGTTGAAAATTGGCAGCAATAAACAAGCATAACCCGAAGTCAAGCGCATAAATCTGTTGCAAAACAAATTAACTCAAAACGTATTTGGTAATAAACAAAAACTGAATTAGTAATTACATCTCAAGGATTAAGTTGCGCGTAACTTCTACCAAGTGTTGATGTTATCGGCGTAAACTATCTCCAACTTGACATAACTTTATCCATACTGTGATTTATCGCGTCATCTCATAATTTACTTAGCGTATATCGAAGTGTAATATTATTAATATGTAGATTACATTTTCGACAGCAATGTATAATTAATGTAGATGTGATATAGTTATTACAAAGGATTCCCTTACACGATCGTGTGGATACTTTGATTATGTAGAGATGAAAAGCAGATGATGATTATTATTATTTTGCAAATTTTAAATTTATATTCAAAATAGGATGTAACATTACTTATTGAAAGTCAAAAACTACCACCCATTCCAAAAATAATGCCTCAGACCTGAGAAGAACATGCGCAACGGGCACACGCAGCAGGCGTTATTTTTTTTCATAAAAAAATCTTCACAAAGTAATATTGTACAATTTAACTTATTATTTAATAGCCTGAGAGCGGTCGTTCCATTCCCAATCAGTGGTATCATTAGAAAGTTTTTTTATGTTATAGCAAACTTTACTAAACGAAAGTTTTTCAACAATTCTTTTGAGTATCGTAATACTTTTGTTTTGAACATTTTTTGGTATCTTGTTGTAAGAGCATATACATAGCCCCACAAAAGACATACTAACTCGGTTTTGCCAAGTTGTAGGCATTATAAGTTAATGTCTGTTCCTGGTGTTAACATTGTGGTTATGACAGTTTCTAGCAAATTCACATATGTGGCTATGTACATACATTACATTATCAAGAACATATTGAGAAGCAATAGTCAAGATCATACTTTCTTTAAATTTATCTCTCGATTATTGTTTAGTTTTGCTAGCATGAGCTGATGCGTGTATATTACTGCACTTGTGTTTTTAAATTTGGCCAATGTTTCTTAATTATATTTTTAAAAGCAAGAAACGTAAGAAGCACTTCTTACACTTTGCGGTAGGGAGTTCCACATTTGCACCACGCGGTTTGGCATGAAGACATATAAAAAAATTATTATTTACAATACTATGACTACATAAAATTAAAACTATCATTACGGGGAAGCGTACCAAGAATACTGGCAGCATTTAGCGTTGGATAGCAAGGCTGATCCGTTGACCGAAATAGCTGCCAGCGCTTGGGTTTCCAGTAGCTTTATTGAGACGTGAACATAGTATTTTGAACATTCTCCGCGCCTCTGGGCCCCACGGGCCAAGTGTCTCGACACCAATTAATTTGTTATTTATTTTAAAGTGATTACCCTCTCTTCTGGGGTTAATAACACACATTAAATTTATAAACAAAATTTATGAACGATGCTGGACTCGAATCCACGACCCTCTCGGGTTCCGTCAGAGCGCTCTTGCACTGAGCCAACCGTATGAGTGAAGTATCTTTCATAAATCTTGTTATGTCTTGTTCAACTCTTGGGTCAGTCGCGGGTTCGAGTCCTGAGTAGTTCATAAATTTTGTTGGCAAATTTAATTAATGTAAGTGATACCTATGGTTGATGGCACATTGAGGCTTCTCAGTCAAGACCCTCTTTCATTGAGTGGCCTCTTAGATGTATGTTGGACTTTAAGGTGAAGATGTCTTAAATTTTTGATAAATTGTAATGTTTCTTCAGGATGTTGTACGTTTCCATGAGGCCTCTTCCCTTCCAGAGTAGGCGTTCTTCGTACAACATCTCTTTCAAATAATAGGATGTCTTTTTAAAATATGGACTCCAAATTTGGATTATTTGGTATTTATCAGAGGTTGTATGTATGTTTTGTTGATATTAAGAAACAATTTCTTGGCTATAACATAGAACGCGTTTCTGGTCATGATTTACACGATGGAATGGACTGTAGATGGACGAAAGGAGATATGGATGGAAGTGCTGATAATGTTCCACTCAGGGAAAGACTCCTCTATCATATCGGGAGTGTTCTGTAAATGTGCTACGTCTGAAGTACCAATAAAAGGAGAGCTTTTATGAAAGAATTAGTGTAAATTGTTGTCCATCAATTTAGTCTACCCTCTGGGAGTAAGAATGGTAACATCAAATTCTATATTTTCATTCAAAATATGATTTCAAATCACTTAATATACATCAAAAGCTGCCCAACCGAAAATTGATGCCTCAGAGCTGAGAAGAACGGGTGCAAGAAACTCAGAGGGCGTCTTTTTTTAATTTTCATGACAGACGGTTAGTCGCTCCATTCACAATCTATGGTATGAAAGTCATTTGTGCTATAGATATATTGTATATATTGTAATCATATAGGGAGACTATGTAGGACATTCGTTGACCAAATTGGGGACATTTTGAATAAATAAAAGGAATGGTCCGAAGCACCCGGAACCAGCGAGCATGTATGAAAAGAGTAATGAATGTAGAGGAAGCGCGTGAGCTTTGTAAGGATAGAAGCAATTGGCGTTCTATTGCCTCTGCCTACCCCGACGGTAAAAGGCGTGAGCATGTGTGTGTGTCCGCTATATGCTAAAGTTCGATATATATTAGTTTGCTTTCACTATCAGCTATAAAGCAATATATATTTTGTATAAAATGCCTTATAACTACATTAATACAAATTTATATATTATATATCTTTGACTTAAAACCCCTAATTTAGTTCGAACTTAAAAATTAAATGAATTATGGACGAGTTTTTTGACCTCTGGAGACCACTAGTATAATTAAATAACACAAATTAAATTTGAAAACAAAATATATGAACAATGCGGGACTCGAACCTGCGACCTCACGCGTACCGTGCGAGCGCTCTTGCACTGAGCCAACCGTTCGAGTCACGTCAAAAATCTTGTATGTCTTGTTTAACTCTCAAGTTGTGGCTTCATGTACAGGATATAGTTTACAGTTGATAACCTGCTCAACTACAATATTTGCAAATTAGGAAATTAACTTGACCGGAAGTGCCAGTTATAACAAATTGTTTATAATTAAATAAGTCAAATAAGTAGAATAAGTCAAATCTACAGTATGAGGAAGTAAGTAAAAGTCAAAACAAAATTCACCTTCGACAATATCCAAAAGAAACTAAACAAAACATTGTAAAATAAATGTTTACAAAAATGTGGATATTTCAAAGTCATAGACTATACAATAAAGAGGACATGCTCACAACAAGTAGTCATATGTGACATAAACAAGTTTGAATAGCGGGTACATATTGTTACGGAAGTAATCTGGACTAGTTTCGGAAAACCATATTAAGTATGCATTGTACAAACCGTGACGTCAAGGTTTACGTGAACTAGATTTACCTACTGCACGTTTCAACGCTAGTCAAGTCATTTCAGATAATGTAGAGACTTTTAAATCGCAATAAAATAATTTAAAGTAAAACTTCCGGACACCCGAGTCTGACATATAGGCCCCGTTTCAAGGTCGTCAATACGCAAATGAATTTGCCTCCTTTGCAAAAAAAATAAAGTAAAACTTCCTGAGGCGCGGTTTGAGAGTAGAACGGGTTATTTTTCTGACGGAAATAACGAAACCATTGTTAGCAGTTTATCATAGGTAATTTTGTTCATGATGAAATGATAGATGAAAATAAATCTGCGCATACAGTTTATGATCGGATTGGAGTAATATTGCAAAGTGGTTAGGTTGAGTGTACCAAGAAAATTCGTATTTTAAGGGAATATATTCATCACTTCAGCCAAAACACGTCCACTGCTGGACAAATATCTCCACGATGATGGGTCTTGATGGATCTTGATGGGGCTTTCCCAAATATCTCCACGATGATGGGTCTTGAGCTGCCCTTATTCATTCCATTTCGTCGATATTAACCAGATCATCTATCCATCTTGTCCTATCCTATCAATGCGTCTTCCGGTTCGTGGTTGCCTTCGAGGACTTGATTGCCCCAATGGCCATCTGTCCTCTAGCTATGTAAAGTGACACATGCAAGGCGAATATTGACACGGGAAAAGAAGCGCGTAAATCACTCCCGTGGTTTTTCTGGTCTTGCACGAAACCACGAGGTGACGCGTAGGCTCGTTTGTCCTCTTCTTCCATTTAAAATGAAGAAGCCTATGAACTGAGCTAAGACTGTGGCAAATCCTTAGTCTGTACCTCTGCAGTAACGAATTGTGTATTGTGAATACGGATGACTGTATGGTATATCTTTGTCGAAGATTGGTAGAATTTTAATTTAGTGTATTTTCGCTTAGCTGGCTGGAGAATTAGTTGGGTTTATTGTGGCAGTGTGTAAAGCTTTTTAATGTTTACACCAGGCTAGTGGTTGGCTGAAATGAGTAACAATGTAGCAATTTGTGTCATTATGATGCCTAATGAATTTTACATTAGCAGGAATAGACGCAGAGTGAAATTTAGACAGAGTAATTTGTGACTGAATTTAAAGTAAATATGGGTCTTGTCATCTTGGCTACGAAGCTTCGTGTCATTTGATGGTAGGCGAATGAGCGTGAAACGAGTATACGTGGCATCTGGTGATAAGAAATCATAACCCACGCTCTTTGGGATAGGCAGTGTGACGAAAAAACTGAAAGAAGAAAGAATAAATTATTAATATATAGAAGAAAAAATAAGTTTCTAATGGTGGATAATAATGGATATTAATGTTAGAAGTGGCTAGAAGTCAAAGAAAAAGAATATTAAGTTTTATCAAGGCACTCTTTTTATTGCAGCTAGACTTTTTAATGATGAAATATCATACGAATAATCATGTTATGGTGTGTCTATTATATTCTTAAGTCTAGATCGGGAAATATGAACTTTGTGGTCCGATATAAATATATTATGAGACATTTTGCTTTGCTAACTTTGTGAACTAGCAATTAATTCACGTTACACGGTCGAACAATATAGTAATTATGGAAGGTTGCCATTACTGCTATACAGTAAGGGCTATATTTCACCGGGACGCCATGGTGGCGCAACCAGTCGCCGCTACTAACAAAATATGTACTGTTCTATAGGGAGTTTTACCAGTCTTAACAGCGGGAAGCTCCTTTGTACAGGATGACGGCTAGATTATGTGTACCACAACGGCGTCTATTTCTGCCGTGAAGCAGTAAAGTGTACTGTGTTTCGGTCTGAAGAGCGCCGTAGCTAGTGAAATTACTGGGCAAATGAGACTTAATATCTTATGTCTCAAGGTAACGAGTGCAATTGTAGTGCCTTTCAGAATTTTTGGAATTTCTTTTCAAGAATCCGGATTTTGAAAATTGTTTTTTTATTTGAGAGTCAGCCACGGTAGGTATGTAACTATAGGTGAGATACGCTTGTGTCACACGCGCAACGTGACATGGTGAGAGATGAGAGTGGGGCTGCGGCAGGACGACGCCGATTACAAAAACAATAACAATTGTAACTAGAATTAGATTAATTAGATTGTATAAAAATACACAATTTTTATTTCTTATTATTGGATATTATATCTATTGTATGGGAATAGTTTTCTTTGAAATATTTTTTTTTTATTTTTTTTTTATTTAAATTTGTAACTTTTGCGTTAATCAAAGAAGTTACTATAAATACATCCCTTTACTCGAAAAGGACAAAAATAAAATTTATATGGGCATAAGATTGACTATTTAAACAGTTTCACTGTGTACAAATAATATTTAACTTCACATAAAATTTTGATAGAATATCAAACAAGCATTAAATATATTAACAATAAAATAAATTATGAGTATAAATTTATAACAACGAAAACACATCTACATTAAATTTTATTTGCGTTGTACACCTAAACAAATACCTCGCAACAAATCCACATATACTCTTTTTATTAAATTGCGCATTTGTTTGTTCATCAAACCGTAATCTGTACATAAAAACATGTTTATATATAAAATTTGCTTAACCTCGGAAAAATGGTTATTTTTGCGAAACTTCAAATGCTAACATTTAATATTTCTATAAATCGTATAATAACTCTTGACTCATGTGTAATAGGGTACTTTATAAGAAAATACGAAAGGCATTGACTTCTAAAGAAAAAGCTTTCACACCTACATTCTTCAAAGATTTCGCCGTTTCATCGAGCACACATAAAAGTACTAAATTGTGTATTGACGGGTCCTATTCTCAAATTATAATATTAGATCAATATAATAAGTGTCGAACTGTTTCAGTTGTTACCTTATCAATCTCTACTGTACCTTTTTGAAATTACAACGTCCTTAGGCAAACTGAGTGCTTTATTTTGTGTAACGTTCGTTCGATAAAATAAAATTAAAAGGACTCGAGTAGATGAAAGCGTGCGACGAGAGCAATTTAAAAAAAACCCCAAAATTCTGAACGGCACTTTCAAACTAGTTACAACGCCGTTCAAACCGAAACACAAATAGCATATAAAACGGTTTTGCATCAGAGAAAGGTGACGCAAGTAAGCCGGCATCCTGTGCTTAGGAACCACACAATGAGAAACAACAAACTAATAAATGGATCCACACCTTGTGAATACAATTAATTCATTTCGCGGAGTAAGCTATAGAGAAAGAGAGTGTTATTTGGAGTCAGATGGTTCATCAATTTTAATAAGACCATAGGAAATAAATTAAACAGTAAAACATTTTGAGCTGTGACATAAAGGTTTCAATACAACGCCAAAAGAGTGGGGCATTCAAATTTTTCCTTGACAACTAATTGATTGTTTTAACTTCTGTTTTTTCAGTTTTTACAGAATGCTAATTGCGGGGTATATTTTTTACTTTTAGGCTTATAAAATTGCTAACTTTCATCACCAGTGATGATTTCAAATAAAACAATCAAGTGATTTTGACACAAAAACCTTCAAACACGAAGGTGAAAATGTATTCGAGATTTTGTCGCATACATTGAGAATTAAACCTACGAAATATGTGAATATTGTAAATGTGTAAGGAAATGCAACGTGGCATGTTTCCGCTAGAGTAAATTTCTTTAAAAGATCGACGAGGATGAACAAATATTTATGCTCAGCGGAGCCGTTTGATTCATATCTCATATTGGAGTTGCTATAGGTTCATACGTTTATTCAAATATTCGTTTAGATTCAAGTTATCAGTTTTATGTTGATTTAAAGTTATTAGATGATTGATTACTACTCCATTCAATCAATTCAATTTCAAATATTCTTTATTATAGATAAGGATACTTACAGATTTATTAGCTAGAATGTGGAATCTAGTTAATAAATATTATAATATTTTTAAAATACATATTTTTTATTTTATTAGACTCATGTAAAATTTATAAAAGAATTTTTTTATGATAAGCATTTATCTCGGGGGGTGTTCCGAAGAGCTGTTTAACCTGATTCCTGCCGCCGAATTCCACCTTCGCACGACACGCCACAAGTTAGGGTATCATCCCCACCATCTGGATATGTGGCGGTCCTCCACAGTGCGGTTTTCAAGGAGTTTTCTTCCACGTACTACAAAGCTGTGGAATGAACTTCCTTGTGCGGTGTTTCCGGGATGACACGACATAAGTACCTTCAAAAAAAGCGCTGTACGCGCCGGAAGGGATACGTAACATAGGTGATGGGACTAAATTTGTTTGTTCATTAAACAATGTAAACATGCTTATTAAAAAACAGTACTTTTCTACGTACGTGATGTGAAAATTTTGCATTCCTTTCAAGCACACCGCACTCGCTCGCGTTATTCACTGAATACTTTGTCATTGCGTAGCGATGCATTCAAAGCGCAGTAGTAACACAACTGAATGAAAACTCTGCCTCTCGCTTCATTGTATGTCTTCTACTGTATTTATCACGGGGAGTTTTCCGGTGTTTAACTCTTGAACATGGGTATCTTTAAAAAAATGTGCGTATACCTTCCTTAAAGGCCGGCAACGCACCAATGACGGATGATGGAAGTGGTTCCATAAAAAAAATAGACGCTTTGGTAAAGTTTCGCGTCAGACAATTTTTCAGCGTGATTATGAGTCAAATTTTTTATTGTATGTCTATGGTAATACCTAAGATTTTTAAGCCTCGCCAATAGCCTCACACTGGAGCAAATAACATCTTAACTTGCAATATCTTCAGGCCATAATATAAATGAGGGTAATATGTAATGTACAACTTTAACATTGTAAAATGAACAATTTATTGACTTAAGCGACGGTGTCGCAATAGTTTGAACCATTGACTCTGACCACGGTGTCCTCGGTTCGATCCTCGCCCGCCACGTACCAATATGATTTCAGTTTTCAAATCCATATATACGTTTATCCGACGCTTAATAAGGTTAATAAACTGCAACGCTCTGATTCCTCTGGTGTTAAAAGAGAGGATCATCATCATCATTTTAGCCGGAAGACGTCCACTGCTGGACAAAGGCCTCCCCAAAAGATTGCCATGACGACGGGTCCTGCGCTGACCTCATCCAACCTATTCCGGCGATCATGACCACATCGTCGGTCTATCTGGCCTACCAACACTAAGTCTTCCGGTACGTTGTCGCCATTCGAGGACTTTACTGCCCCAACAGCCTTCTGTCCGTCGAGCTATGTGCCCTTCACACTGCCACTTCAGTTTAGCAACCATCAGGGCTATGTCGGTAACTTTTGTTAACCTACGGATCTCCTCATTTCTGATTCGATCTTGCAGGGAAACTCCGAGCTTCGCCCTCTCTCCATTGCCTTCTGAGGGACAATGAGCTTCCTCATAAAGCCCATAGTTAGCGACCACGTCTCCGTTCCGTATGTCAAAGAGAGTATAAGACTGCAGTAATTACATACCATCCTGTATTCTAGTTTGTTCTCCTCTTCAATCAAAAACTTATATTTCCCCAAAAGACATTAGAATGTTCAAGGTTATTTTTCAAATCACAATTATACTGAGTTGCAGAAGCAAAAGCAAATCAATATATTTTAGGAGACGTGAACACCGGAAGTACGCAACATAAAGCCTCGGCTATAGGCGGGCATCAGTTCCGGAAGTAGCTCCACGCAGATCCATTTCCGGTAGTTTGTTGGCTAACTGAGTTTCAGCCGGAGATTGAATTTATGATTCTACTCTAGCTCCTTGTGAATATTGCAGTGGGCAATATTGCAATATTCGCAGGCAGTACTTTGTTTATTCAAGTTTTTTAATAAGGTTCTTGCAAAAATGGTGGTAATGTAAGACTAGACATCAACAATGTGGGTTGTTTTAAGACTATAACTTTATTATACAACGAAGAGCTGCATATAAATCTAAGTATACCCTCAGTGCTAGATAAACAAATCCAAGCCGAAATGTATGAAGATTTTTTATTTTTTCGTTTTGGTATATTAACCCCTCTAATACCATAGTACATTACGATACAAGTGCGCGAAGTAGATCGTTCCCGCTCGAGCGAAGCGAGTGCAGGATGACCCACGTGCGCACGAGTATCGTATACTATTTTTCCTATTAAGTTGCGCAAGGTTCGACCACTATAATTATTTTCAAACGTTCCCGCACGTTCAGCTATATTCCCGCACGCTCGTGTCATAATGTGGGAAAGTGCTTACTTCGCGAACGTACTTTGCGAACGCAAATGCATGAGCAAAGTCGAACTTTGCGCATGATAATAGGAAATAGTATATTTCATTACGAGTGCGGAAAGCCTGTCATTGTAAAGAGTTCCGACAAATGTATACCCGATCCGAGGCGCAATGACGAGTTGACAAGTTGCAATGACGGTTCCGATTGTGTACTGAACAACTAATTTTAATAGTTGCAAAAAAATAAAGCAATTTAATAGAATAATAAAAACATAATAAACTCAATTAATCATTTATTTCTTATAAAAGTTATAATTCACATATACATTGAAATTGATACAGTTTTTTATACTAACTGGGGCAGTTTTAGGAAATATGCAAATATTTACTGTTCCAGACAAACTATTATTATTTATTTATAGCGATGACCTGGGAAGAAATATGGGGTTGATTTTGCATAAAATTAGTAACGGGCAGTTAGTATCAAATATTTGCATGCCAGGGGCAAGTTACTATCAAATTATAAAAAGAGTTCATAGTGATACTCACTGGTCTAATACTTCTATTATTATTATTATTGTTATGATTGGGAGAAGAGGGAATTTAAATAAAAATGTTCTACAAAAATTATACAATGAGTTAAATAGTTTAAAAATAGAAAATCTTATAATTTTCACACTGCCATTCATACAGGATTTGCCACAGGAAAACAAAGCAAGAGACAATTTGAATAATATGTTAACCCTATTGTCTCATTCAAATTATGTGACATATAATGGTAATTTATTATGTAGTAACAAACACATAATTGATATTAATAATATAATTAATCATAAATGTAAAATGTTGATATTTGATAGTTTACACCTATCTAATTTTTATAAAAGACAGATAGCTAAATCGCTATCTTTTTATTCATTTTATAACACAGCCAAATATTTGGCAACCCGGTCCCCTGCTTCTATTGAGCAGGTTAGTAAGTTGATTAGCACTGCTTCTATTGAGCAGTGTAATAGCTTGTTAGACTCGGCTCCTATTGAGCAAAGTAATTATTTGATTAACACTGCTTCTATTGAGCAGTCTTATAGTTTAGTTTCTGGCTTGGAATACGTTCCGAATTATTTAAATTAGTCAATAAGACAATAGGGGACCCCTCTAGCAATATAAATACACAATGTACAAGTACTAAGAAACATAGTAATTGTAAAGTCATAAACCTGATGCACCAAAATATGCAAGGATTGTTAGGTAAAGAACTGGAACTGGAGTTACTAATGAACCATGAAAATATTGATATCTTATGTCTTACTGAACACTGGCTTAGAAAATATGAGCTCATTTTTAACTCCAGTTGTCATCGGGTGGCAAGTGTGTTTAGCAGAGAAAAGGCAACACGTGGCGGCTCTCTTATACTTATAAGTAAATCATTTAAATTCAAAGACCGTAAAGATATTGTGGGCCTCTCTGTTGAACGTACCATTGAAATAGCCTGTGCAGAGCTTGAGTGTGCCATGTTGTAAGTATATCCAGACCCCCGATGCATTATATGAGTTATTTGAGAGTGTATTAGAGGAGGTTCTATCAAAATTATCAGAATCTAAAAAATATATTATGATTTGTGGTGACTTTAATATTAACTTATTAGAAAAATCCTCCACAAGTATTAGATTCAAATCTTTGTTTAAATCATATAATTTATCAAATATTTTCTTAGAACCTACTAGAGTAATCAGCACCTCTAAAAGCTGTATTGATAATATTTTTACTAATTATAAACCTATTTCTCAGTCAGTAATTAGTAAACTGAGCTCAGACCACTTTGGTCAATTAGCCTCTTTTAATATTGAAGTAAACAAATGTACTTCAACTAAAAAGTTTATATTTATTCCGGTAAACAATAGGCGAATGGAGAAATATAGAGGCAATGTTTCGGAAAAACTCTCAAACTTGTATTTGAATTATAACAGTACTCCAAATGAGATGTATGGTAGGTTATTTAAAATAATTAAAACAGAGTTTGCCTCTATATTTACTTCAAAGACAGTCAACTCGGGTGGTCTCTTGTCATTTAACAACTGGGCAACAGCTGGTATTCATAGGAGCAGACAACGGTTATATGAATTATATAGTGAGAGATCATCATGGAATCATGATGTATCTTTAAAAATTATTTAAGAAAATATGTACTATTGCTAAGTCAATGCATATTAGAGAAATAATTAAAAATGCTTCAAATAAAATAAAAATGACTTGGAAAGTTATTAACTGGGAATCTGGAAGAGCGAAAGACTGCAAGTTTGAATAAAATCTAATAATAAACAATACAAAAATCCACTCTGAGCAGGAAGTAGCTTCTGCTTTTGAGAATTTTTTTCTGACATTCCAGTTTCCATCTCAAGCACCCTTGTCTCCTCCACCAGTGTTGCCGAGTCACTTCTTTTGGAAAATGTTAAGGAATGTAAACAAAATTTCAAATTCAGTGTTGTTAGCCCAGAAGAAATAATTAAAACTTTCAGATCCTTAGAAATTAAAAGAACTGCTGATATATGTGGCATATCTGTAAAAATAATAAGTTCTGTTATTGACGTCATAGCACCATATCTAGCACTAGTTTTTAATAGCTGTATTGAACATGGCGTGTTTCCTGACCTTCTGAAATATAGTAAAATTACACCAATATTTAAATCGGGACTCACTTCAGACCCGAATAACTATAGTGTTGCCGACCCTAAGTAAAATTTTTGAAAAAATAATTTTAAGCCAAATGCTTACTCACTTTAACACTTATAAGTTACTTCATATAAAACAATTTGGCTTTACTAGGGGGCGCTCGACTACGGATGCAGGTGTTGAACTCATCAGAAATATTTTTGAGGCCTGGGAGGAATCACAGAATGCACTTGGTATCTTCTGTGATTTATCTAAGGCTTTTGATTGTGTTCAACATTCAACGCTGGTCAGGAAGCTATGTCACTATGGTATAAGAGGATCTGCACTCGATCTTCTGATCTCATATTTAAATAATAGAATTCAGAGGGTCAAGGTGATTGGCAGGAGATCTCCTGGGACTCCTCTCGGTATGGGGGTACAAGGGTGTATTCTTGGACCCTTCCTCTTCCTAATTTATATAAATGATCTACCAAACCTTGTAGAAAAAAAAACAAGGTGGCATTGTTTGCGGATGACACTTCACTTATATTCAAAGTGAAACGAAGCCAAGTTTTATATGACGAAGTAAACAATGCTCAATCTGACATCGTGTACTGGTTTAGCGCCAATAACTTATTGTTAAATAGTCATAAAACCAAATATATTAAATTCACCGTGCCAAATGTCAAAAATGTAGATGCGAATATTTTATTGAATGGATAGGTGGTAAAACCAGTGGAATCTGCTGTATTTCTTGGCATTACTCTTGATTCCAAATTGCAGTGGGGCCCCCATATTGATGGATTGGTGAATAGGCTTAGTTCTGCAGCATATGCGGTTAAGAAAATTAGACGGTTAACTGACATAGATACGGCGAGATTAGTATACTTTAGTTATTTTCATAGTATTATGTCCTATGGTATTTTGTTATGGAGCTGTGCGGCCGATATTAATACTATCTTTGTGCTGCAGAAGAGGGCTATTCGCGCGATTTATAACCTAGGTCCTAGAGAATCATTAAGAGAAAAATTTAAAGAAATAAACATTTTGACTGTTGCTTCTCAATATATTTTTGATAATGTTCTGTATGTTCATAAGCACATTGAGGAATTCTCTAGAAACTGTGACATTCATAATGTTAACACGAGGAACAAACATAAACTTGTTATGCCTACTACTCGGTTGGGTCGAGTTAGTAAGTCTTTTGTTGGGCGATGTATATGCTTCTACAATATGATCCCAGAAAATGTACAAAACAAATGTGTTACGAAATTTAAAAGAATAGTTAAAACACGTTTGTGTGGGAAATGTTATTATAGCATAAACGATTTTCTTAATGACACCACGGACTGGGAATAAAGCGAACATCCTCAGGCTCTTTAATTATAAATGTTTATTGTACGATATCACATTGTAATCCATATTTTATATAAAAAAAAAAGCCCGCTGAGTTTCTTGCGCCCATTCTTCTCAGGTCTGAGGCAGTCTCTTTCGTTATAGTTTTTGACGTTCAATAAGTGATTTTAAATCCTATTTTGAATAAAAATATTTGAATTTATTATTAATTGGTATCATTGTTCATGTATATATTTTGTCAAAGGTGTTATACCATGGCGTTTTAGTTTATGGAATAGGATCTGACGAATAATCATTATCAACGAAGGTAGATGGACGAACGTTCTCTTCAGTATTGTCGTGTAAAGGAGACGGACTGGACTTTAAATCATTGGATTGTGTGATTTTTTTCCCAGATTTTAGTTTGTTGTTTAATGAATCAGTAATATAGCCTTGTGCAACTTTATCTGACTTCCAATCTCCTAGTCACTTTAAGGACGTCAAATAGGCTCCTGAATTTGCCAATAATGTAGCAGAGGTCCACCTGAAGCTGTGCCCAGTAAAATCGTCAGCATCCGGCAAACCAAGAAATTTTGCTATTTATTTTTGACAGTTGGGAAAGAGAATGCACGAGTTCGGAAAAGGTAAAGAAAAAGCTCGAGATTGTAATAGACCAAATCCCGAACGCTATAAATTCCTACAATACGCAACTTTATCCAACAAAGATTGAATCCGTGGCAAGTTGTTCTGTGTATCATATCGCACGTATGTAATAAAATACTTATGAAAAGAATTCGTATATTTTTAGAGATGTCTGCAAAAGAACAAGGTAATATGAATATTATAACCTCCTGCCATGTACTTAGTAAAAAGCTAGAAGAATTTGTGAGCTTCATGTTTAAGGATGAGAGTACATCACCTTTGCTATACCTCAGTGTCTAGATCCCTATGCTATAGAGTAAGAAAATATAGACAGTATCCAAATGTTTTGAGTGTTAATTCTGCCAATATTCGTCTTAATTCGATCGTTCGAGGATGCTTTGTGTAGAGGCGAAACATGTGTCGAATTTTTTAAAGACAAAGATTTGCGGATTTAACACTAAAGAACACTCAAAACATTTGGATAATACAACATTACCTACATAAATCGTTTTTGAGCTTGCTTTGTGACCATTATTTTTGAAATTATGTAGTTGTCATGTAACCCGGTTCGTAATGCTTAATAAAATAGCATTTCTTGCAGCGGCGTCGTGTGCCGGGTTGTCCCTTCATCCCTCAAGTATGTATGTGCAAAGGGATAATTGAAAGGTTACAGATTTTCGAAATGTGTTCAATAGATCCAGGGATTAACCCTACAACCTCACAAACCTTAACTCTTGATAATATTAGTATAGATAAAGATTATTTTACTTTCAGTTTAATAATAGTTTCAAGCAGAGATTAAAAATGTAGAAACTAGCAAACAAAGCATGCGAGGGAGAAAACTATCTCTAACTTACATTTTTTATGACAATAAGGGACGAGACGAGTAGGATGTTCAGCTGATGGTAATTAATACGCCCTGCCCATTACTATGCAGTGCTGCTCAGGATTCTTGATAAACCCAAAAAATCTTAGCGGCACTACAATTGCGCTCGTCACCTTGAGACATAAGATGTTAAGTCTCATTTGCCCAGTAATTTCA
>CATIXQ010000020.1:9421352-9466064 GCA_949711755.1 Leptidea juvernica
TACGGCGCTCTTCAGACCGAAACACAATAATGCTTACACATTACTATTTCACGGCAGAAATAAGCGCCGTTGTGGTAACCATAATCTAGCCGGCATCTTGTGCAAAGGAGCCTCCCACTCTAACGGACATACAAGATACAAAAGGTAAGCAAATACATTGTTATTGTAACCAATTATGATTGACAACTTAGCCACCCTTCGTAAAAGCTCCATACTATTATGAATACTAAATTACTAGCTATCGCAGACATTGCCAATCCAACATCGCCACACATTGTCGGGCTGTCAAGTCACCTATAGTTATTCTAAGGTTGAAATCTATAAAGCATACATAGACTGATAGCTGAGTGTGATAAAACGCGAACTTTACTTTTGAATTGGGCTGTGTTAGCATAAGCTCAGCATAATTTCAGCTGTTTAAATGACTATAAAAACGAAATAAAAGATTATGCTAAGCTCACACTCACCTAAGTTTTGCGTATAGATCTCAGGCTTAGTCTATGGTTTCAAGATATGGAATTTTGAGGCGTAAATGATATTATAATGAATACATTCTCAATTTCTCTGAAATTGTATTACTCTGTGATATATCTTATGTAAAATAGACACCACTTAAATATTTGAAAAAAGAACGAAATATTTCATAGCATAAGCTGTCTGGCCGCACTTAAGCGAAATATCTCAGTGTGCAGTATATTTTACGAAATTCAGCAAGAATTGTAATAAAATGTGAGCATTTTAAAGTACTTATATATTACTTGATAGGTAGGTGATCACTGGTACTACCATCAATATTTTAAGCATCATGAATGTCTTTGGAACCACTGTTTGGCGATCTACAAAGATCGCAACAAACGTGCGAATGCGATCACATCGTTGAAACTTGGCGTTCACTAGACATCATTCACCGCCGTTCATCAAAATTGATATTGAAATCGAAACACAAATAGTGCATGTAGACTACTGCTTGTCAGCAGTATATGGCGCCGCTATGGAACCCTTCTAATCAGAGTCTATGTGAACACTAGTCTATATGTCTCCTTTGATTATGTATGAATTCTATGAAATGAACAAACACGCTTAAGGATCTGAGTCTCAATTTGATCTAGACTGAGGAGGAAATACTGTTACGTATTTACGCCCCGGAACGGGGCGTAATATGTCGGACTCGAGTGTCCGCGCAAGCGGACGCCCCATACCGACTAAAACCTCCTCTGTGCTGTTAGCAGCTCTGGCTTTCACAGCGACGTAGGACGTGGGCCGTGGAGGCCGCAAAGACTACGCAACAACAGTCGCGGGGCGTCTCCTAAGGAGACTCGAACCTAAGACCGGCTGTGTGCTTGTGGGAAGGAGAGAGAATGAAAATGAAGATGAAAGATGGAAAGGTGATAAGAACACACTCGCCGGCGAGTGTGGTGATGTTTTGTGTAATGTATGTAAGTGTGTATGTATGTGTTTATGATTGTGGAGTGTGTTTGTGATTGTGTAAGTGGTGTATGTCAGTCCGTCAGTCAGTCCGTGTGTGAGTGAGTGTAGTGAAACGATTACAGGACGAGGACTAGCGTCTCGTCGGGTATCAAAAATGTGTGGCGTATCTAGGGTGCGGGCCGCTAACCATCGTCAGAGTGACGAGTGCCAGTGGTTTGCGGTGGTTGACCGCGCCTACGCCTGCGAAGGCGGTGTGTGCGTGTCTGTGTCGGTGTTTGTGTGGGTGTCGCGTTCGCGATGGTGATGTCGTCATCCGGGTCTACCGTTACGTGTCTGGGACGTCTTATTAGGTTGAGACTATGGTGAAGGGGGGTGTACCCGCATGCCTTCCTAACCAAGATGTTGAGATGGTTAGGCGCCTTGTCAAAGAAGCGTCGCGAGATCTTTTTAAAGTGTTGAGCTATCGTCGGAAGCTCTAGGTCGCGGTGAAGGTCAACATTTCGGATGAACCACGGGGCTACGGTTGCCATGCGCGTGAATTTATTTTGAACTACTTGCAAAAGACGTAAGTAGCTCGGTCGGGTGTGCGCGAAAACGACGCTTACGTATTTGACGCTTTGTGCTTGAGCGGAAGTTTGCTTCGCCCACACACAAGTGGATAAAGGCGACTGAGGACAAATCGGGCTCTATTACATACCGTATCAATATGTTTCTTGAAGTTCATATTGCTGTTGAACGTGACTCCTAAGTATTTGTAATCCTTCACCCACGGTATGGGTGTTTCATACAGTTTAATAACGTCGGTCGGTTGTTTTTTAGCGCGGATGCTATTCGCGTTACCGAAGAGTACCGCTGCACTCTTGGTGGGGTTCACTTTAATCCGCCATTTTCTGAACCAGTTGCCTAGTTCATCGACGGCGGCTTGAAGCACTTTAATGTTCTTGCTCAAGGTTGAGCGGTTGGAGCCAAAGTAGAGTGCCGTGTCGTCAGCGTACTGAGCGAGCTGGACACTCGGAAACTTGGGAATGTCGCTCGTGAAGAGCGAGAAAAGAGTGGGAGAGAGGACCGAACCCTGTGGCACGCCAGACCTGATGGGTCTGGGTGAGGATAGGGTGCCCACTACTCGATATCGGAAGGAGCGATCAGTAAGGTAGGCTCGTATGATGCGCACGAGCCTGTCTGGCACTCCCAGTTGATACAGCTTGAATACTAAGCCGTTGTGCCATACCTTGTCGAAGGCCTTCGCGACATCGAAAAACACGGCTGCCGTGGTAGCGTGAAATTGACGCCGTATGAGAATGTACTCGGTGAGTCGGTGAGCCTGCTGGGGACACGAGTGAGCGGTTCTGAATCCGAACTGTATGTCGGGTATCAGGTTAAGCTCCGCGATGTAATGATTAAGACGCGCGAGCATTAATCTTTCGTAAAGTTTCCCGATCGAGTTAATTAAGCTAATAGGCCTATAGCTACTCGGATTAGCTTTAGGTTTATTGGGTTTTGGGATACCGATAACAATGGAATCTTTCCATTGTTCGGGGAACGCGCTATTAGACAATAGAATATTAAAAATGGTAACCAATAAAGTAATAAGAGTCGAGGGTAGGATTTTAAGATCCCTATTGTTTATAGTGTCGGGCCCCGGGGCCTTCTTGGAGTGAAGCTCCTTAATGATTAGCTTCACCTCTTCGTAAGAGGTGGGTTTTATTACATCGCCTGAAGGGCTCAGAGCGGAGCGACGTTCAACTTCACGATCAACTTCGTCAACGTGTGTCGGGTCGGCTGCTGCATTTGGAGAGCACTGACTCTCGAGACTATCGGCGAGGCATTCAGCCTTCTCATCGTCATCGAGCGCCGGCTGCAGTCCCGGTCTGTCCAAAGGAGGCATGACAGTGGGCGGCTCCTGTTTGAACGCGCGAGGCAGCTTCCAGAAAGCCACATGTGATGGCTTAAGGTTGCCGAGCAAGCGGTCCCAACGTTCGCCGCGGAGTTCCGCGATACGTTCCCGTACCACCTGCTGTAGGTAGCGGAGGTGGCGCCTATTCTCGACCGACGGATACCTATCGTAATGTCTAGTGGCTCTGTGCTTCTGTGTGAGTAGGTTCCTGACCTCTGGAGGGAGGTTTAGGCGATGCGGTTGCATCGTCGGAACCTGCCTGGAGCATGCCTTGATCCTATTCTGTATATGTGACGTCACATGAGAGATAGCACTGTGAGCCGTGTCGACCGAGTCGATGACGTCCGGTATAAGGTCAAGGTCGTCGGACTTGATAGACTCGAGATCCTTTTCCAGCCGTTGCCAGTCGATCACTGTTTTCGTCGGTGGTTGAAAGTTAAACCGGTGGGCCTAGATTTAGGACGACGGGCCGGTGGTCTGAGTCTAATTCGTGAAAAACCTCGATTGAATTTACATTGAGCGTTACGTTTTTAAGTAACGCAACGTCTAGAATGTCGGGTCGGTGCGCGACGTTATCTGGATAACGTGTTGGTTCGTCGGGTGCTATTACTGAAAACTTCAGCGTGTCTGTGAGAGAATCTAATAAAATTCCGTTTCTATTTGTGGCTCTACTGTTCCAGCTGGAGTGTTTGGCGTTAAGATCGCCGCCCACTATGACTGCGGCCCCGTGGCCGAGTAATGCTTCTATATCTGTGTCTAATATTTGTTTGTTCGGCGGAAGATAAGCTGAAATAACAGTGATCGGCTGGTGATTCGCCATACTGATCCGGATGGCAGAGGCCTCGATGTTAGTGAGGACCGGAGGATCTATAGGTATACAGTGTAGAGACCTTTTAAAATAAATGAGGTTGCCGCCCATACGGGTGGTGCGATAATTCCTGACTAAGTTATAATTAGCGATACGCGGATCGCGTATACGTGGTTTTAGAAATGTCTCTTGCACTAAAAATAGGTCTAATTGATGTTCGTGAGCGATCTCCTTCACCAAGTCTAGTTGAGGCTTAAGGCCTTGGGCGTTAAAATACGCTATACGGAGCGTATGTGGTTTAACTCATCCGCTTACGTAATTAGGCATCGCGAATGTTTTTATACTTTCGCCCTATATCGGTGAGGGCACGGAATATTTTGGCGTTGTCTGCCATAACTTGCAGGAGCGACGGCGGGTCGTCCCGGACAGCCTCGAGCCTGCTGGCCAGAGCTGTGATTTCATCTATGTCGAACAGCTCTGACAGTTCGAACATGAAGGCAAAGGCGCTGCCGCCTTGGTTACCTGTTGCCGCGGACGCGGGCGCCGGTGGCCTGGGTGGCGGGACCGACGCCGCCGGGCGGGAGGCTAGCGGTGGCCGGAGGGGCGCGGGGGCCGCGAGAGTGGCCTCTGTGGCAGCGTTGGCAGCCGGAGGAGACCTCGCCCAGGCGTTTACCTTCGGAGGCGGCGCAGGTTTGAAGGTCGGAGTGAACTCCACCTTCTCTGCTCTGCCTTGAGGCTGGCAGCGCCCTGGGTGACGCTTGTGTTTGGGTGCCTTGGGACGCCCGCGATAGCTCGCGGGGTGCCCCTTTTCCTCGCACAAGACGCAGGCCGGGGGCTCCGCGCATTGCGCTGGTCGAGGGCACTCCGGCGTGCCGTGTTTCCCGAGGCACTTCACACACCTCGGGGTGTGTTCGCAGTTGCGTGCCTAGTGCCCGTATAACTGGCATCTGTGACACTGACCGTGCCCCCCGCGGTTGCGAGGAGCTTCGGTACGGATGCCCTGAAGGGAGCAAACCGATTTAATATTGAAAATATACGCCCTGGCCTGGAAGGAGAGCGTCTTCGGGATCCTATTTTTGATAACCAACCAGCGGCCTCGGTCTCCTATAAAAATAGGAGGCGGGCGCTTGGTCGGAGGCGGTACGCGGGCTTAAGCGGGCGCGGGCGCGGACGCGGGAGTGGAGCCAGTCGTGGCCGCGGCTTTCTTGGCGGGTGTGCCATCAAGAGAAGACGATTCGCGACCGCGCTTCTTCTTGCGACTGACGGTGATGAAGCCGTCAGCATCCGACGCGACACTCTCCGCTCTCGACGGTAGAGCGGTTTCCGGTTGGGCCGGTGAAGCACTGGAAGCCTGAGGGGCTTCCTTGCGGTCAGGACTGACCGCGGGGACCTTAGGGGTCACCTGCGCGTCAAAGTACGCCTGAAGGACAGGCGGACGGGCTGATCGGGTGATCACTTTCCTTGGTTTGACCGAAGCTACGGAGCTTGCGTCGGAGTCATTACCCAGTTCCATTTCGGATTCCCCGTCGGAACCCGAAACGTCAGACGATGAGTTATATTTGTTGGATTTCGCTTTAATAGCGGCATCCACTGTCGCGTTGATTGATTCTTTCACTATCGGAGCGATCTTCTCCGTGAATAACGTAGGGCGCTTAGAAAGTCCTCGTCATTGAAATATTATAAATTGGCTGACCTAACTAAATACAACAAAATAGTGTTAGCGCGTTTAAGAATATCAAGCCTCATAGTGAGCGCCATCTCTTGAGAGTTTTATGAACTAAACTCTAAACACTATGCAATCCTCATCCTCTAAAATAATTATTTCCTAAAGCGTGATTTTGGAGTCTTCCTTCTTGTGGCGCGTTAGGGAAAAACTATAAGAGTGAATATTTACGATGAGCGCGCACACCGTCTCTCAATTATTCGACACCCTGTCGTTAATTTGTCAACTAGACCATTTGTCATACTTCAGATTTAGATATTATAGGACGTTCAGCTGTCGGTAATTGAAACGCCCTGCCCATAACAATAACGTGCCGCTCAGGATTCGTATGTCCCATATATGCTGATCGGCACTACAATTCGCGCTCGTCATCTTGAGACATACGATGATAAGTCTCATTTTTCACTAGCTACGGCGCCCTTTAGACCGAAACACAATAATGCTTACACATTACAGCTTCACGGCAGGAATAGGTACCCACAATCTAGCCGGAATCCTGTGTAAAGGAGCCTCCCACGTCTAGATTAAGGCATTAATTAATATTAATTAATTATTAAATTATTTAAGACTTCAGCTACCATAAGCCTCTTATAAGTACAATATTATAATATATAATTTTTATATGAATTACAATATGTATAAGTTGTGAAAAAAAAAATCTTTTTTATTAAGTATATAAAAATAATTAAATGATATTTTTATAAATGGTATGTAACTTTAAATGATTCGGTAGAGTAATATTTTCATTGGTTGCTTTTAATACCTTCTTTATTACAATATTTTTCTTTTTACAAACATAAAATAGCACGAGGATTTATTTTCAACATATTTGTTTTTTTACCCCGTGTGTACACACACACAATTATTTTTAATCTATAATTTTGATGTCCATCCTGCTCTCACCATCCTTACCCTACATGACCTACTTAAACTAGTAAGGCTGGCAAGAGAACAGCCTCCACTACAAGTTCAAAAACAGTTTGTGGCACCACGCGAGTGAACACACCGCCAGTCTATGTGTGTTGACACACGAAGATAGACACTGCTAATTAGTTGCTCGCCACGCGAGTTAACAAATCTACTGCACTGCGAGTGAATTACGTCGTGATACTGTGCTCCAAAGTACACAACCTCCTTTTTATACTAGATAATTTCTTGACGCAATATTGACAGTTCTGCTGTCACACAGTTTCATTATAACAACAGGGAGTATATAATTCTGTTATGAAATATAATTGACAAATTCATAAAAAGAACTGTATTTTACTTATTATGTAGAGTAAGTATGTCGGGTAAGCTGGTAAATAATAAAAATTCTCTTCCCCCCGGACCACTGCGCGGTGCAGACGTGTAACAATATCATTTATTACATTTCTGTTTAAATTATATTTCGTACAAAATCATTAAATCAATTACGCCAGTTGCACGGTGCAGGCGTGTTAAAATTTATTATATTTGTGTTTAAAATAAACGAATATATCGTTCAAAATTCTTAAATCAATTACGCGAGTTACCAGGAGCGCATAAGACAAGAAGAGGTCGTCGTCGCGAGAAGCGTACTTACAAGCAAGTAAGTTACAGTAATCAATGCGCGAGCGCAGCCCCGCCTCGCTTCACTAAGATTGGTGAGATCGTGACTCGCCTCCTTACATTTTGTTGACACCCTTGTAGGCGTAGCTGCTGATACTTCTATTCACAAGATTTGCACACATTATAAAACATATTTTTGTACTCCTGTAGCACTATGGATTCGGATATGACTAAATCCGCGTCAGATCCTGTTATTCAGCTGACGGGAATTGTAACTAATACTCCGCAAAGATATGTGTTCCCACATTTAAAGCGATCTAGAGATGAATTTAATGACGCAATCACTAAGCAATTGGACGAACTCAGAGATGATATGCGTCAAATGATCTCACGCAGCTCGCATACAAATAAACAGGAGCTTAAGCGGGTTACAGCGGCTCTGAAGGATATACAAGAGTCCAACCTTAGTATCGGAAAATCGATGGAATACCTCACACTGCAAAACGAAGAGTTTAAAAAGAAGATAGCACAGTTGAAGAACCAATCCAGAGAAGGCAAAAAGTATATAGCTGTTTTAGAGGATAAAATTGAAGACCTACAGATGGGAAGCCGCAAAGCTAACTTTGAGATAAAAAACGTGCCTAAAAAGCAAAACGAAACGAAAGAGGATCTTATTGAAATGGCCCTATGTCTCTCACAAACTATAGATTGTAAAATAAGTAAAACCGACATCAAAGATATATTCAGAGTACGAGGAAAAAACAATGATAAACCCAATTATTGTGGAAACCGGCTCCACATTGATAAAAACCAATTTTCTAAGGCTGGGTAAGTCTTTTAATGTGAGGCAGAAAAATAAGTTATGTTGTAAGCATCTTGGCCTAAAATTTCAAGAAGACACACCAGTTTTCTTAGGAGAACATTTAACGATGAAGGGCTCACGGCTACATTTTCGTGCTCGCGATCTGGTAAAATCAATGGCGTACAAGTTCTGCTGGACGATATATGGCAAGGTCTTTGTGAGAAAGGACGAGAACTCCACAATCATTCGGATCAGAAGTGAAGAGCAAGTTCACCAACTCCTTTTAAGAAAATGACTATCTGTTCTTGTAGTCATAAGATATCTGGTTAGTCATAGTAGTTTAGTTCATAAATGTCATTCTTGTTATACATATATAAAACTGTTACACACGTTCACTCGCAAAAAACTTACACCCAACACAACAATAAATACACCTTTCACTCTTATTTATAATCATATTTATTGCATACACACATCTTGCACTCAAACTTATAAATATTGCACACTTGGATTGTACAAATATCACTTTGGTATACTAGTACATCCTCATCATTCATTAACATACAACCCATTTTATTTTATTTATAAAATATATTATTTTCTTCTTATTACAAATGGCTGATACAATTGAAGCTTTACAGGAAATAGACAAAATTAAAATCGCGCGTACTTTTGAATGTTATAGTTCAAATTTAAATTAATAAAAGTGATTTGACTATTATATCACAGAATATCCGTAGTATATATTGCAACTTTGACGACTTTCTACTAACTTTGGCAGATTTTAAATTTCAAACTGACGTTATCATTTTGACAGAATGCAGGCTTAAAAGTAATAATCCAATACCGCAAATATCTACTTACTGTGCATATCATACCACATGGCAGAATAACCAAAACGATGGATTAGCGATATATGTTAAAGAAGAACTCAGACATAAAGTCAAGGAAGTCATACTATCTCAAGCATCATGTATGCAAGTAGACATATTGAATAATACAATCTTATGTATATATCGCTCCCCATCGTACACTAACACTGATACCTTTATAGAATCACTAAGTACCCATCTTGGTACATTAACAACTCATAAAAACATTGTACTAGCTGGCGAAATAAATATTAATATTATTTATAAAGACACAGAATCTTCCCAACAGCATAGGAATAGATTAAACTACCTTAATATGCTGGCAACGCATGGGCTTCTCCCAGGACACACAATACCCACCAGAGATAAAACATGCTTAGATCATTTTATGTTAAAAATTAATAAAAAGAATGTTTCGGCAGATATAGCGATTCTCCATACTTCTATTACTGACCACTTTACGACCTTCTTACGTTTATTTAAACTTAAATTAAAATATAATGCTCATAAAATCAAAACAATCATAGATTATGATAAGGCCCTTAAATATCTAATAGATCAAAATTTACCTCAATTACTATTCTGTCATGATCCAAACCTACTGACTGATAAACTGATTAATATGTTAACAGAATCAATTTTAACTAACACCACCAATACAAGAATCCCAAACAATAAACGTACTTTAAAACCATGGATAACTTCGGGTATATTACGCTGCATAAAAATAACAAAAAAAATGCCGTCAGGAACCGCACAACGTAATACTTAAAATAACTTATACTAGATACCGAAATTATTGTAATAATTTAATAAAAAAACTTAAAAGGAAATACGAAAGGGATCTTTTAGCTAACTCCATAAGCAATAATAAACTATTGTGGAAAAATATTAAATTAATTACATATTCTAATAAAACTAATAATTCAAACTCAGAAATAATCAACATAAAAAATACTGCATCAGAGTCGGTGAATTTCATAAACGATTATTTTGTTAACATTGGTACATAACTGGCTCAACAAATTCCACCTTCTGTGCAATCCTTAAAGAATGACAATAATCAATCAATACCACATTCTATGATCTTACTGCAGGCAGACGTAGAGGAGATAAACAAAATTATAATTGGTCTTAAGTCGTCTAGTGCAGCGGGTTGGGATAACATACCTACGAGCTATTTGAAACACATACGTCATGAAGTTGTACATGTTATCACTCATCTAGCTAACTTATGTTTTGAAAAATGTGTTTTTCCTGACCTCCTCAAGCGATCTATAATTACACCGATTCATAAAGGGGGGATAAGGATGATATTAATAACTATAGACCTATATCTGTTTTACCGTGTATCTCAAAGATAATAGAAAAGCTACTGAATAATAGGTTGGTACAATTTTTAAATAAATTTAATATATTATCTCCATTCCAGTTTGGGTTTAGACGAGGTAAATCGACAGAGGATGCAGTAGCTTCTTTATCAACTTTAGTGACAGAGCAATTAGACAAAGGTAACAAATGTATTTCTGTATTCTTAGACCTTAAAAAAGCCTTTGATACCGTCTCAATACCAAACCTTATAGACAAACTAGAGAAGATCGGAATAAGAGGAACACAGCTTAAATTATTTAGAAGTTATCTCACTCACAGAACACAAAGAGTAAGGGTTGGTGAGAATGTAAGCGATGATGCGATAATATCTTTTGGGGTTCCTCAGGGCAGTGTTCTAGGTCCTACTCTTTTTTTAATTTATATAAATGACCTCTGCAACATGAATATAGAAGGTGCTCGTATACTATCTTACGCTGATGGTACTGCTATTGTCTTTAGCGGAAGTTCTTGGAATGAGGTTCGAGAAAAAGCTGAATCAGGAATAATACATGTAGCTAATTGGTTACAAATGAATTTATTAACACTGAATACAGTTAAGACTAATTATATCTGTTTCAGCATATCTAATCCCTCTCAGCCAAAGAACTTTGCTATTAGAGTTCATAAGTGTGATAACATGGTATATGGTAAAACTTGTGAATGCCCCACTATAAGGAAAGTTGCCAGCACCAAATATTTAGGAATCGTGATTGATCAGCGATTATCTTGGTACCCACATCTTGAGCAACTTACTAAGAGAATTCGGAAACTTACCTGGATTTTCAGAAGTTTAAGACACGTTGTTCCTGAAAATTCTTCAAATTCTACAAACACGCCTAAGCATCTTCTGAATAAAATATATGTAGCGTTAGTCCAGTCTATACTCATATATTGTATACCTATCTGGGGAGGCGCAGCAAAATCCAAATTTTTAGAACTTGAAAGGGCGCAACGTGCTTTAATTAAAATTATGTATTTTAAAAAACGGCGTCATCCCACGCATAGCATCTATTCTGACAGTAACTTATTAACAGTTAGAAAGTTGTATATAGTACATACGGTACTAAAAATACATAAAACTATTCCTTATAATAATAGTACATTACTAAATAAGAGAATTAAACACACTGTTGCTCATGTACCTCACACCAAAACATTGTTGCAAAGAATACAGTATGAAAAACGTGCGGCCTTACTGTATAATAAAATAAATAAACTAAACAATATATATGAAATATCATACTATGAATGCAAGAAAATAATAATTGAGTGGATAAGGTCATTTAATTATGAAGACACAGAAAACCTACTTATAGTTACGTACTAAATCTTTAAGTTTTCTTTCAAAGTAACACAGACACCCACACACACACACACTCACCAATACATACAATCACATACATACATACACACACCCACACACACACAGCACATTAAGTTTAGATTACAAATAAATAAATTTTTAGTATGTTATTATTGTTAGTAGATTTTTTTCCCTTAATTAATTATGTATATGTTAAGGTCAACTTATCTATTATTACACCTCATTATTATGTTTTTGCTATGGAAGAGCGGGGCCTCCTATTACAGGCAACTCTTTGCTTAAAAGAAGACCCCAACACTGATTGTATTTTGTATTTTGTTGTAATAAATAAATATTTGTTTGTTTGTTTGATAAAAAACAAATATTTCGGGTTACAACATGGCCGTCTACGAATTTAAAATATTACTTTTTCAAAACTATTTAATATTTTATATTATGGTATAAATTGTAAGATGTTATTGATCCACAACTTGATCAACTGTTAAGTAATTAAATAATGTCTCAAAATCAAGAATTCTCAGGCATCAGAAAACAACAAAAGTTAAACAAAACAAAACGATACATTGCAACCGTTTAGGGTTAACACAATAAAATGAATCGTGGGGTTGCGGCAACTCCACAACAATACCTATATCAGGTAGGTCGTTCCTTACATTTGCCTCTCCTTGATTCTCTTCTTAGCAAAACCGCTCCGCCATGACGTGGTAATTGCCACATCCACAAGCGCATACATTTATGGTACAAAATAAATACCACACAGTTCCCTCACTAAACGAAATATTTGCCAAACCTATCTTCTACCCAATGCGTGTTTAATATCGTCCTATAAGTTTGATGTTCGGAATACTTCCGATTGGAATTACATCATAAATCCAGTTCAAACATTACCAGATAAGCGTGGTCGCACTATCGCGGTACTAAAAACTTTATATGCCATAAACTTGTAGTTTCCTTTCAACTCTCAATATGAGAGAGAGATGACTTCGACGGATATTGTTATTTTCATATGCTTGAATTATTACGAGTTTTATTATAGAGCAAGAGATTTAATTTCGTTTGCTCAAGCGAAAACGAAAAGTTTTAAGACCTAAGTAGATAATATAAATATAACAGCTGTTTGGTGCCCATATCACAAAAAATATATATCACGAATAGAATCTGTACAAAAAAAGCTTCTTTCAAAGTTACATGTTTTTGCAAATAAATATATCCGTAATGATAGCTATGAGAATAGATTAAATACATTTCAAATGAAGACCTCATTGCCTGCGAATACGTAGAAATGCTTCACAATTGCTGTGTTTACATAAACTTTTAAGCTATGATATGGACTGTCCTTCGCTTTTATCACAAATCGGTTTGCATGTGCCTGCCTTCAATTGTCGGCTTAGTACTTTTTCCCCAATGCACATTAAATTCCACCACAGTAATTATGGCTTAAACTCTCCTCTACAGCTAATGTTACAATTATATAATTGTATTTTTAATATAGATGAAAACACTGATATCTTCTTTTCAAACTTTCTTAATTTTAAAAAACAAATTTACATTGCTCTCCAAAATTTATAGATTTTAGATTTTAAAATATCACATGTATTTCTTATAGTAATGTTGTGCCTACCTATAATTTAAGTACATTTAAACTATTTTATTATATTTGTTTAATTCTTAGTTCATAAGTTAATAAATTGTATTTAGTTGGTAAGCCTTTATGAATAAATAAATAAATAAATACATTAATTTTCCTTTAGTTACGTGTTCTTAACTTTGTTTGCGGGTAGGTTTTTAGTAACAAAGCATTAAATATACACTCTTTTGCCTATAGCCTGTTTCACTGGCCGATCCCAATATACTATCTACAGATAGAGATAAATTACTACCTTCTACTATCAGTAATTAGCTGTCAATAATCTGAAGCTGTCCCAATATACCCGATAAGTCATTCTCATCGCCTTATATTGGGACGCGTGAATTGCAAGTTCCATACAAACTTCTATCGCTGGTAAGCTATACGTCGTCCCATTGACAGACAGCGTGTACGGATAAGGTGAGTTACCGTCGATAAGTTTATTGGGACAGAATAGTCAACGATACTTACGATTGTTATCTCAAGTAAGAGATAGACTGAATATTGTGAACGGCCGTTAGTAACTTGTAGCTTCATAATACTTTAAATAAATAAATAAAAAGTTGTTTCAGTCAATTTCGTCATTACAATTCGATGTAATTAATGAAAAATTATCCCAGAGTCTAAACAGCTAGTTGCACTACGTCGAGGTACGGGGTGGCAAAGTATGCAGGTTTAGCCGTGTTGGGCCTGCGTAACTCCTCCCTCCTTAAGCTGGAAGCTGACCCGGCAGCTTCCCACAGTGTCCTCACTGTGTTGTACAGCGGTGTCCTTGGCATGCGACTTCCTCCAGCTATGCCTGTTTATTAAATAAAAAAGCAAGCTAAAAATTTAAGTGACTACTACCATCTCCGTCTATATTTTCCATTCGTCAAACGACTCACATTTAGCCTCTGGGACACAACATTCAACCTTCCTCTAGAAGCGCTATAATTTTGCTCGCTGTTATCTTTCTATCAACTAGAACGAGTCGCCGTCACTTATTACAAAATAAAAGTTTGTTCTCTGAAAAAATGTATTTAATATATAAAATTCTCGTGTCATGATGTTAAACTTTGAACTCCTCCGAAATGGCTTGACTTTTTCATTGAATTTTTCATCCCCCTAAATGTTAAGGGTGGTCCACGCCAATTTTTTTTTTTAATTTTTTTGACATTTTTTTTAAATTTGTATGATTATGAGTCAGCATTAAAAAATACATACAACTTCACTTTCAATTTTCACCCATCTACAACGATCAACAGTTACTTTTGTATCGCGATTTCAATATCGGCAATACATCGTTTGCTGGGTCAGCTAGTAAATATATATAAAGGAACATTGGTGTCTATGCCAGCTGTCAACAGGTCCACTTGTTAGGTCATCATATCACTGTTGGAATCGGGTTTATTCTAACTCAATTCCTTATATAATGTTGAGTGGGTGACCTTTTCGTGATATCATATTTTTGTTTTGTTAAATTTTTTACGTACTTATCTACTTCATACTACTGAAAAAAAAATCCATGAAACAAAACTTTTTTTTATGACCATGAGGGACGAGATGGGCAGGACGTTAAGCTGATGATAATTGATACTACCTGCCCATTCCAATGCAGTATCACTCAGGATTTTTGAAAAAACCCAAAAAGTCTTAGTGGCACTACAATTCCGCTCGCCAACCTAAGACATAAGATGTTAAGTCTCATTTGCCCAGTAATTTCACTAGCTTCAATACCCTTCAGACAGACACAATAATGCTTACACATTACTACTTCACGGCAAAAAAGGCGCCGTTGTGGTATCCATAAAAGATATTCTGTGCAAAGAAGCCTACTACTTAGTCGCCTCGTACGACAACCTTGGGTCTGGAACTGACTTCTGTATCGGGACATACTTACTTTACTTTTATCAAAACACTGGCCTATTTAAGAAGAAAGCCTTAATAACTTTTGACTTACATTTGTCAGGTTTTTGACTTCTACTGAATACTTCGAAGGACGAACAGTATAATATCATTTATAAATAGTAAATCTGTGTACACACACTAGATATGGAATATAGACATACGTACCGAGTGTCTGAAAGCCAATTACAACTCATAGGAGACTCCCGAGAACTACAATAATGGGCTTGACTAATTGGGAACTATACAGAGTTGCACAAACTCAAATTAAATCTGTAGTCATATTTATTAAAATATTGGTTAAAACATTCTGTGAATCGATTATAAAGTTACGAAAAGATTTTTATACACCTTGGACAGTTATGGCCACTCTAACTCTCTGAAATAGTTGTAATATAATCACCGAAATTGTGATTTATAATTGTGAGTATTGTGCAGTGTAAATTACAATCATTGGAATTTGTAAATGATTAGTTATATGAAAAAAACGACACGTTTTGACACATGACGAAATTGAAAACTTTATCAATGCGAGACCTGATGAAATAAAAATACTTTTTTGTTCTATATTCATAAAATAAGTGTTAAACTTGAACTATAAATAATATATAATTATAATGTAGATCTATTACTCTGATATTTTTAATATTTTAAAATATTAAATCAAATCAAAATATAATCTCTACGATTAAGAGAATATTAATATACTATAGATTTTCGTGTCTCTCTCTTATTTATTAACTTTTATCTTATCTTATTAAATGCGTTTTATCTCACGTTTCTCTTTCATTTTACATCTTCGTGAAATAAAATCCAAATGAAACAATCACAAAAGAAGTATCACTTCAAAATGCCTCATAATTTGAACGGGCGAAGCTGAGGGCGATAATTCTTATAGCATATAAACAACTCTATATAATTAATGAAATGACTGCAGTAACCGCTTGCCTTCGCATCGAGGTTGTGTATAATTTTTCAAGAACTTGAAACTAATTACAAGTCAGCGAAGCAAGGGTTAAAAGCATTCTTCTCCGAGACCAAGATACCTATCACTTGCAGATATTTTTAATCTTTTTCACTAGAGTAAGTAATTTGTTTCCGATTGAAGTTTTTACTGGATAATTCTTAACGGACATTTTTAATTTATCTCGGACGTTTTAATTAGACTTGGGCAATAAGATTGCCAGGATTTTATAGCTGAAGCGGCGTTTTAATTCTTAATGTAGTATTTTACATTATTTTTATTGTTGGTATCATTTTTTCTACAGATCAAAGCTTTAAATTTAAAGGAATCGCAGAAACGTTGTCTTTTGGATAGGTGTACATGCTTTTATATATAATGCTGGCCTGTATTTATTTATAAAAAAAATACGATGTAAGAAAAAATTCTAGCTTAGATAATTAAATAATACTAAGCATTTTAAGGCTGTTTTTGATACTTAAAAAAAAATTAATTGAACTAAGCATAACGCTGGTTTATCAATACGAAAAAAATAGTTTATTTTGAATATTAATCAGACTCGAATAAATATCGTTCGGTTGCGGTGTTACCATCTTTTAGTATAATTACATAAATAGGAATTTTGAACAAAATACTAACAGACGTCACGTAGTGAATAATCACACAAATTGCTTCATATGAAACAGTTTTGCTATACTAGGCTGTTGAGCTTATCAAGAATGAGGGGTCATGGTATCTTTGTTGTAATTTATCTACGGCTTTTGAATGTGTTCAACACGCTGTAGCCTCCGATTTCACTAAACAGTATAATTCAGAAAGTTGATTGAATGACAGGGGAATTGCTGGCAATTTTCTCGATATGGGGTACCACAAGGATCTATTCTTAGGCCGTTCCTCTTCCTTAAATACTGTATTGCATTGGAAAAAATCATAAGGAAGTATTGTTTGCGGTTGACACTTGACTCTTATTCACAGTAAAATGAAACCAAGTTACGTATGACGAAGTATACAATGTTCTATCTGACATCGTGTACTGGATATTCACTGATAGGAATAAAACCAAATATTTAAAAATTATATTTGTTAAAAATGTAGATGTTTGGTTAAACGGACATATATCAAACCAGTGAAATCTGCTATATTCTTTCCTCAATATTTGCGTGGATTTTTTATTGGATTAAATATAACTATAATATAATTTATTTCCTTACACCTATCCTGCTATTCTCAAGGTGCGGTGTCTGTTAAATAAATAGTCCTCTCATTGTAATAAGACTGAAGTCAGAATAAAGTTGTGTTTACAGTATCACGTGATTGTTACAGTAAAGCTTTCAGTTGTTCAAACAGCGCTCTGCAAACATTTTAGTTCATACACATATTTTACTTTGTTGTAAGAGATTATATTGTACATGATTCTGATAGTTTATCTATTATTGTTTTAACCGACTTAAAAAGGGAGGAGGTTCTCAATTTGATGGGTTTGTTTTTATGTATGTACACCGCTGAGATTTATGATGCGATTTAGATGATGCATCTTTAATTAGATGCGGAATATTTGCTATTTGGTTCCATAAAATTTGACATAGTTTGGCCCAGTACTTTTCATTTTACGAACATTTTTGTTTACGTGGATGATATAATAATAGTTTGTGTACAATTTTTTTAGGACTCTCATTTAGGCTGATTATATATTATTATTAACCCGTGTCCCCATAAGTGGGTCTTAGGTTAGCTGTTATTCATAACTAGCAAACGTTCTTTTCGATATTAATTCATTATCTCACAAGAACGTGAAATACGAGTTTTGAACAGAATTTTTTACGTGTTGATTCCTTTTCTCTGTTCCTGTTTTTGGGATTTATATTGTTTGAGGCACGTGGCACCTTTCGTAGGCCTACCCGTAGTTACTTAAAAACATTCTATATAATATATTATGACAATAAAAAGAAACAAAATCTTATACTTTACGTGATGAAATCTAGAAAAATCCTACTGTAGTTTACAAAACAACCTGTTGCAGACACTAAAAAGTAAAAATTAAAAAAACTACGTTGAAAGAACCAACTTCAATAACAGAAAATTATACAATTACAAAGATTTAATTTACCTAATACACCTCTTTTGCCTGGCAAGTGTATGTACCCGCTATTATATTTGGCTTGGCACCGACTTAAACCCTATCAATAGGTAGTGTTTTATTACTATTAAAGGTCTCTTCTTCTTTATTATATAATTGTATACTTTTCAATTTTTGAAGTCGTTTTTTTTAAACTTAGTTTTTTTAGGTTATCAAGCACTTCGTTTTCTAAAGTATTTAAGCATCGTGGGGCTGTATAATTATATTATATTCATGTTTCATATTTACATTTTCAGTAGTATTTTGCAAGAATTGGTCCTTTATAATTTAAACAGCTAGTCGTTGGTGTATAAATGGCGTAAATTATCAGATCATATTCAGATCAACGAAGTTAATTCCTTATGTCATATAGAATTTATATCCAACTTAAGTAAATTTCAAAGTGTATATTAAGGTATATGAAGTACATAATCATGTCAGAATAGTGGAGTGGAGTACATCCACCAACCTCGAGCATTGTCCATAACTTATCTTCTTCGACTCGCCCAAAAAAGCCAAAAACGTTTGGAGTCA
The DNA here is from genome assembly GCA_949711755.1 of Leptidea juvernica. Taxonomy (NCBI): domain Eukaryota; kingdom Metazoa; phylum Arthropoda; class Insecta; order Lepidoptera; family Pieridae; genus Leptidea; species Leptidea juvernica. The sequence continues at coordinate 9,440,227 of CATIXQ010000020.1, forward strand.
CAAGTGTAGGTTTGTCAATATCCGAGCTACTTCAAGATAAAAACATTTTCAATTCTGCATTAAATATTAATAAGCCCTCAAGTTTTATATAAAACATCAGCATAGTATTTTCTTTGATTAACGCGAATGTTCGTCAGTCCCCCTGAAAACGAGATCTGAATAGGTCTTGAAATGTCGGGCTAACTAAAATAAAAATGTTACTTTTACGCAAAAATCTAATGTAAAAACAGTTACAATTACACGCGTTTTAATCCATTAAAAGTGTTTTATTTAAAAAATAGCAGCAATGATATATTTTCCATTACAAAGCGGCTCGCTATAATCGTAACTTGAATTTATGCCATTTCTAATCAGCACTCACCACGATACAATACAAATATGTACAGCACAATGAGACGATTGAAATTGATTTCTGTTTTATTTTTACTGAGAACTAGCCAACATGTGGTTATGCTGTATTTTCTTAACATTAACCGTAAGTTTTTCATAATTTTTGCAAATTTTAGTAACATATTTTAAACTACCAGTGGGAGGCTCTTTTCCACAGGATGCCAGCTTTATTATGGGTAACACAACGGCGCTTCTCATAAAAAAAATATTTGTTTCAGTTGGGATCGCTCTTTCAGGCCAGATATCTGGATGAGGATATGCTTTTGTTTTGGAAGCGTTGTAAGTAAGATTTTTTTATAAAGTTTTGTAAGTAAGTGCTTGTTCAAAATAACCTAATGGATAATCGATACCTTAAAGTCGTCAGTAAAGGCTAGATCCTGTAGGATCTCGAGAGAAATTATTTATTTGAATAGTTTCACCATTAAGCATCAATAAATTATAAAACATTATGACATGCATTTACAGGTGTAAATATCAATTAGATACATGCATAGATTTATAATATAAAGACTTACAATGTGTAAAGAAGAACATCTGTAACGGAGATACGGCAAGATAGAAAAGAAAAATTGTTTTTCCCATATTTTTGTATGCTGCAGAGACGTGGACGTTGCGACAAGCCGAGAAAAAGAAAATTGATGCTCTGGAGATGTGGTGCTGGAGGAGAATGCTAGGAGTTTCATGTACCGAGTTTCGCACCAACGTCTCCATTCACCAAGTCCATTGAATGAAAAGTGGCGAAGTCTCGTGGGGCGCATCACATCTGCCCCAAAAGATTCCACGTGAGACTTCGTGATGACCACGACCGCTCTGTCAGGAGTGTAACGGCGAAGAAGAAGAAAAGAAAAGCGAATCTTTTGTTACTGTAACCAACTTTTGATTGACAAGACGTAAACAGACAGCCACGCTTGGCATTAACTCCAGCTGGGTTGCAACAACTAACTTTAGCAATAACAAACATTTTATTTATTTAGAACATTTGTTTACATTGATGCATTATATGTTTTTATAATACTGACTAAATATAATGTACTTAATGTAACAAACAATTAAATCTACCACATGCTTCAATTATTTTCACAAAGTAAATAGTTTTAGAGGTAAAAAAACATATATGCTAACAAGTATTAATGGAAAAAATTATTGTTATAAACGACTAAGAAATAAATGCAAAATTTCAAATTCAAATTCAAATTACATCTAATATATATAAATTACGTGATACGTTGTTTGTCCGCGATGGACTCCTAAACTAATGAACGGATTTAAATGGGGATTACATCATGAAGTACAGTTTAGTCCAACTTGAGAGATAGGATAGTTTTTATTTTGATTTGGGTCCCAAAACTATTTTTATTTCCAATATTTGTTTTGTATGGACATATTTTCTGTGACAGAATTTATTGACGCACGGTTTGACAGTTATTCTGTGAAACAATTCCACTATAACAACAGGGGAGCATTTCTTACGAAATAATTCTTGATGTTTTGAAATATTATTGGCAAATTTCTATAAAACAGTTTTTTTTTAATTATCTACAGAACAACGTCTGTCGGGTCAGCTAGTTATAATATATAACTTACGTATGATAAAAATAACAATGATGAAAAATTATACATAATAGAAGATATAGAGTCAAACAAACCCGTTACCGCTGTCCTGTGTATACGCGATGGCATTACTGGCGTGCATGGGCACAACTTGCATGGATCCGCAGTGTGCTAGGTACTCGTATATGCCAGTAACTTTCATGCCAGCTACTTTCCCGATTTACTGGCACGTGTATCCCCGTCTTAAGCTATGTGTGACAGCAAAATTGTACAAACACGTACATTACAATGACAGGTAACAAACACCTAACTACACTGATGCAAAATAATTGTAACCGAGAAGACGAATTGATTGGAGTGAAATTCATGTATGGTTGAGGCAACCCTGTCCGCAAATTGGACCCAATTAAGGAGTCTTATTACGGAAACAGGAGGCCCCACACATTGTCATGCAATCATGTGTACATAATGACCGTTTATGTGGTAAAGGTTTACAATTAACCTTTACCACATAAACGTCTTTTATCAATTCTGTTGAATTTCGTGATACATTTGTTTTGACCATTTTGCTAAGATCTTTTTTGTTGTAAAAGCGTATACCTACATCGCACCATAAAACACGTACTAATTCGACTTAGTCGAGTAGTAGGCATAATAAGTGTATCTTTGTTCCTCGTGTTAACATCATGGATATGACAGTTTCTAGAAAGTTCATTCGTTGCTAAAAATAGAGCCTAGCAGCACATGAGTATATATAAATATACGGTAGAGAGGCAAAACTTCTTAAGAGTGGGCTAAATTGTTACCTATTTTGGTAGGGGCTGTCACAAAATGTTAAGAGAAATTAAACAAAACATGTTTTGTTAACTTTTTTATTGGGTTTGATCATCGATATTAAATAATCCTAGATACACGATTTCAAATAAAAGATACAGTTAGGTGTCCGCATTAACATTATAAACATCTATTAATATAAATTATATATATCATTTTAGTAGTGCAATAATTTCGCGATGTGCTTGCAGTTTGCCGATATTTTTTCCGACGTGTTCACAGCTGTCACAGTCTATAACGTATAAATTTTCTTATTTTTTTTTTCTATAATTTTAGCAGAAGCTGTTGGCTGCAAGCCTTTTACATCATACACAGTGGAATGCAATCGATGTGTGTGTGGTGCTGATGGTATTGAGTACTGCACCAGAATGTCTTGCTTAGTGCCAGGTAAGTGTATTCCATTATCTGAATATTCATATTGTTTTATCAAAATCTTGGAAGTGTAGAATCGGTCACTCTTTTGGGCTGGGTGTCTCTTATCAGTTCTTCTCTCCATGTCAAAGCCTCTTTACCAGTGTTCCATATAAATTTGTCCAGTAATTTCACTAGCTACGGCGCCTTTCAGTCCGAAACACAATAATACTTACACATTACTGCTTCACGGCAGTTGCGGTACCCATAATCTAGCCGGCATCCTGTGCAATGAAGCCTACGACTGGTAAAAGTTGTCCTTCTCATCCATAAATAAAACTCTGAACGGCACTAATGTTGGAACGCATTAACTTCCGTCTCTAGACTGATAACTCAGCCATGCATTGACGACCCATTAACGTAGACAGTGGTTTCTGAGTCATAGATGTTTATAACTATTTATGTATGTCTTTTTATTTATTATTTATAATATAATTAAATACATTGTTCTACATGCCTAATATAAATTTACAGTCTCAATCTCAAAAACAGAAACAACGAGGCACCTTTAAATTATATTCCTCTGGATGGCTCACTAGGAAACCCTGTGCAGAGCCAACCAGTGATTACCGTCTGCTATGTAATTTTATTTAATGTTAACAATAAATGAAATAGAACTAAGACTGACACTTAAAAAATATTTATCTAACTTTAAAGCATACCTATCTTATAATAAGAACTGTATAAAATTAAATAATAATAGATAAAGCAAATAGTTATATAGATAAAGCAAAGTTATAAACAAATATTCATAATTAAATTATTAAATTATTAAATTTAGAGTTATATTAATTTTGAGTTAGTAATTTTTTCGGTTTCATCATAGCTGAATTGTAAAAGCCACTCTCGTACTGTAGATCTTACTTTGTAAGAAGAGAGGTCCGCAATTTTTATTTTATTATTTACTTGGTTATATATTGAAGGTCCTAGATAGCTAGCATGATTTCGACACATGACAAGATTGAACTTCGGAACACAGTAAATATTTTTGTATGTAAGAGAAGGTATAGCCAAATTTTCTTTAAGGCGACCGGGCTTTTGTGGTGGTTGATTATTAAGCAGTGTAGAAATAATTGTCGAACGGTAAGGACCCTAGTTTCTTTGTAGAGCATATGAGAAGGGTACATGAAAGGTTTATATGCTATTATTTTTAGAAGCATGCGTTATGCATGCATATCTAATTATGAATATTTAAGATTAGAGAAGTCCCAGGCCCAAGAGGCTACTAGGGCATTTACTAGTGTGAGGCTCCATAGCATAGGATGTCGGCTAGATTATGGGTACCACAACTGCCGTGAAGCAGTCATGTGTAAGCATTACTGTGTTTCGGTCTGAAGGTTGCCGTAGCTAGTGAAATAACTGGGCGAATAAGACTGAACATCTTATGTGTCTTGTGTGTTATCTTAGGTGACGACCGCAATTGTAGTGCTGCTCAGAATTTTAGATTTTTCAAGAATCCTGAGTGGCACTTTAATGTAATGGGCAGAGCGTATCAATTACCATCAGCTGCACGTCCTGCTCTTCTCGTCCCTTATTATCATAAAATAAAAATGGAATACAATTTGATTGTTGTTATTTTATTTACTATATTATCCGACATCAAGTCACTACAGACTCATCTGCTAATGACTGAAAACAACAAAAATTATTAAGTTTTATCAGATTGAAAATAAATACATAATTTCTTTTTTACAGAAACAACAAGATCTGATGAAAATTCAGACTACTCAAAACAGGATTAATTACATGTATAAAACCCACAACTGTAACTTTTAAATTGACATAAGAAATTTTTACTTTCAAATTAATAGATCATAAAATATTGACAGCTTAAGACTAAGATTGCATTGTTTAATAAATTGTTATTAGATAGTTAACTTTTAATATAGATTTTAAATAATTTAAATTCTTTGATTTTATTAGAAGTCTTATACACGACACGCCACAAGTTAGGATATCACCCGCACCGTCTAGATGTGTGGCGGTCCTCCACAGTGCGGTTTTCAAGGAGCTTTCTTTCACGTACTACTAAGCTGTGGAATGAACTTCCTTGTGCGGTGTTTCCGGGACGATACGACATGGGTACCTTCAAAAAAAGCGCGTACACCTTCCTTAAAGGCCGGCAACGCTCGTGTGATTCCTCTGGTGCTGCAAGAGATCGTGGGCGGCGGTGATCACTTAACAACAGGTGACCCGTTTGTCCTCCTATTTCATAAAAAAAAAGACTTGAAGGGTCACACAAAATTTCCTGCTGTCCTGCATAACAGTGTCAGAAACGGTGATGAACTACACATCTGATGATACTCTCAATCATATTTCTTAAGCCATCATTATTGCAACAATACTTAAATCCTCATCATTAACCTTAATTGGAACACATCAAAATGATCAATGAATGAAATGGTGAGATCTGAATGCACCAAAGATATGAATCATAATGAACCAAAATATCACTTTCGATACAATTATTTTAAGCTATTGCATAGCTTCAATCGCGGGCCTTGAGCGTGGCGACCGATTCCAGAAATTCCGTAACGAAAATAACCTAACACTTACTTACTAGATGTATATAGATATTTCGGCACGCTTTTTACAGTTGCCGTGGAACAGCGGTTATCACATATGCTCGTTGTGCAGAAGGTCCCAGGTTCGAGTCTTTTTATCACGTTTTTTTTAATTTTTATTATTATGACAAGCATTTTTATATAGTTTCACCTGTCCCGTTGTCTGTCTGTAATCAAATATTGCAAGTTAAATTTTACTCAGTTCCCGTTTGCTTTTTTTAAAATTAATTTTATTAAAAAAAAATACTGCATAAATAAAATAAATAAATAATTATAATTGCATAAGTATAAAAAATGCTATGCAATAGCTTCACCGCGGCAGTCCCCGAGTGCCACACGTCTTTTTCGCTAATCAATCTAATTGTGTTTGTTATGGAAACATGAAGAGGCCGCAGAGTTGTCTAACACAGTTTCTAAGGCACCCAGCCCATAACCTGCAGAATCGAGAGCAATTAAGTTACCTCTCTCGCACAAAATCATCAAAGTTTTAATTCAGAATTACAAGCATTTTTAATTTATTACAAACATAATGCAATTTTCTTTACAAACCTAACAAATCTATGTCATGTTAAATAGTATTAGTAAATACACGGACTAGTAAAAAAATAAGGACTCCGTGTCACCTAACATAACAGTGTAGCACCAAAACAAGCCGATAAACGTGTAAATACATAGCCCCACGCACATACTTACACTACTACAGGCCGATGGGTGGCCATTATCAGAAATGTCATCGTCTTGTTGTTCGTTGTGAAAAAGTGTAAAAACGATACTATACAAGTATTTGTGGCCATATATGATTATTTAAGGGAGAAAAAATTGTGTTACTAGTATCCCCCGTAACCGCACACACACTAGCATAACGGTGCTTCACTTGCTAATATCACTGCGCGGAGTCCTTCTTTTTTACTCGTCTGTGAGTAAATAGTTAAAAATTGTTCATACAATTTTATTTATATAGAATGATTAACATAACAGCTCCAACTGTAAATTTTATGGATACTTTGGTGATTTTTTTTGCAATGTCTATTAAAAACAAAAATTTAAAGAAAAATGAATTTTCTTCTCATAGTCTCATACACATAGACATGTGTTTTGTAAGTATTTAATAATACTGAATTGTCACGCTCCGCTTTGTAACGCTCGGCTTGAGTCAACCTAGTTAGTTATTTTTATTTTAAATTAATTTTACGAATAGATCCGTGCATTCTTCAAGTTTTCAGACATGATATAAAGCACACATTTTGTGTATATTTATTTATTATATATATTAACAGGATGAATCAAAAATACAATGAATCTTTTCTTGATCGTATCTATTTACAAGTGAAAATTATCAGATAATTCAACATTAAACACAGTTTATAATTGAAAACCCAACACGCAGATAACAGAAAACAGCGGATCACTTACAAGTGAACAAGAATATTATCAATTTTTTCATTCTCTGCCAAAGTGAGTGCCGCAAGCGAAAGCCTTTGATTTATCCTCAAATTGCTACCCTTTGTAGCTCAAGCTATTATCGGGGCGCGCTTTAAGCGTCGTTAGGAAAGACAGCCTCTTTATTAACTTTAACGTAAATTGCGCTCACTAATAGAATTATATTCACGTTTTAATACCTGTATAAAATAGCATTACTGTTATTTATTTAAGTAAGGATGTTATGTTTTGACGACCTGTATAGCCCAGTGGTATGCGATCCTACCTACAAGAGGTCCCGGTTTCGAATACCGGTAGGTGCAAGCATTTATATGATGAATATGGATGTTTGTTTCCGAGTCATGGATGTTTAAATGTATTTATGTATGTTTATATGAATTTATGTATGTTTAAGTAAGTATATTGTATTAAATATATCATTGTCTTGTAACCCATAACACAGGCTATATATATGCTTAACTTGGGGCAAGATAATTTGTGTAAAAAGTGTGTCAATATTATTATTATTATGTTTCTCAAGGAATAGAAAGAACCGAGCGATTTAACTAATGCTAAATGTTTAGCAAACAAGATGTATCAAGATAGCTTAGGTAAATCTTTTCTTTTGTCTAATAGTTATAATTCTAATAATGTTTAGTTTTAAGTCCTAATAGTTTAGTTTAAAGTAAGTAGTGGTTAAGTATGTACACATAATTAAATGTTTTTAAGCGCGTTAACTTGCCAACAAACTGTTAAAGTTTGGCAAGATATCATTAAGTTAAAAGTGTACTTATTAAATTTAAAATAAATAATAAAAAGAGCTAAGGTGGAAATGGACAGGAAACATTCTGTGGGAAAGAGATATTGACAAAAGCCGTTAACAGAATGGTATCCAAAAGACGAAAAACGAAGGAAGGGAAGACAGATTAGAAGGTGGGAGAATGATTTTAAAAGGATATCAGGACCGCACTGGATGAGAGTAGCTAGAGACCGAATAAAGTGGAAGTCATTAGAGGAGGCTAGAAAGACAACTTACTAGTTAAGTTGATTTAAGATTTATTTATAAGAAAAATTAAGTTAGAAGTATTAATAAAGGCTTATTATATTTAAGGGCACAGTAGGGTTTCCTTGTGATGTATCCATGATTTACGTGGGTAGGCAGGCGAGTAGATCAAGAGCTTCGTTATAATAAAAGTACGGGGTAGATCTACAATCACTTTTTATAACCGATGTTCCACCTGAACACGTGGGGTGCGTGCGCAACTTCTTTACAACATTGACAGGTAATCGACTAACTAACCTAACTACGACTAACTAATTAAATTTCTCCGTCATATTTAACTTTACACCGTCGCTTCTCTTACAAGTTGCAACATATTTTTTTTTATGGAATAGGAGGACAAATGAGCGTACGGGTCACCTGGTGTTAAGTGATCACCGCCGCCCACATTCTCTTGCAACACCAGAGGAATCACAAGAGCGTTGCCGGCCTTTAAGGAAGGTGTACGCGCTTTTTTTGAGGGTACCCATGTCGTATCGTCCCGGAAACACCGCACAAGGAAGCTCATTCCTCATCCACATATTGCAATCAAATTAACGTTTTGAAGGTACCCACCCATATTATATCATATCGTGAGGTCCATTATTGGCAGCTTTAACCCAGGAGGCTCGAGTTTGATTCCCGGTATGTGATAGTACTATTTTGTCTCCTACATCCTATGTCGCTGTTAAAGCCTTGAGGGCTGACAGCATAAAGGAGGTTTTTAGTCGGTAGGGATTCCTCACGTAAGCTATCCGACAAACCAGTCCCGTTTCAGGGTTTACGATATGTAAATGTATATTCCTCCTATGCAAAAAATAAATAAATAAGAATAAAATTGCTATGGGTAATAATATTTTTTACGTATTCATAATGACGCATAAATATATTCAAATGTGCTATACTAGCTGACCTGGCAAACGTTGTTTTGCCATATAAATTATATATGTTAACCTTCCTTGAGCATCAACGAATCTATTACAAAAGATTTCATTGAGATCGGTCGAATAGTTTAGGAGCTATTAGGGAACATACAAACATACATTCTCTTTTATATTATTACTATATAAATATTATTAATATTTTCAATAATCTATGAAGCGCAATCGCGGTCCTACTTCTAATTATTATAGTGAGTCTACGATTAGATAAGACATATCTTGTAACAGGACAGTGGGAGGCTCCTATGCAAAGGATGCCGGCTAGATTATGGGTACCACAACAGCGCCTATTTCTGCCGTAAAGCAGTAATATGTTCCGGTCTGATGGGAAACGTAGCTAGTGAAATTACTGGGCAAATGAGACTTAAAATGTTATGTCAAGTGACGGTCGCAATTGTAGTGTTAGAATTTTTGGGGTTTTTCAATAATCCTGAGCGGCACTTCAATTTAATGGGCAGGGTTTATCAATCACCATCAGCTGAACGTCCTGCTCTTCCCTTATTTTCATAAAAAAAAGGTTATCTTGAAAAATCCCTAGTTTATTCCTTGTACAATGTATCTAACGAGCCGCTCGACAATCAAACTCGCTAAAGCGTATTATTATTTTTGAACAATAAATCATGCAACAAAAACTTGCAATTCCCTCACAATGGCTACCTGCAACTACGCCCAAGAGAACTATGCATAGTCCGGAACACAAAGCAATTACCGTAACGATAAAACTAAAATTGCAATTCGCAACCTTACAGCCTTAGTACTAAGGACTTACATTTACGTTGGACAAGCTTGTAATATATAGAGTAATGGAAGTGGTATGTTATAGGAATATAAAGCTATCGTAACACCAATTGAATTATTAGTAGGTTTGAATACAGGGTCGTATTTGATCGCGGGCCCCTAACAGAGGCCCGGATCGGTAATGTTAACCTAAATTGAATTTCTTCACAAACTTCAGCAGCCTTATGTTTGACTTTGAATAAAGGCTTAGCCCAAAATCAATACGTATTAATTTTATTTTTCCAAGTTCACTTTATACTTATTTCGCCTTAAAGTAAATTAGGCATAGCCTGTGCGGTGGGTGCAAGCCAACGATATATTTAATCCAACATACTTACTTAAACATACATAAATAGATAAAAACATCCATTTCTTGGAAACAAACATCCATACTCATCATAATATAGATGTTTGCATCTACCGGGATTCAAACACGGACCTCTACCTTAGTAGGTAGGGTCGCTAGGGCTATATGGGTCATCAAATGGTAAGCCAAGCTGCAAAGCGTGCTTCTCTGTGTAGATCAGTTTAATCATTATTCGGGCTTATTTATTTTTATGAAAATTTAGTACAAATATCGAGGGTATATTAACATCAATCCATGCTACCTTAGTAATTTGATCCAACTCGGTTTCTATAATCACATTTATTCACCATGTTTTACCATAGAGGCTAGTCTTCCTTGGAGTTCATTCTTTAAGTCGAATATTTCTCTATGGATGCAAATAGACCAAAAGCGTAAAAATATAACGTAAACATGTTTACTTTTGTAGCCGATTGAGAAAACAATATAATGTTCTTTTTCATATTTAACATAGCATGTATTCTGCCTGTCAGGTGAAAACGTTTCACTCTGGAATCTCGCAAAAAGAGGTTTCATTTTATTGAAAAGTAGCCAATTCGGCAAAACGACAATTTCATACTATTATTAACACATCTACTTAGTTAGTAGCCTATTCTAAGAAAAGTACAAGCATCAGAAATTAAATATGCTGTTAGACCTTTGTTAGTTCTTGTATGTTGCGGTGCATTACCAGCATTCAGTAAACACTAACACGACCAATGAAAAGTGTCTTTTCTGTCCATATCCATATTAACACATACTATGACATTATACTATGGCAAGATATTCTGATGATTGTATAGTCGGTGGATGCTCCTCAGTTATCAATTCTCGTTTCTTGTAATTTGGTTATGGCAAATTATAGTTCAGACGAATTTATGTAGATTCATTGTCACCTGAGAGGTTAAACTTATGACAGTTATCTCTTGCGCCTCATAATAATATAACCAAATGTCACCGAGCAATACAGTTCACTCACAAAATTGCAATATACGCATAAATATACACTTAATATAATGAGCAAATTCTTCAAAAGACTTCATCAGTGATCAACGACCTAATCGTTAAGTTCTCGGTGTAATGGATATAATATCCTTTATTCTACACACCAGGAGTTCCTAGAGGTCTAGCGGGGGCCCCCAGCTGCAGACCATCGCGCCTCGGAATCTTTGGTACGTCAGCCTATTATTAAGCTATATCTAAGTGCAATTTTAATAATATATTATATACCTTTTCCTACGCACGCGCTAATTAGTAACTAGAGGCCTAGTTCCTATTAAAATACAGCATTCACTGCATAGAAGCTTCGTAGGGCCCCAAATATCGTCAAACCTTCTGTTATGTGTATCAAGACCTATTTTATCTAACGTTTCAACGTTTTACAACCATGAAAATGCCTTTTTCAGTTAGAGACTAAAACGACTTCCTAGTTGCCTAATTCTACACACAGATTCGCAGTGTTGGTCACACAACTGCTTGACAGGGCCCCAAGTACACTCAGTACATCTCTGTCGAAACACTCGGGAGCTGTTACGGCCGTTGTTACAATGTTTTACAACCACTAAATTACCCAGTTACGGTTCTCTAACTAACACGATAAATAACAAGATGCCATTGCGTTGCTTGTTTCTTAAGAACACATCATTCTATTGACAACATCATAACAACATTATAATTAATTGCTAATTGTATCATCCCTATTTTTATACAATAATTATGTGTGACATCCAAATAGTGGTTGCAATAAGGGCGTCATTATATTTATATTCCGAATGACAGTAAACATTTAATATTAAAATTACTTTATTTTTAATTACATTGTTATGTTATACGCGATGTACATCCCTGTTGCGTAGGGTCCGGGCTAGCCCCAATGGTATTCTTATGGCTTTTTCTCACAGGCTCGATTGTCAGTACCTGAGCCACTGGTGTATGATACAACATGTGCTAACAAGTCGGTCCTCTCCTAGGTTAACGATTTTCATAAAATTTTTTATAAAGGGGATTTCGGGGGCGATAAATCGATCTAGCTAGGTTTCAATTTAATTTATATTAGAATACAATGGTAAATTTCGCCACTTTATACAAGACTGTAATTGCTCAGATGGGACATTGGGTGATCCGGGAAGCAGAAGACCCCGGTTCGAAACCAGATATCCTATTAATTTTTTTTTGTTCAAATTTTTTACATTCTTAAAAATCCGAGCAAGGCTCCGTCGTCCGGATATTTATAATTATTATTCTAGCACACGCTCAACCCAGCTGATTTCAATACCCTTCGTATTGAAGTCAGTCTGTATTATATTTTGAAAATTATTGACTTATTTCTCACGGCAGCCTATACAGAATATCTCCAAAGAACGAGTGCTCAGTGAGTGGGACGATTTAATACGTTTCAATAATTCCTATATCTAACACAAAATTTGAAGTGAAAAGAAAGGGAATATAAATATACTCCAATATAAATCAACATGCCCTTTGGGATAAGGGGAGAAATCGCGAAATCGTCTCAAATGAAATTTCTCACGCGAAAAATCAACGCCAGTTTGACGAATTTGTACTTTATCTGCCAATGTTTTTCGGTTGGTTTTTGAGTAAAGGGTACTTGAGCCTATGTAAGAATGATAAAATTGTGACTTAAAGAACTGTGTGAGATATAAAAATCTGAATGAGAAGGTATTGCATTGAGCCTCACAGATTACTTAAACACTAACGGCCTTACAAATAAACTTGGTATAAAGTTATAACTGATGATAAACAAAGAAAATGCAAAATGTTTACAAATATCGTTGACAACAGTGTCAATACAATGATAATTCTGAAGTTGTCCGAATGACAAGCTGCCTTGCAAATAAACGCGGGAAATGTTATACGTCCGAACAAACCATTCGTAAGCAAAATGTCTATTTGTAAACATTTTACATATGGGTGCGCCAAAGTTCACCTAAAATTTCAACTCCGATAATTGGAAATCCGAAAATGTTCTTCCTAACATTTTTCATCCTAGCAATCACAATTCCTAATTTAATTGTCTCTAATGTTAATAATTCCGAAGCATTCAACTTCATAATGTCAGTAGCAATAAACATCTATTATACTTTTATTGGTCTTCCTATATTTTCTCAACATAACCATCGTTTAAACTATTATTCAAAGTCATATCTTTTTTGTGTAGATTTCTTTTTATTCATAATAATCAATATTATATACATTAATTTTGCGTTACTTTGTTTTCACATAACATGTAGGTATAACATATAAGAACAATAGTACCATGGTACAAGTAGTTAGATAGATACATGTTTTCATATATACATTTCAATTAAATAAGTTTAATATTAGCGGCTATAGCTTTCAAATAATCACTTTTATTGGTGTATTGATGATAACCTCTTTATGAAGTTTGACTTTGACAGTTAGTGATTGCAATGCGAAATATTTTATGATTCTGTTCATATAAAATAATAATAAACCAAATCATTTTCCAGAAACTAAAGGTAGGTTAGGTTAAGTTAGAACATAAATACATATGAGCAACACCCATTATTTATAGTCATTTCAGCCGGAAGACGTCCACTGCTGGACAAAGGCCTCCCCCAAATATCGCCATGACGATCGGTCCTGCGCTGCCCTCATCCATCCTACTCCGGCGATCTTGACCAGATCCAATTATAATCATTAAAACTATAAATATCATCTTCTACCCACATATATTTTTATTACACTTTGTAAATGTTTCTTTCTGAGTATGAGTGAAAATATTATGGTGAGTATGTTTAGGGATAAAAGCGTTATGATAAAAAACAGTAGGAGTTTAAATATATTTACATTAATGATGTTATTAATTTAAATTTTCGGAAACATCAGTGTTATGAGCATCGCCGGTAGCACTACAAATAGTATGAATGAAAACTTTAGGGTGAAAATTTTTAGGAAGAATGATCATTCGGATTACAAATAGTTAGGAAGAACAATTTCGGGTAAAGAACTTTAGGTGAGCCAATATGGACCCTTTACACATTCTTAGTTTAGGATTAGTTATAACTTTATGCCATTTTTATTTGTAAGGCCGCTTATGCTTAATAAGTTAGCTAGGGTTAAGGGCTCCTTCATAGGTATTCAATTTAACAATAAAATTAACAGTACACTAGGACTCACTGAGCACGAATTCAATAAATATATTAAAACCTGTTTGACAAAAAAGGCTATAAGTAGATTATATAGAAGATAGTGATGCATGGTTCTTGACTGTTTCTGCGCAAGCCATCTAAAATTGTATAACATTATATTAAATAGGCTAAGTTGCTTATTAAAAGATGGGCTGAGAGTTTCTTATCAGTTCTTCCCCCCATGTTATGTCGACCTGTATAGCCGAGTGGTTAGCGATCCTACCTACTAAGCTAGAGGTCCCGGGTTCGAATCCAGGTAGGTGCAAGCATTTATATGATGAATATGGATGTTTGTTTCCGATTCATGGATGTCTAAATGTATTTATGTATGTTTATATGAAGTTATGTTATGTTATGTTTAAGTAAACTGTATATTGTATTAAATATATTGTTGTCTTGTAACCCATAACACAGGCTATATATGCTTAACTTGGGGCAAGATAATTTGTGTAAAAAATGTGTGTCAATATTATGTTAAAGCCCCTATACGAACTGATGTTGCTACATGACGTACCAATGTATGGTAAATGAATATATTTCTATTTTTATTTCGCAAATAGTACTAACCGCAACGGTGGATGTAGAACATCGCGTAAGTACCAGTGGGAGGCTCCTTTGCACAGGGTGCCCGCTAGATTATGGGTACCATAACGGCGCCAATTTCTACCGTGAAGCAGTAATGTGTAAGCATTACTGTATTTCGTTCTGAAGGGCGCCGAAACTAGTGAAATTACTGGGCAAATGAGACTTAACATCTTATGTCTCGAGGTGACGAGCGCAGGTGTAGTGCCGGTCAGAATTTTTGGGGTTTTACAAGAATCCTGAGCGGCACTGCTTTGTAATGGGTAGGGCGTATCAATTACCATCAGCTGAACATCCTGCTCATCTCATCCCTTATTTTCATAAAATAAAAGTAATGACCATGTATTATTTAATAAGCTACTGTTACCAATCATAATTGTACACTTCATCGGTAAGTCTTGACTTAACTTATCTGTTTTTAATCAAATTTGTGGCGATCATTTTTCATTACTGTAGGTATTCTTCATTTTTCATATTGCTGTCAGAATTTAAGGTATGTACCGTATGTATATTTAAGTCAACAGTTGATATAATAGATCTATAATCTAATATATAAAATTCTCATGTCGCGGTGTTTGTAGTTAAACTCCTTCGAAACGGCTTGACCGATTCTTATGAAATTTTGAGTGCATATGGGTAGGTCTGAGAATCGGACAACATCTATTTTTCATCCCCCTAAATGTTAAGGGTGGTCCACGAAAAATTTTTTTTTTAATTTTTTGTTTTTTTTTTTAATTTGTTTGATTATGAGTTAGCTTTAAAAAAAAAAATACAACTTTAAATTTTCACCCATCTACGATGAACAGTTACTTTTGTATCGCGATTTTAATATCGGCAATTGCTGGGTCAGCTTGTAATTTTTCTAAAGAGAAAAAGTTTGTGAGGATGTCGCGTGTAATTTCTAGATCTACTGAACCGATTTTGTAAGTTCTGTTACCAATAGAAAGCCACATTATTTGTGAGTGTTATAGGATATATTATATAAACCCGAAAATGTAAAAGGATTTTATGTGTGTCGGATTTGCAAAGCCAATGCTGTCGGAGAAATAAGGGTCGAACGAAGACGTTTCCTACGATCGCTGCCTTAATAATGAGAGATATATTATGATATATAATTTTCATGATAAAAACATAAGTACCATCGACAAAATTGAATCGTAATCCACCTTACTATCATTTTCCTACAGTTATAATAAACAAGTAGGTCGAAATTAGCTTGAACATACATTCCCTTAGTAACTGTTATCACTTCCATATTGCTGTTTTTAATAACGTATCTCTAATAACGGATATATTGCTATCACCGTTTAATGAAAAGATCTTATCTATCCATAGTTATGTCCAATATAGTTATAGTCCGATATTATCTGTCGATAGGTTATTGAAATGTAAGTAAGCGTAATAGGATAGATTTGTCTTGTGTTGTGTAACTGCTCAATTTGTCCGAAACTCAGTGCTCTGTGAGCGGCTAGATTACTTAGCGTTGCGTAGAGACGTCGCTTCATTGTGTGTTTGCTATGTAATGTACCGTATTTCTCACAGGGAGTGTTCCGAAGAACTTATCAGCCTGATTCCTGTTGCAGAATTCTACCTTCGATATGGCACAAACTAAGATATCATCCCCACCATCAGAACGTCTGGTATTCCTCTCAGCGTGCATTGATTTTCTGACCAGGTAGGCACTGTAGATGTAACTAGTCGTAGTTGAGCCTGGAGATTACTTACTTAGGTATTTCGAAAAAGTTATGAGTGGGGGTTCAATAGAAGTTTGGTTATAAAATAACGGAACCGAATTAAACTAAATTAACTTTAACACTATATTTATTTAGTTTCATAACGAGGTAGGCACTGCCTAATTGCCTATGTGATATGCACGCCCCTGATTCCTCTACTAAATGTTTCTTCTGCCCTGCTTTTTCAAACAATGGAATAAGCTTCCTGAAGCGATATTTACAGGACGACACGATATTGGTACCTTCAAAAAAAGCACGTACACTTTAGATAAGGCCAGCAACCGCGGTTCTTTGATTCCATAACAGGGGTGTGACAGACACCTTAAAGTGACGTTTTCAGAGGACTGTAGTGCCATCTGTTAGTTGGCCCGAAAATGAAAGCTTTGTCAGCTGTCACTCGCTTTGAAACCTTTCAACTTTTCTTTATTTGTGTCACTGGCCACTGGTCATAAAATGGCGGCTACTTCTAGCGTTTGCGCATGTATTTAGCTCTCGTGTTCCATTTTGCATATTTACACTACTAAATCTATCCTTTATGTTCTATGTTGTAACAAAATTAAATAACTAACTCTACGCGCAATTTCAACTTGGTAAAAAATTGCAATACCTACGTTAAAAATTAGAGTTAGTTATTTAATTGCGTCACAACATTAAAAATGAATTTTATAATTTCGAGCTTATACATAGATATTGCGGGGCCAATCTCCAGATGGCGCTAGTTTTCAAATAGACAGCTCATAATGCGTAGAGAGTGCTCTCTTTTCCCTATATATTATTATACTCTTTGTTGCTTAGTGTAGCAGGAGAATGTGGTCTGCAGTGATTACTTAACATCAGATGACCCACACGGCTCGTATGTCCTTATCCATAAAACATTCTTAATTAAAATCAAAATGCGAAGAACAACGACAATGTAATAAATAATCGATAACAATTATCCTTAACATAAATTTTGTAACTAATAAAACTGACATAACCCCTCTGAAAATCTCGTTAAGAACGTAAGCCCTAAAACTACAAAAAGAAAAAACGATGTTTTTATTGAAATATAAATCTGCGAACTGCGAACATTAGTGGACCACTTTCCATAAGTCATGGTAAGGGTGCTCCTTACCATACCCTAATAAGATCACAAGTGTGCGAGAGCCCTTATAATTGTCGAGATACCGCGTGCCCTCAGTTATCGCCCTAATGTTAAATGCACTTAAATGTGTGGCTACAAAATGTGCGGTTATGATAAGCAATATCACTCTTTTTTATGAAAGTAAGGGACGAGACGAGCAGAACATTAAGCTGATGGTAATTGATACGCCCTGCCCATTACAATGCAGACCCGCTCAGGATTCTTGAAAACCCCAAAAATTCTGAGCGGCACTACAACTGCGCTCGTCACCTTGAGACATAACATGTTAAGTAATAGTAATAACGTAATTTCACTAGCTACGGCGCCCTTCAGACCGAAACACAGTAATGCTTACACATTACTGCTTTACGGCAGAAAAAGGCGCCGTTGTGGTACCCTGTGCTGGCAGCCTGTAAAACGGAGCCTCCCACATGTGGTCTAAAACATCTTCAGCGTTAATAGGCCAATACAAAATTGAATAACGTTACCCTAAAAAAATAAAAAAAAATTAACAAAAAAACAACCGACAAAAACACTATTCCAAAACAATAGATACAGAGAGAGAAAAAGTATAAAAATAATTGCGTATTTTTATATAATCTAATTAATTAATCTAATTCTAGTTACGATAATTGTTATTTTTGGAATCGGTGTCCTTCCGCTGCGACCCGCTCTCGCCTTTCGCCTCCTCACAACTCAAGCACATCTCACCTATAACTATGTATGTAGTAAGTAGTAACTTACCTATCTTGGATGACACTGACTCCAAAAATTCAATTATTTTTATACTTTTTAGTGCACATTATATCTATTGTTTTGGAATAGTGTTTTTGAAGTCGGTTCTTTTTTTGTTATTTTTTTTTTTTATTTTATGATTTTTAGTGAATTTGAAGTACACTAACTAGCAATTTGTCTAAATATGTGTAGATATACTTAATTTTTCAATGCAGCAATGAACGTAAGTGCTTTGCAATTTGATTACAGACAGTTAGAAATTCTGCCACAGATCGTACCCTTACTGTAAGTCGCTAAAGAGTCACATTGATCATCATATTCGACTACGACAATTACTTGACCATAACTATGTTATAGTAGATGGCTTAAATATCCGGATAGCATAAAAAAGATTCGGCCGAGTATCGTTAATTTGCGCCTAAGAATTGAAGAGTTCCGTTACTTTGTCATGGATTCCGTAATCACAACCTAACCACACTCTTACCAAACTATCTTTATCTCCTGTCTAACTATCACCAAAGTATATCCTTTCCAATAAAAAGAAAGAATCATCGAAATCGGTTGGCGAGATATTGAGTTATTCGTAAATTTATCATCCACTTTGCTATACGTATGTATAGCAAATTTAAGACTTTTATGGTTTTCTCATGGATGCCATTGTCAGATCTAGACCAATTATAATGCATACACGGGAAGCACCAGCTTTCAATTAAAAAAGAATTATCAAGATCAGTTCACCCAGTCGAAAGTTTTGAGGTAACAACCATAAAAAAAGAATATACCGACGAATTGAGAACTTCCTCCTTTTTTGAAGACGGTTAAAAAAGCCTATTATGACTTAACTATCCAACAATTCATTCTTCTAATGTTGACACGTGGGAGTAATGTGTTTCATAGTTGTAATCATAAAACATTGGGTTATATGCATAGCGATCTTCCCTTGTCTCCAAGCACGGGGTACGAAACAGCACATTTCATGTATAATTTTGCCACTCACCGCAATGTACGTGTGACAATTGCTACAGTGGCTGCAGTCTTCGATAAATATTTTCTTTACTTCATTCATTTGATCGGAGAAAACATCTTAGGCGATATAGAGAAGCATAACAAAGATTACACTAACAAATAAAAAGTAAATATTAGACCTAGGTACCTAATTAGGCAAAATAAGTAAGTAATACTTGCTTATATCAAGTATATCATACTAAATATATAGTAAGTATCGATCGTAATGTAACATAAACTAATTTTCTAATACATATGTAGTTCTTAATAATAATAGCAGAAAAATTGTAATAAAATTCCTATTTGTAACATCGTAAATGTAGTCAAAGTTCTCACTGAACCTCAGGCAAACATTCAAGACTTCCTTCCATCCATCTGCAAATAAATGAAAGTCAGGAAAGGCTTCCATTGAGGGCAGTGAGGGTGCGCGGATTGGGGGAGCTGGCCCGTGCAACTGTCCGACAGAAAGAGGCAGCAAGGAGACTGTGTTTCCGGGATCAGCAATAGTTGTCTGGGGTATAGAGCCTGGCCAGCTGATCATGTAGATGAGGAGTATCAATCAAACCTCGGATTATTTTGAAGACTAAATGGTCTTAAGCGAGTTGTAACTAAGGCAGCCCAGGAGGAATGCTGTAGGATACATGAATGGGTAGTATCCAAAGTAATGTTTGTACACAAACCTGAGAAAAGTTATTTTGGACCTTTTCAAGAAGCCTGTCGTAGATGGAATAATGGCGTTTCCAAACACATGAGCTTGCTTCTAATTTATTGCGAACTAGCGCATTATATATTGATGCACGTTAATAGAGGTGACCAAACTACCGAATAATATACAATGAAATTCCTCATGCACATATTACTAAGGGGATCTTTTGTATTTCTCCTCTTTGTTTTGTGGCACACATATTTTTGAATTTGAATTTGAATTTGACAGTTAGCTGCAAAACTTTAATGCTAAAACAACAACAAGGTTAATTATGTAACCAAAACTCGCTTTATTAATGGCTTCAAACACAAGTTATTCGCTCGCACGGAACCCATTTCCGGTTCAAAAGTTCTCTTCAGAGAACTGAGAGTTTCGAGCCCATCCCTAAGATCTAGAAACTTAATTATTAATTAAGATGAGAGATTGAACTTTATAAGATTATGTTATGGGTGAAATATCTACCTAATGAACACTGAAAATTGATTTATAGATAGGAATATTGTTTTTGGGGAAAACATTCAAAAATCAAATAAAATCAAATCATAAAATCTATATTCATGTAGGTCAACTATGAATTTACTTATGAATGTTAAAAGTTTTCTTTTCTTTTTACATTTATTACCGATTTGGAAAGGTTAAGCGGTAATGAGAGAAATTAATTGCCACTAATTTAAATCAACAATATCCGGATAACCGAGCCTTGCTCGGATTTTTAAGAATGTACAAGACTTGAACAAAAAAAAAAACTAATAAGACATCTGGGTTCGAACCGGGGTCTTCAGCTTTCCGGTTCACCCAAAGTCCCATCTGAGCCATTATAGTCTTGTACATAGTGGCGAAATTTATCTTTGTACTCTAATGTTATTGTAGTTGTTTCACATTAAAACACGGATAAAACTACATTTTTTTAAATTGAAACCTAGCTAGATCGATTTATTGCCCCCGAAATCCCCTGTTTCAGATTATATATATACAAGATTTAAAGATATAAGATTTACAGCTTCCTCGTTTTACAATTAATTTTAATAACAATATATGTAAAGTGTTGCGACAAAAATACTCAAACGTCAAATACTACATGACTTACACGAGTAACTCAAAAAAGTATATATAAATTAGATAATAAGTAAAAACACAATAGTTACAGTGAGTACAGAACGTGCATCAAAATACACACCGTAAATAAATATAGGTAATATGCGAACGATTAATTAGGGATTATAAAAATACAATAACTTTCATTTTAAAAATATGAAGCTGAGTTTCTGGTACAGTGTTTTACAAGTATATAAATAAATTATAAAATTTTCACTATTTCGGAAAAGTTAAGCGTTAATGAGAAGAAGTGGCAAGAAACTTATTGCAGCTCTTTTAACGTAACATTACAGCTTCATAATTTTATAAATATTTTAAATATAATCTGCAAAGTGATACGAATAACTCAAATGTTTCAATTTAAGTGAAAACATATATTCAACGTAAAAAACACAAAACTAGTGGTACATTTAACAGAAACTGCAATAAAATATAGGTATATTATGCGAACATCTTATAAAAATTTATGATATTAGATATAGATAGATTTATGATATTAGATATAGATTTATGATTATTATAAAAAAAAATTATGTGGCGGCGTCATAGAGCGACCCGCACTATGACGCCGCCACAAGCAATGTCATACAAATTCTTTAAAGCCACACTCGAAAGGATCCTTTGCACAGGATGCCGGCTAGATTATGGGCACCACAGCGGCACCTATTTTTGCCTTGAAGCAGTAAAGTGTAAGCATTTTTGTGTTTTGGTCTAAAGGGTGCCGTAGCTTCTGAAATTACTGGGCAAATGAGACTTAACATCTTATGTTTCTATGTGACGAGCGCAATTGTAGTGCCGCTCAGAATTTTTGGGTTTTTCAAGAATCCTGAGCGGCATCAATCATCACCAGCTGAACAGACAAGCTAGACAGCTTGTCTTGTACCATATTGTCATAAAAAAACTTAAAAGCCATCTCCATCGCATGGGCAGTGGTGATCACTTACCAAGAGGTGACGTACACTCGGTTGTCCTGCTATCTAATAATTTTATAAAGAATTAATATATTTTATCAGCATGGCGACCATTTTTAATTTCACCTTGTTTTTCATTAGTAGTTCCTTCATGAGTTTAGACCGAAGTAATAGTTCTTCCGTTTCTGCAGGTAGGGAACCCAGACAACTATATTGTACACGGCATCTCTGTTCGTTTCATTTACGAAATAAAAAGTTTTTCATTCATAAAAACTTAGCGAGTAAAGTTTTTGATGGAAACAATGGGTGTTTTCAAATTTCAACATAATTTTCGAGAGTCTGAAAAATTGCCGTGAGGTTGGGTAACTTTATTTGTTTAAGCTTCAAATAAAGTTGATTACGAGTACAGTTTCGAAACAAACGTTCACTATTGTTCCAAGTTTTAAACAATTATTTGATGTTTGTTACTTATTTATGTTAATATTATATAATATGATAGCATAATATAGCAGCAGCATTCATTGGACTAGGAAAAAACCGAGATTCATTTCTGTGGGACCAGCACTGCGCCAACGCTCTCCAAGAGTGTGCTCTTCCAACTTTTTAAGGTATTGACGCACTATAAACAACTTAACGCACAATCGCCTATTAAAAGGTCGGCAAAAAATGTCCGACCGTCGTTGTATATACGTACTACCTTATTCATAATAAAACGCTTTTCGAAGGTATAAAGCTATATTAGTTAAAACGTGTTTTAAGCCTATCGAACGTTCGATAAAATTCCTTATTCATATTCTTTCGATAAATCTCCCATAGCTGTTGCCATTTGGTACAAAAAAACAAGATTTTAACTAATTTAATGAGGAACTGTCAATGGAAACAGACATCTTTTCAATGTCAATGGTTTGTCAGTTGTCAAAAGTCGATGTCAAAATAATTTCAAACTTCAAAAATCAAAGTTTTGAAGTCTGTCAGTTGTCAATCTATGACGGATATACAACAACTTTGAGCGGGATGCTATTTAACACATTATTCAACGAACAGGTGATCAATGTCGGCCATGTTTTTTTGCGTTCGAGTCCTAGCTACTATTATTAAGTCACGTCATCTTTATCGAAGAGATAATGAGCGTTCTAACTCTAATATGCGATTATGAATAATACTTTTTAACAATCGTATAATAGCGATGATCTAAATCTCCGCTAAGTCATTATGAATAAGACAGGTATACATTAACTTATACAGATAACATTAAAACATTCATACAAATTTAAACCTTATTTCGTGGTACTAATGTTCAAAGTCATGTGTTGTTCAAAGGCATACGCTCATTAGAAGTAGTAAGACTGATTTACGCGCTAGATGGATGCGAACACGAGTCAAGAACATTGTTTTAGCAATTGAAATGTAATTATTTAGCAACATGATTAAAAACGGCAAGTTTTTTCACAATTTTGTTGATTTATAGTCGACAGATACTTGAAATGCGACACTATGTCCTTTTTATGTTTGGATATCACTGAACACTTTGTCATTGCGTGGCGTTGTAGTCAAAGCGCGGTCGAAGCACAACTGTACGAAAACTCTGCCTAATAGAAGGTAGGCAGAGTTTTGTGTTAGACAATTATTAAGAGTGATTTTAAGTCTACTTGTTTATTATTCGTCAATTTTGTAAAGATCATTTTGCTTAAAGTACATATTTGTTCTTTATGAATTTATTAAAGGATCTAATGCAAAAACAGTCTGAACTTTCAACTTTATTTTGTAAGCTGCTGGAAATATGAAAATAGGTAAAAAATAAATTAAATAAAACGCTTTTTAAAGGATTAAAACGCGTGTAATTGTTACTGTATTTTTACATAAGATTTTGCGGGAAAATTATATTTTTATTATAATTTTAGTTAACACGACGTTTCGAGATCTTTCCAGATCATGTCTTCAGGGCGACTGTGGTTGAAATGACTTTTTGACATTTTGAGAAAATGTAATGTTAAAACACAGTTATAATTCCACGAATTTTTGTCCTTTAAAAAGTTTTATTTAAATATGTAACGCTCGTGTTAATCAAACAAAAAATGTAACACTTTTAATCATGTACATAATATTTTTTGACGTGAAACCTTAACATTGTCGTGATTTGAAAGTCGATGAAGCGAAAAAGCGAGACAGTAAAAAGTGTGAAACGTGGGAGAAAATGAGATAGGAAGCATTATACAGTGTTTCGGTACCAGGCGATCATCGTTGAAGAAGAGATTGTCTGATGTATGACGCGAGTATACCTTAATATATTCTGATGTAATGCGTACGACGTATTACTACATAGACACCAGGAGATCATAAATATGGTAGCGGTTATAACGATGTCTTTCATAGCGGTTGAAATCATGTGTCATCCTAGCTATATGTACCAGGACTTCAGGAGTTTAGAGATTCATGAACAATGCAGGTTTCATTTTTGCACGTGCACTTTCTACGCACTCAATTTTATTTATATATAAGAGATAATATGATAAGGTTTCCAGACCCTGAAGGTCTCACACGTAACAATTCATATCACATGCCCACGAAACACCTCTAGTGTCGATAAACGTTGAGCATTTTTGATGCCTCAATTAAGCAAAGAAAAAAATCTTCGAATATAATATTATAATGATACGCTATGCATTCTTATGAAAAATCAAAGGAAAATTTTACAATACCCATTAAACTTTATGATTATGATTTTAATATTTTTACGTCACTTTTTCATCGCTTTATCTTTTCACTGCGAAAGTACTAAGCTCGATGTATTAAATAACTTGACTCAAACTTTTAGTAAGTATAAAACTTAGGTCCTAAATCACAAACTTGAAGAAAAATACCTGCTCATAATAAGCTCTTATCTCCATAGAGATTTGAGATTAGGAAGTTGTTTCGTGAAAAGTTTGATACAACAAAATCTTTTTTGTGTAGCCACTAGGCTTATACTAGTATAAATACGATGGTTAGTTATCATTGACATTTTTATAGAATAGAGAACAAACGTTAAGTGATCACCTACCTACTCTCTGTGGATATTAGGAGGATTCATAAGAGTGTTGCCGGCTTTGTAGGTATCATGACCACAGTACTAATCATTATGACTATGACAAACTAATCACTATGACTACCGCTACGACAAACTAATCCCAAGACTACTATGACGAACACTAAAACTAAAATAACTATAACGAACTAATTACTATTTTTATGAAAAATTAATCACTATGACTACTTTGACTATGAAAAACTAATCACCATGACTATTACAAACTAATGACTATGTCTATGACAAACTAATCACTATGACTACCGCTACTACAAACTAATCCCAAGACTACTATGACGAACACTAAAACTAAAATAACTATAACGAACTAATTACTATCTCTATGAGAAACTAATCACTGTGACTACTTAGACTATGAAAAACTAATCGCTATGACTATGACGAACTAATAATCACTGTGACCACTGTGACTATTGAAAACT
>CATIXQ010000020.1:9466074-9554455 GCA_949711755.1 Leptidea juvernica
TGTGACTATTGAAAACTAATCACTATGGCTATGACGAACTAATCACTTTGTTTATCTACTATTACTAATCGCCTACTATGACGAACACTAAAACTATAATGACTAAAACGAAATTTACTATCTCTATGACAAACTAATCACTATTACTACTTTGACTATGAAAAACTAATGCCTATGACTATTTTTATTGAATTAGGCGTTACTTTGCGGAAATCCATAATTATACAAATTATTTAAGTTTTCTTTAGTGTTAATTCCGCCAATATTTGTCTTTAAAACAATTCGACACGTGTTTCGCCTCTACACGAGGCATCCTCAGGACGTGTTGTCTCGCCAAAATCTGGCACGAGACTGAATCAAATGAGCCGGAAGCCGCTCTTTTATACCCTCGTCCCATGAAATGACGCGCTGTGATTGGTCGGCTGTTGTGACGTATTACCCCCGGAAGAGACACGTAACAAAGGTGATGGGACTAAATTTGTTTGTTCATTCAACAATGTAAACATATTGTTATTTTTGTGTTTTATTATTTCTAATTGCTCTAACACATTTAAGCGAAATCCTTTTTCACATGTATGTAAAATATTAAAGTTATTATTGTTTCCGAGTGAGTGACCTGTATCAATTAAATGTTTCGCGAAGTGTGATTTTTCGGGATGATTATTCGTAAATGCGGCAATATGTTCTTTTAATCTAATTTCGAAATTTCGACCTGTTTGACCTATATAAACCCCGTTACAAGTGTCGCAACTTAGTTTATAAACGCCGGATTTTTCGGAATTATTTAATCGATCTTTGCCATTACATATTCGACTGACATTGTGATTCGTTCGGAAGGACACATTAATATTGTTTTTCCTAAATATTTTAGCTATTTTATCCGATATCGGACCAATATATATCAAACTACCCACATATTTGGTATTTGACTGTGGTGGGACGGGATAAAGTTCTGAATTAATTAAATGTTTTTGTTTATTTTTAATTAGTTTGTTCACTAACTGTTTTGTATAGCCGTTGGAAACCGCGATTTGGTATATTGTATTAAGTTCTTTCGCGAAGCTGTCACGGGACAGTGGGACTGACATTAATCTGTGAATAGCAGCATAGCAGCGGAAGACCGCTAGTTTATGTTGTACGGGGTGGCAAGATGACGCGGGAATAGCAATATCTGTATATGACGACTTTCTATAGATTTCATGGGACTAGGGTATAAAAGAGCGGCTTCCGGCTCATTTGATTCAGTCTCGTGCCAGATTTTGGCGAGACAACACGTCCTGAGGATGCCTCGTGTAGAGGCGAAACACGTGTCGAATTGTTTTAAAGACAAATATTGGCGGAATTAACACTAAAGAAAACTTAAATAATTTGTATACTATGACTATGACGAACTAATTACTGTGACAACTGTGACTATTGAAAAGAAATCTCTATAACTGCTATGACTATGGAAAACTAATCACTAACACAAACATTTCATACATCAAAAAAATTTCGTAAGCTGCAGCATTTAGAATGCTCAGTAAAAAAGTGGTCCGATTAAATTGTCGTCAATTATTCCCATCCACACATTGACCGAATATTTTGTGTAGGTTGGACGAGAGCAGCGCAGGACCGATCGTCATGGCGAACTTTGGAAGAAGTAGTGGACGTCTTCCGGCTGAAATGGATGGAATGTTTGCCCTGCTCGAAGACATGCCTTTGGCTTCAAGGCGAAACATGATAAACCAGTAAGATGGATGTCCTGCACATTTTGGTGTTAATTTATGCGATGCATCGAAAGCCATTTTCCTAATCATTGGATAGGGTGAGAGTGACCATTGCGTTGCCTGCAAGGAGTCCGGACTTATCGCCGGTTGATTTCTATGTCTGGGGTCATATGAAATCACTAGCTTACGACGTCTTGCCTGTGTCATCCGCAGAAGAACTCAAAACAAGAATTATAAACGCAGCAAATGTGATGCGGAATAATCATTTCGAGTTTTTTATTTTATTAAAATAAGGGACGAGACGAGCAGGACGATCAGCTGATGGGAATTGATACGCCCTACCCATTACAATGCAGTGCCGCTCAGGATTCTTGAAAAACCCAAAAATTCTGAGCGGCACTACAATTGCGCTCGTCACCTTGAGACATAAGATGTTAAGTCTCATTTGCCCAGTAATTTCACTAGCTACGGCGACCTTCAGACCGAAACACAGTAATGTTCACACATTACTGCTTCACGGCAGAAACAAAGGGCGTTGTGGTACCGATAATCTAGCCGGCTTCCTGTGCACAGGAGCCACTGGTTAGAACTTTAATAAGGCTAAATTACAAAATGTCGAAATTGTTACAAATTATTAATTGTTAATTATTACAACTGCAGACCTCTTTTTCTGCATTCCTATTGTGATTGAAGTATACGGGCTAGTTTATTTGTTAAGAATAATTTATTTGGCGACTCTTCTTTTCTCTATCGCGTCGACTAAACCACGGCAGAACAACACTGTACCGAAAATATTGCCAAATAATTAGGGAGGACATGTCTAGTAAATTATATATATATATCATGTATCTCTGAGGGATTAATTATTAGCTTACGTAAGCTATCCTAATCTATTCTTTAGTGACTCGGTTGAAAATTAATATCTTACACAAAAAAATACCTTTTTAACCGACTTCAAAAAAGGATGAGGTTCTCAATTCGTCGGTATTTTTTTATGTTTGTTACTTCAAAACTTTCGACTGGGTGAACTGATTTTGATAATTATTTTTTTTATTTAAAAGCTGGTGCTCCCCGTGTGCTCCAATTGTAATTTAGTCCAGATCTGACGATGGCATCCATGAGAAAACCATAAATGTCTTATATTTGCTATACATACCTATACTAAAGTGGATGATAAATTTACGAATAACTCAATATCGCGCTAGCCGATTTCGATGATTTTTTTTATTGGAATACTTCAAAGATAGTTTGGTGAGAGTCAGTTAGTTAGTGACGGAATCCATGACAAAGTAACGGAACTCTTCAATTCTTAGGAGCAAATTAACGATACTCAGCCGAATTTTTTTTATGCTATCCGAATATTATTCCGGATTTAAGTCATCTATCATAACATAGTTATGGTCAAGTACTTGTCGTAGATACTAGAAATATGATGATCAATGGGACTCCTTAACGACTTAAAGTAAGGGTGCGATGTGTGGCAGAATAATTAAAATGCAAAGCGCTTACGTTTATTGCTGCATTAAAAATTTTGTATATCTACACATATTTAGACAAATTATTAGTTAGTGTACTTCAAATTCATTAAAAAACAATAGATAAAATATGCACTAAAAAGAATAAAAATAATTGCGTATTTTTATACAATCTAATTCTAGTTACGATTATTGTAATTTTTGGAGTCAGTTTCATCCAAGATAGGTTTGTAACTACATACATAGTTATAGGTGAGATGTGCTTGAGTCGTGAGAAAGCGAGAGACGAGAGCGGGTCGCGGCGGGAGGACACCGAGTCCAGAAATAACAATCAACCGTAACTAAAATTGGATTAATTAATTAGATTGTATAAAATACGCAATTATTTTTATACTTTTTAGTGCATATTATATCTATTGTTTTGGTAGTGTTTTTGAAGTCAGTTGATTTTTTGTTATTTTTTTTATTTTTAATATTTACAAATCGTCCGTGAAAAGTTTGGCTGATGGTGAAAACTGAATTAAATTTCTATTGCAGTGGATATATAAATATCGATAAGCGACTTTGTTTTTAACTATACTAGCTGACCCGACAGACGATGTTCTGTTCATAAAAAAAAACTCTTGTGGATGGAATTTCGTAAAATCTGTTCTTAGCTGACCTCCACTCGGCGAAAGGAATATTCCTACCAAATTTCAAGTCTCTATGCCTTATGGTTCCAGAGATATTTTTGTTTCTGTTTTATCAAGCTTGTTTGTTAAGCGTCTTTTGTTGCGCTGTAGTTATTGTTTCACTTAATCACGCATGCCACGTCCACATCCAGTAGACTCAATTGATAAATAGTATTTTTGTATATTTTGCAACTTTGCAATCCATACAATTGTAGTCAGTTTTGTGGACTAAAAAAAATATCTTTATGAGTCAATATATAGGTGGAAATCTCACATATATAATATAGATAATGGTGATTTTGATCATGAAGCGCTCGTTTCGTCGAGCAGAAGTCGACTACACGGTGCGGGTGTGGTATCGTATTGTGACGACATGGTGGTAGTGGTCAACGGTTGCTGGCTCTGAGTACTTCTCATGATTATGCTTCAGAAGATACAGAGAGAACGCACAAGTCTAAGCAATGCCGAAGTGTAAGGCGAAACAAAGAGTACTTCGTCGATCACCCAAACCACTGGTATCATTAAAATACCAATGAAGCGTACATACCATTAATGAGTAAGAAAATAAGATAAAACTCTAAGGAACGGTCAAAAAAAACGAAAACTAAAAATTTTGTTTTTATAATAAGGAAAAGAAAGGAAAAATCATTCAATTAGAATGATAAATGATAGTAATAAATGTCAAAGATCTTATAAGAATTAGAAGAAACGGCAAGAAACCCATTGCCACTATTTGAAATCTATATTTACAGTGTGAGTAGCATATCCAAAGGGATGAATCAAAGTACTTAAACGTTTTGACTAACTGTGCAAGTTCAAAAAAATAGAAGTAAGTTATGTTAATACATTTATTAAGGACACAAATCCTGAATTGAATGTTAATACTTTGCAATATAAACTGGATTTCGATTTTACTAGCCATATTTGCTTTTATTGTTTAAATGACTTGTGGAATCTTTTGCTCTGACTACACTTATTGCTCCCTTAGTTCACTTCAGCATACTTTACCCGAACAACGACGACAAGCATAGAAGTTCAGTTCAGTTTAACTAGTGGGAGGCTCCTTTGCACAGGATGCCGGCTACATTATCGGTACCACAACGGTGCTTATATCTGCAGTGAAGCAGTAATTTGTAAGCATTATTTTATTTCGGTCTGTAGGGCGCCGTAGCTAGTGAAATTACTCGGCAAATGAGACTTAACATCTTATGTCTCAAGGTGACGAGCGCAATTGTACTGACACTCAGAATTTTTAAGGTTTTTCAAGAACCCTGAGCAGCACTATATTGGTATGGGCAGGGTGTATCAATCACTATCATCTGAATGTCCTGCTCGTCTAGTCCCTTACTGCCGTAAAAAAAGTTCTGGTACAATCTAAAACCCTCCCAACAAGCCTATAAAAATTTCTCTTTTCACCTTATTATCTCATCTCAAAATTTCTCGCCCACATTTTCTGTACAACTGTTTACCAATTCCAACACACTCAACGCATTTTTCAACGGAGATAATATTTAATAGAGCTGTCAGAATCTCATTTATTCCCAGGGTCTGTGGGCCCCGAAATCTCACCCTATATTCACACGAGAACGCGTGCCGTTTCCGTGGGAATTAAAACGCCCCCGAGGGAAATATTTCAGATGATGAGAATGTCGTTGGGAACATTCTTGACAATTGTAAAATGCCATCAGTTAAATGTTTACGTAACAACATTCAAATTCAAATATTTTTATTCAAAACTAGCTGACCCAGCAAACGCTGTATTGCCATATTAAGTAATAAGAAAAAAAAACAATATTTAAAATTGTTGGGGTATATGAGAAATAGATGTCGACTTAAGATTAAAAACTTAAGATTTATCAATTTACATAAAAATAATCTGATAGATAGTTAACAACTGTAGTTAATCTACCTACTATAGTTAGCTAAAATTAAGTTTATTTCTTACCTCCTGAGAAAGTTAGAAAGATATAAAGATTCTAATTAGTTATTCATTTTAAACAATACTTTCAATTTGATTCTGACCGACACATCAAAGGAAAAACATTATTGTTGTTTTTATTTAATTACGAGCATTTTCATATTTATTCACCTTTTAAACCTTCTCTGGATTTCCACAAATAATTCAAGACTGAACTTGCCAAATCGGTCCAAGCGTTCTCGAGTTTTAGCGAGACTAACACTGACATACACTACCTACGAAATAACTATAAATATATATACTGACACCTGAGAAGAACGGGCGTAAGAATCTCAATTGTTAATATGGTATATCCTGGTTATTAAACCAGTATATTATAGTAATGAAAAAAATGTATACGAGAAACAAAAACATGTACAAGGAGGCCACTTCGTTCCATATCAATCACTTTTGTTATAGTATATATTACATCACTATGGTTGCGTCCCATCTCTATGAGCAAATAGTACAAGATCTCACGCTCGATTCTGCAGGTACCTGTTTTTTTGATAAAAACTTATTTTAAATGAAGGCTTAGGGAGTCTGCTATTTATTTGTGATAGGTTGCCTATATGAAATTTGCCTCAAGTATCTGTTATTTATTTTAGTAGAATTAATTTTCTGATGTAAATTGCACCTATGGGGTTTTTTTTATAAATTGTACGTCATTTTAGAGGAAGTTGTGTCAATAATTGAAAAAAATATGTTTTTTTTTTATTATTTATTTATTTATACTATTAATCATTTACAGAAAGAATCTTAAAAGCTAACATAGTCCCGCAAAACTGTTTGGACAGTTTGTCTGCAGGATCAAGTCTCTTGTAATACATTAATGCTTATTAGAACATTGATTTTATACAAGTGTAATTAATAAATATTTATATAAATATAATAAAAAGTCTTGTTTTAATTTTAAAGCAGTGTTGACAATAAATATTTCTTAAGTTTAGTTTTATGTTTTCTTTTACTGGTTTCTAGTCGGATATTCTCAGGCAAGCTGTTTAATAGATAAGGTAGGCGTTTTTTCAAAGTTCTATCTCCGTAGTAGTTATTGATTCTAGGAACCTCGAACTTACCAGCGGACATCAAGCGAGTATCGTGGTTGTGTATAATTGGGTTATGTTCTTGATTGCCATGATTGTTAATGGCTAATAAGTACTTATATTTTAAGCTTACTGGCAATACTTTACATATTTTAAATAGTTTTCTATCATTTTTACAATTATTTTTAACTTGGTGACGAGAAATTTTACAAATCGCATTTGAAGTGATTCGAGTATATCGATATATGTTTTAAAAGTAAGCCTATAGCTATCAAGCGCATAATCAATTGTTGGTTGCCAGCTCTCAGTCTCTCAACACTTAACATAAAGGTATACAGATTATTATTGATAATTTTGTAGTCATCTGTTTTTTTTATAATTTAAGTATATAATTTTATAGTTAGTAGTTTAAAAAAAATATTACCTGCAAAGTATACCTATATGTATATTTAAAAATAAAAAATGCATGCCAAAGGTAACTATTCTACGCGGACGGAGTCGCGAGTAAAAGCTAGTAATGTCATTTTGTTTGACACCTTTGTTTACGCATAATTCCAGCCACGGAACAGAGTTTTTTTCTGTTCTGTGATTCCAGCCTAGGGCAAGTCTCTACGAAAAAAGCGATTCAGTCGATTGTATGAAACGTTCACTTATTGATGGATTGACAGATGACGGCTATAATCTATATATATAAAAATGAATTGCTGTTCGTTAGTTTCGCTAAAACTCGAGAACGGCGGGACCGATTTGGCAAATTTAGGTCTTGAATTATTTGTGGAAGTCCAGAGAAGGTTTAAAAGGTGAATAAATAGGAAAATTCTGCTAAATTAAATAAAAACAACAAATTTGTTTTTCCTTTGATGTGTCCATACATAATTTCTGTGAGAGAATTTATTGGCGCACGGTTTGTCAGTTCTGCTGTAAAACAATTTCATTACGACAGCAGGGTGCATATTTTACGAAGTCATTTTTGATGTTATGATATATTATTGACAAATTTATATAAAAACATTATTTTATTTAGTATATACAGAACAACTGTGTTGGGTCAGCTAGTCTTTTATAAAACGGAGATAGCCGAAATCCATTACGTTTTATGCAATTGATCGCTTTCAAACTTAGCCGGATTATACTTCGCTGGCAATCAACATACCGTAATAACTACTATTTCAAACTTCATAATGTGTCAAATGACTGCACGTTTCATACTAAACTGATTTTCGACCCATATAGCCGAATGGTTAGTGACCCTGACTACTAAGCTAGAGGTCCCGGGTTTGAATCGCGGTCGGTGCAATGATTTATGTGATGATTGATGAATATGGATGTTTATATGTACTTATGTATGTTTAAGTAAATATATTGCATTAAATATATTGTTGTCTTGTACCTATAGGCTATATATAGTACAGATAGTTTGTCAAAGCACAAAAATGAAAAATTAGGTAGATAATTTTGGAATTGCAATAGCTAGTTTAGTTTTTATTGCTTGCTGTTATATCAGCAACAGTAATGTTAAGATTTTCACCTTTCATTCAGTGAGCCCACGCAAGTCCGTTGATCACTGACAAAAAATAGGCAATGATTTAATTCTCACGATAACATCAACGTGAGAAGTAAAAATTGTAGTTTCGAATTATTCCACACAAATTCTATATTATTTTTAATAAATAATAGGCAACAAAAATAGCATATAAATCATTCAATGAAGACTTCTTTAATAGTCATACGAAATACTTTTTTAAAGAAATGCATCAGCTTATGTCATACTAAAATCTAAAATAATAATTATTAGTTTTTATTGTTTGTTATATGTTAAAAATAATAATGTAAGTATTTTCACCTTTCATCCCATCAAATGAACGCACGTCCGATCCGATCACTGACAAAAAATTACTTCAATCTGATTTCCCGCGTAATTTTTAGAACCAAATAGGCATAGGTATCATTCTTATGACAACAACGTGGGAAGTAAAAATTGTAGTGAGAGGTATTTCGAATTATTCCACACAAAATTATGAATATTAATTATTATAATAAATAATAGGCAATAAAAATAACATATAAATTATTCAGTCTTTATAAAGACCTCATTGAAAGTCATAAGAAATACTTTGTTAAATAAATGCATCAGGTTATGTCATACTAAAATCTAAAATAATTATTAATTACGAATTCCTATACATTATTCATTGTTTATAAGGGTTCTTTAATGGTTAGTATAAATGGTTAACAAGAATTCCAAGTAATCAAAATGATTTCGAAATTCCCACGCGTTTTTTCCCAAGCCTCGAATATATTTCACACGATAACGACTCAACGTGAGAACTTCATGTCTATCGTGGCTGTGGGATGGTGGGGAACTTTGCGCACGCGCACAAACGTTCCCGGTAATACTGATCAGGGATTAGTAACAATGAAACCCCCTTTCTTTCTTTTTGAATTTTAAGAATAGTTATTATGTTATCAATATTGAAAGATCGAATAGTAAATAACATATATTTTATAGCTATTTCTAGTAAGCTTAATATTAGATATTAAAGTATGAAATCGCCGTTTTGAACAGAACACTTTTAACTTTTTCTTTTTTTCAAAATATTTAGTTTACCAGTGGGAGGCTCCTATTTCTGCCGTGAAGCAGTAATGTGTAAGCATTATTGTGTTTCGGTAGGTCTGAAGGGCGCCGTAGCTAGTGAAATTACTGGGCAAATTAGACTTAACATCTTCTCTTATCATTTTATGTGTCAAGGTGACGAGCGCAGTTGTAGAGCCGCTCACAATTTTTGGGGTTTTTCAAGAATCCTGAGCGACACTGCATTGTAATGGGCAGGGCGTATCAAGTAACATCAGCTGAACCTCCTGCTCGTTTTGTTCCTTATTTTAATAAAAACAACCAAGGTGGCCGATTCCATTGGCCAATTCCAAGAGTGGCTGACACAATATATATACACTTTCCTCTTGCTATAGGTATGGTTGCTGTAGGTATCTCCTTTAGGGATGTTCTACTTTCTCGCACGATTTGTTTGTGGTGTGCGCATGTATATTGTAAGTATATATTATGCCCATCGTTTTAATTGACAAGTTGTTACTATGATAATAATTAATATCTAATATATAATATTTTTATAATAATTAATCATTTATTTTCTGGTATTTCACCCATACATCTACATACAATCTTAACTTAAATTACATTACATATTTGAGTTTAATTTGATTTTAATCAAATTACTAATAAAATTACAGATAATTATTATTTTCATAAAAAAAAAAATCTCATATAGGGACCCGCGGTTTTAGCTTGTTTTATCAAAAATAAAATGATAATTTACAAGGCCACTGTTTATATTTGTTCTCACAGTGGTTTGAGGTCCCGTGTGAACATCGAAGGGTGGGAACTTGCGCACGCGCCGACACATTAACAAGCCACTTAAGCCCATTAGCTCGATCTGTTGACACGATATTGAACTGTTAAAAACATTTTGTTGAGGTAGTTTGGTTTTGCAGAGAGGGGTGCATTTATAAATGAAGATTGAATCATAATTAATTATTCCACGTGATAATAGTTTGAATTTTATGTAGTAATAGTATTGTAAATATAGTTATAAGATTTGTTTTGTTTGAATTAAAGTTGAGTTAGGAAGTCTTTTATTGGGCGATGTATATACTTCTACAATATGATCCCAGAAAGTGTACAAAACAAATGTGTTACGAAATTTAAAAGAATTGATCAAAAAAACGTTCGTGTGGGAAAGTTTACTATAGCATAAACGATTTTCTTAAGGGAATGAAGCGAACACCCTCAGGCTCTTTAATTATATATGTTTATTGTACGATATTACATTGTAATCCATATTTTTATAAAAAAAGAGCCCGCTTAGTTTCTTGCGCTCGTTCTTCTCAAATCTGGGGCAGTCTATTTTTAATGGGTGGTAGTTTTTGACGATCAATTAATGATTTTGGATCCTATTTTGAATAAAAATATTTTAATTTAATTAAAATTATATTAAACTCAGCTATGTAATATAATTTAAGTTAAGATTGTTTGTAGATCTATGGATGAAATGCCGGGAAATAAATGATTTATTATTATAAGATTATAATATATTATATTAATTATTATCACAATAACAACATATCAATAATTTAATTATATTAACTAAATTATACTTATCAACTAAATTAATTATAAGGGCATATCATGCAATATGCTTGCGTATACACGAATAAAGCGGGGAGAAAGAACATCCCTAAACGAGATGAAGAAGCAAGAAGAAAGTGAATATATTGTTTTTGTAACCGATTTTTATTGACAAGTCGTAAACAGTCAGCCACTCTTGAAATTAGCCCTCGGGATCAGCTTCAGTTTTTTTTATAAAAATAAGGGACGAGACGAGCAGGACGTTCAGCTGATGGTAATTGATACGCTCTGCCCATTATAATGCAGTGCCGCTCAGGATTCTCAAAAACCCAAAAATTCTGAGCGGCACTACAATTGCGCTCGTCACCTTGAGACATAAGATGTTAAGCCTCATTTGCCCAGTAATTTCACTAGCTACGGCGCCCTTCAGATCGAAACACAGTAATGCTTACACATTACTGCTTCACGGCAGAAATAGGCGCCGTTGTGGTACCCATAATCTAGCTGGCATCCTGTGCAAAGGAGCCTCCCACTGGTTAACTAAATATTTTGAAAATAAGAAAAAGTTAAAAGTTTCAGTACAAAACAGCGATTTCATATTTTAATATCTAATATTTAGCTTACTAGAAATAGCTATAAAATGTATGTTATTTACTATTCGCTCTTTCAATATTGATAACATAATAACTATTCTTAAAATTCTAAAAGAAAGAAAGGTAAAGTAAGTTACTAATCCCTAATCAGTATTCCCGGGAACGTTTGTGCGCGTGCGCAAAGTTCCCCACTATCCCACAACCACGATAGACATGAAGTTCTCACGTTGAGTTGTTACCGTGTGAAATATATTCGAGGCTTGGGAAAAAACGCGTGGGAATTTCGAAATCATTTTGATTACTTGGAATTATTGTTAAACATTCATTCTAACCACTAAAGAACCCTTAACAACGATGAATAATGTATAAAAATTCGTAATTAATAATTATTTTTGATTTTAGTATGACATAAGCTGATGCGTTTTTTTTACAAAGTATTTCGTATGACTTTTAACGAAATCTTGGTAAAGATTGAATAATTCATATGTTATTTTTATTACCTATTATTTATTATAAAAATTAATATTCATAATTTTGTGTGGAATATTTCGAAATACCTCTCACTACAATTTTTACTTCCCACGTTGTTGTCGTAAGAATTACACCTATGCCTATTTGGTCTTAAAAATTACACGGGAAATCAGATTGAAGTATTTTTTTGTCAGTGATCAACGGACGTGCGTGGGGTTCATTTGATGGGATGAAAGGTGAAAATACTTACATTATCATTCCTAATATATAACAAACAATAAAAACTAAACTAGCTAATGTAATTCCAAAATTGTCTACCTAATTATTTATTTACATATTACTTACAAGATAAGCCCACCGGTGGCAAATTTTTAAAGTCTCTATAATAAGTAAAATTCACTTTGACTTTTATCGTCAAGTCATTTCAGGATTTGCAAATCTGAAATTTTATACAATATTAACAACAATTGCTTTATTTAAGTACTAGTTGACCCGGCAAACGTCGTTTTGCCATATAAATTAATTTTAGAGTTAGGCCGTTTCTTGGACATAGCAACATTACATTATCTTTCTAAAATCAAAGATTTTTTCTAAAATAAACGTAGCCTAAGTTACTCCTTATTACATCAGCTACCTGCTAATCAAAGTCGCGTCGGAGATTAGCCAGAACAAACAGACAGATAGACAAA
This sequence comes from Leptidea juvernica, assembly GCA_949711755.1. NCBI lineage: Eukaryota > Metazoa > Arthropoda > Insecta > Lepidoptera > Pieridae > Leptidea > Leptidea juvernica. Next base: position 9,478,824 of record CATIXQ010000020.1, read on the forward strand.
AATTGTAAAAAATGTTAATTTGGTGTATGTACCGTACATATATATTCATAAACATGCAGTAAAAACGGTTATTTCAATATTACAAACACACATTATGTTTAAATATAAAATCTTGCCTTAATTTAAACTGATTCTTAAATTGTGATTCAAAATTAATTAAAGTAATTTCACGCATTACTCTTTCCGATGGAATAATTCAAACACCCCCAGCACTATGTAAGATTTTAGTTCTCATGTTGTTACCGTGAGAAATATATTCGACCCTTGGGAAAAAACGCGTGGGAATTAGGAATGGAGTCAATTTTATGAATACAAATTTCGGTTATTGGGGTGAAAGTAAAGTTTGACAAATGACTAGACGTACAGAAACGCACATATATATCTACATACATACACACATATAATACACGATAATCTACATCATTTCTCTAGAAACCAAAAGTATAACAAACTATTAGATTATGATAATAATAAATAATATATATATATATATATATATATATATATATATATATATATTATTTATTATTATTATATACAGAAAAATCGCGTACACCTTCCTTAAAGTCCGGCAACACTCCTGCGATTCTTCTGGTGTTGCAAGAGAATGTGGGCGGCGGTGATCACTTAACACCAGGTAACCCGTATGCTCGTTTGTCCTCCTTTTCCATAAAAAAAGAAAAGTACCTATCTTAAGCAGGGGGAGGCTCCATTATGGGTAACACAACGGCGCCTATTTCTGCCGTGAAGCAGTAATGTGTAAGCATTATTGTGTTTCGGCCTGAAGGGCGCCGTAGCTATTGAAATTACTGGGCAAATGAGACTTAACATCTTATGTCTCAAGGTGACCAGCGCAGTTGTAGTGCTGCTCAGAATTTTTGGGTTTTTCAAGTATCTTGAGCGGCACTGGACGTATAAATTACCATCAGCTGAACGTCCTGCTCGTCTCGTCCCTTATTGTCATAAAAAAAAACTACTTGCTTGTAATATAGGTACAAGGACACTGCAAGTCAAATAAACCAATTCAAATCATAATATCGTTGGCAGATAATAATCTGAATCCCCTAATCTTCGTATCACTAAAAATGCCAACAGATTTTTTGCGTCTAAAGCGAGGTTCACACGAGACACAACGGTTATCGTGAGAACAGAATATTTGTGGGAATTCTGTGGCTTCCCCTCACAAATTTACAGCTTGTTATAAATTTAGGGATTGTTGGTTTTTTGTACGGTTGTCCTAGAGATTTGTTAACGCAACATGAAATGACATTTTGCGATATAGTTCTGCTGGTGTGAATCGAACGGCTAATCCGATGTTGACGCTACTTCGTGTTTAAGTGGTAGTTGTACATACATCTTATAGATAAATTACGTGTCACGTTGTTTGTCCGCGATGGACTAAAGTAATGAACGGATTTTAATGGGGATTACTTCATGGAGTGCAGTTTAGTCCAACTTGAGAGATAGGATAGTTTTTATTTCGCTTTGGGACCCATAATTATTTTTATTTTCAATATTTGTTTTGTATGGACATAATATTTTCTATACATTGTGTTATGTTTTTAAAGTGATAACCCTCACTTCTGGGATTAATACGCAAATAAAATTTGAATAACAATTTATTTGCATATCTTCAATGAGAGAATTTAGTGACGCGCGGTTTGACAGTTTCATTCTGGAAAAAATTCATTTTAACAACAGGGAGCATTTTTTACAAATAATTCTTGATGTCTTGAAATATTATTGGCAAATTCCTATAAAACAGTATTTTTTTTTATTATCTACAGAACAACATCTGTTCCCTAATAACTCCTAAACTATTCGACCGATCTCAATGAAATCTTTTGTAATAGATTCGTTGAAGCTCAAGGAATATGTAATTTGTATGGCAAACAACGTTTGCCAGGTCAGCTAGTTTATTAAACTAGCTTAGGAATAATATCGAATAGTTTAGGAGTTATTAGGGAACCTACAAACATACATTCACTATTATATATATATATAGATTTGTATATATTTAGAAGGTGACCTGGTTGAAATTGATGTGATTGAGCGGGGTGCATTAAGAGAAAATTTCTAAGAAATATACATTTTAGCTGCTGCATCTCAATGTATTCTTGATAATGTTAGCTATGTTTGCAATCAAATTATCACTTTCAAACATAACAAATTGTTTAGATTTGAAAGAGTGACATCACAAGTCAATTTCCTAATATGCAAATATTAGGTTTGAGCAGGTTATCAACTGTAGATGAAGCAATCTTTTTTTTTTTTTTTTATGGAATAGGAGGACAAACGAGCGTACGGGTCACCTGGTGTTAAGTGATCACCGCCGCCCACACTCTCCTGCAACACCAGAGGAATCACAAGAGCGTTGCCGGCCTTTAAGGAAGGTGTACGCGCTTTTCTTGAAGGTACCCATGTCATATCGTCCCGGAAACACCGCACAAGGAAGCTCATTCCACAGCTTCGTGGTACGAGGAAGAAAGCTCCTTGAAAACCGCACTGTGGAGGACCGCCACACATCCAGATGGTGGGGATGATATCGTAACTTGTGGCGTGTCGTGCGAAGGTGGAATCTGAGAGTTGAACTATGCTTAGTTACAATACAACGATATGTCACTCGAACGGTTGACACAGTTGGAAGTGCGCTCGCACAGAACGCGAGAGGTCGCGGGTTCAAGTCCCGCATCGTTCATAAAATTTTATTTTCAATTTTTATTTGTGTAAACATAAACTTATCATGCCTACTGTTGAGGGACGTATACAACATGATTCCAGAAAATGTGTTACGATATTCAAAAGTATTGTAAAGAAACGTTTGTGTGGTAGAAAGGTTACTAGTGTAGCGTAAATGACTTTTATCTACACCCATGCTTTAAATCCTCTATTAAAGATTCTGAAACAGTTAGCTTATTGCCAACATTAAAACACCCAATGTTCTAATAACCATTACATCATCCAAAAGAGTGTTGTAATGTTGTACTGAATTTCATAACAACACTCCTATGTTTTTTTTATCCCTTCATTCGCAAAGAGTTTCAACAGACAGCCACATTCTTATTGCTCGATGCGTGGTATCTGTATGAATTTCAAAAAAAGAACATTTTCTATTACGCACGTTCCACACTACCAGAACGTCGCGCGCCGTCAAAAAAAGTAGGTTTTTCGAATCCCCGCCATTTTTTTTCGATATTTTTTTTGTTTTGTTTACATAAAATGAGCGATTCATTTTAAACGTTGCAAAAGAGCATTATATTTGAGTGGATTTTAATTATTGCACTATACAAAATGTAAATTACTACTAAAATAAATAATTGTTTCATTAATACTTAGTTTATTTGTATATAATCAGTAATGAATGATATTAGGTTACTACTAGGACTGGTGTTTTAATGTTAGCAGTTCCAGAATTTTTAGAGGATTCATATTCTGGGTGTAGATAAAGTATTGTATGCAACTGTTGATAATTAGGTATTAAAACACTCATGTGATACTATTATCACACGAGGCGAAGCCGAGTTCAGAGAGAGAATCCACATTCTTGTTTTAATACCCCTTATTACACAACAGTTGCATAAATAACTATTTAAATGACACCACAGATTCATTATGGAGCCACCGCCCGCAGGCTATTTAATAATATATTTTATTGCACGGTATTATATTTAAACGAAATTTTTAATAAAGCAGCAAGTTGAGTTTCTTGCACCCGTTCTTCTCAGTTCTGAAGCATGCTTTTCTCGTGGATTAGTAGATTTTGACCATTTTATTTTTAAATTTTATTTTGATCAAAAATATTTTAATTAGATTTTTTTATTATTTCATAATTAGTTATTTGGAGACGATATCTTTGTGAAATCGAATGATTTGACAAAGAAATCTTCTCCTTTCGTATATTTTTTTGAAAAATATGTATTGCTTGTATTTTTATCACTCTTCGAACAAATACCATAAAATTTTACATAAGAGGAGGACAAACGAGCATACAGAGGGGTCACCTGGTGGTAAGTGATCACCGCATCCCATGCAGTCTTGTAACACCAGAGGAATCACAGGAGCGTTGTCGGTCTCATAAACTCGTTGGGTTAGCACGACTCGCGCTTGGCCACTTTTTTAAGTAGGTACATTTTACAGCACCTTAACAAAATAATCTACTTAACTAAAGAATACCTTTTAATATCTTGTAAAATACTTAAACTTAACAATGTTGATGCAGGAACTGAGTTAAACTTTTCTACGGATTGGTTTTTACTAAAGGACTATTTACACTAGTCGTAACAAATAAGTATATGGAAATTTACTCAACTGAAATGAATACTACAAATACAATTAAAAAGCTTTTATTATAATATGTATGCTTATTATAATTAATAGATAAATTATATTTATCTTTTTTATAAAAAAAAAAATATAAATAATAAATGTGACTAGGTTATTGTGTTGTGTATAATTCCGTTATATTGCGGTGCCTATGAACTCTTAACATGCCACAAAGACTCGGTTAAAATGCGCTCTTATATTCCCAATTTTCCTATATGGGATGGAAACGTGGCTGATATGGTGTCAGCTCGAGAGAGAGACAAAGGATTGAAGCATTCCAGATATGGCGCTGAAGGAAAATTTTTACGGATAAAATCAAGATTATTTTTCACATGTGAATAACAAGTTACCAATCAATGAGCAAATTGCTACTCGCGAAATAGACAAAAATGGAGAAGGCTATGCTCGGTGTTTCCCTGCGAGATCTAATCATAAATGAGGATATTCGTTTTAGAAACGTAGCCAGGATGATTGCAAAACTAAAGTGCATAGCTTACTATACAAATGATTTAAGTTTTCTTTAGTGTTAATTCCGCTTTTTTATATTTGTTTAGTATAGTCTCGTGCCAGATTTCGGCGAGACAACACGTCCTGAGGATGCCTCGTGTAGAGGCGAAACACGTGTCGAATTGTTTTAAAAACAAATATAAAAAAGCAGAATTAACACTAAAGAAAACTTAAATCATTTGTATAATTATGGATTTCCGCAAAGTAACGCTTAATTCAATAAATTTTCTTGCATAGCTTACTATTAGTTCAATAATAGTAGGCTATAGCAGAGCACATAGCTCGAAGGAAAGACAGTAGTAAAGTAGTGGCAGTAAAGTCCTTGAATGACTACCACGTACTTAACGATGGATGATCTGGAATACATTGGATGAGGGCAGCGCAAGACCGATCGTCGTGGAGATCTTTGCGGGAATCCTTTGTCCATGGACGTCTTTCGGCTAAAGTGAGTAAGTGAAATGGTTTCTATTTATTTAATGTTTTTAATCTTAATATATATAAATTACGTGTCACGTTGTTTGTCCGCGATGGACTCCTAAACTAATGAACGGATTTTAATGGGGATTAATTCATGGAGTGCCGTTTGGTCCAACTTGAGAGATAGGATAGTTTTTATTTCGATTTGAGACCCATAATTATTTTTATTTTCAATATTTGTTTTGTATGGACATATTTTCTATGAGAGAATTTAGTGACGCACTGTTTGGCAATTCCGCTGTGAAAAAATTTCATTATAAAAACAGGGAGAATTTTTTACGAAATAATTCTTGATGTTTTGAAATATAATAGGCAAATTCCTATAAAAAAATATTTTTTTTATTATCTACAGAACAACGTCTGTCGGGTCTGCTAGTATTATATAAACTATTAAGCGTGAACAAACGCCGTCCCCAACACTTCCATGCACATTCGCTGTAATTTTCAGACAAACTCTTCACGAACAAATCAACTCAATATAGATGACAATATAGCCATCTAAATATAAGATAGTGTAAGCCCGCCATAAGTTCGCTCTAAATATATAAACAAGTTGCTAACGAAGCCAGAATCTGTTTATAACATGAACTGCACAGTATCTGGGATTTAATGAATAATTTGCAAGAAATCCTCAGGAACTCTAAGGAATTTTGTTTGTAAAGAGAATTTGAATGCAATATTCTAGCAAGTTGAGTTTGTTACTTTGTATAAGTAGATGATGAAAATATTTCGTGTAATACCAGGTATACTTTTCTAATCGCAGGTATGTTATAAGGCCCCTAAGTTTAAAATGCTGTTTGAACTTGTCACAGAAAACTATTCTATGCTACTCTTTCTCGGTAATTGTCATATTGGTGTGAGAACCAGGCCGAAACTGCATTGTCTATTTCATACAAATATGGAGATGTATTTGTATTTAATTCCATTTCAAAACTCATTTTAATTTAGTATTTTTTTTATTAATGCGAGTGATATTTATTTATTAAAGCACACCGCATCATATACAATACAATTTTCTTAATCTAATGTTACAATTAGTAGGTCTAAAGCATACGACAATTATGATGAACATAAAAATTACAAAAAATACTCCCTAAATACTTCTGAAAAATAGAACTAAAAAATACTATCTAAGCTATAATAATAACAAAATAAAAAATGAAAGTACAAATTATAACTTCAACTTATTAAAATAATGAAGACGAAAAAAAAAGAAAAACTACTTATTTGACAAATGCAGATTGAGTACCAGCTAAGTGTTTAACAACACTTTCTTTAAACCTGACCAGCCCACCACCGAATATATCAAGTTCTGAATTGGTATCGTTTAACTTATTGTACTCGCGAGTGTTACACATTTAAATGAAACAGTCCCGACTGAAAACGTCTGAAAACTTTTCGAAACGTCGGGTTAACTAAAATAATAATAAAAATGTAACTTTACGCAAAATTCATTCAAGATATTTACAGTAACAATTCCACTCGTCTGAATCCTTTAAAAGGTGTTTTATTTAAATCGTTTTTATATGTATTTTCGCTTCATAGAAATGCATGAATAACAAATTGTTTGTTTCTCTGCACACAAATTAATGTTCTCCAGTGAGAGGCGCCTTTGCACAGGATGCCGGCTAGATTATGAGTACCAAACGGTGCCTATTTCTGCCGTGAAGCAGTAATGTGTAAGCATTAGTAGTGTTTCGGTTTGCAGGGCGCCGTAGCTAGTGAAATTACTGGGCAAATGAAAATTGACATCATATGTCTCAAGGTGACGAGCTCAGTTGTAGAGCCGCTCAGAATTTTTGGGGTTTTTCAAGAATTCTGAGCACTGCATTGTAATGGGCAGGGCGTATCAATTACCATCAGCTGAACGTCCTGCTCGTCTTGTCCATTATTTTCATAAAAAAATAGTATTACAACAAAACATAAATTTAATCAAATTCTCAAAGTAGATTATTGCGTATTAGGTTATTCTTTAAAATTTTATAAATATTGCTTGCAATATTATGAAGTTAGGTGCGTCTAAATCTATCCTATTTTGCAATAATTGTTTTAATATGAAGCCAAATTGACTCAACCTTAATCCTCAAATGAATTTGAATTTAGTTTGATTATAAATGTAAATAATGGTATTTAAAATATTGAATCGTTTCCAATATTTTTTTTTTTGCTTGGGACGGGGAAAGGCGCTGGTGTAGGACGCGACTTGCATCGACACTCTGGCTCCTTCTCATGTCCAAGTTACGTTAGTTGGTGCTGGGGCTGCTGCTTCGACTGCTGAAGACAGCAAGCGTCGCAAATATGTTGGTCTCAGTGAGTCATACATCTTTCTGCCGTTTGGTGTCGAGACACTTGGCCCGTGGGGCCCAGAGGCGCGGAGAATGTTCAAAATACTATCTTCGCGCCTCAATAAGGCTACTGGAAACCCAAGCGCTGGCAGCTATTTCGGTCAACGGATCAGCCTAGCTATCCAACGCAGAAATGCTCTTGGTACGCTTCCACGTAATGATAGTTTTAATTTTATGCAGTCATAGTATTGTAAATATAGTTATAATATTGTTTAGTTTGGATAAAATATAATATCGTTTCCAACTTAAAATATTGTTATACATTAGTCACTTGTACCCAAGTTGACACATAGTTATCCAGTTAACGTCAAGGGATATTAATTTCCACTCACAAATCACGAATCCGCCAAATTAACGCTAAACTTAAATGAAATCTTTTCGGCTCCAAATTCGGATCACTTGACACTTCTTGCGGTAGGGCTGTCACTTCCTTAGAAAATGTAACTTTATATAAATGATGATTGGTAAAAAGACCAAATCAGTTAACTTCCTGTAGTCGTTTCATACTGATGTTTCTCATCTGACATTTGATATATTTGATCTGTGTCCTCTAAAATTAAGAATGTGATCTGACGATGAATCTACCAATGTGTTCCAATACAAAATTTCATATTTGGTAACGCGAGATGTCCAAATAACACACAACCTTTTCCTTAACCCTTTACCTAGCAACCCCAACTTTATCCTAGCAACTTAGCCGGTACAAGTTAAGAATAAACCGCGAGCCACGACATCTATGGTCGTAGGGCGAAACACAGATTCCGTCAAGTAACCGCACGCGAAAGTTGAGCACTGCAACATTTAATCATAAATACAGGAAATCCTAGTATTCCTGTCCATTTGCTGCTGTGAGATCGTAGTGATTTCTTTGTTAAGGGTTCCGCGAAATATATATATATATATTGTGGTTTACCAGCACGCTCAGGCGAATGTAGAAGAACCCAGGATCTTGCAGAAGAGGTGAGTACCGGCTATTCATTTTACTCCAATGATTCCTGTTCTGTTCACCTATGTACCCCCTTTTATAAATAGTGCACCCCAAATTCCCTGGCGCAACCAATATTAATTCGACCTATGCTACAAAGGATAAAAATCACTCCAATCCAGCTTTAACTTAACTATGTTTGACGGAGTTGCCATGTTACTTTTTGTATGTGTGTGGTATCGAGTTGTAAGGGGAACATACACATATACTATCTCTTTTTCATGGATTTTATGATTATTTAAAACATATCAGGATGGTCGCTGCCTCGTGTTAGAACGACTTATATTTGTTCCGAATCCTTATTGCTTCAGTCCAGGTTAATGTTTTGTAATTAATGTAAATGTAATAAAGGTTTTGTTGTTTTTCAAACCACCAAACATCGTGAGTTGAAACCACTTTGTAACGAATTCAAAAGATATTTCACAGATTTTTTTATTTTTCTCTATTTCTTATAATATTAACATGCACCTTTATTTATTTATATACATAAATGACGTGTGACCCACTCAAAGTTGATTTTTTAAATTAAATTGTTTTCAAAACTAAGTCGTGACAACCCTAAGTGATATTCGCGCTTCTATAAGCTCTTACGATAAAACCTTCATTATCGCCCGAGGACACTGAGGGTACATAAATTAAACTGAAGTGATACTTTAAAAAAAATCTCATTTTCAAATCAACCTAGCAATGATTAAAGTGCGAAATGAAAGTTGCTGCGAATAATTGGTTCTCCGCGAAACCCAACACGAATTTAGATTAAAATCAAAGTTTGAGGATGTAGGGATTATTGGTATTTGCTTGCTAAATATATATGTGTATCCATACAATTTACTGACGTTTTTTATATGCAAACTTTAGTGTAAAATCCTGATATTGTGCCATTTCTCAAATGGGACTGATTAAATGTCTTATTATCTTCTATACCAAGATAATTTATGTGTCTATGGCTTCAGAAATGAAAATATTTTGTATATTTACTTCAAAAGTAACGCATAGGTACAATATTCAATTTGCATCTCTATAGTACTCGAAATGGGAGAAAATTAGTGGCTCACTGTTAGTCTAACTGAGAGAGGGGAAATCCTTGCTGTCATCCACCTTTGGCGGCGCCATCGGGGAGCGCGGAGAAATAAACTTGGTATAAAGTTATTTCTCAGTCTAGTCGTTCCCTCATGACTGAGTATCGTGGTCATCAACAAGTGGTCCAAACTTTGAGTGAACTATTTGTTTCCATCGGCTTCTGTCGATCGCGGCCCTGACGACGGAGCTAAACTTCGGGGACCTCTAGTCTTTTATTTAGTCGGTCCACCTGGAAGGTGATCGGCTACGGGCTTGCTTGCCATTTGTGTTCCCAACTACGATCAATTTCTCCAGGCTCTCATTACTCCTTCGCATTATGTGGTCAAAATACGAAAGAATTCGTTGGTGGTATATCGTGGACAAAAAGGGTTTTTATCTTGAGCTGTCAGAGGATCGACACATTTGTTTGCTTGGCCGTCCAAGGTATCCTCAACATACGCGTCCAGCACTACATCTCCAAGGCATCAATCCTCTGCCTCTCTCGAGCCCGTATCGTCCACGACTTCACGCCATACAGAAAAATGAGGAATATCAAGGCACGTACTAACCGTATCTTGGTGTTAATAGTGATCTTTTTCCATATTTTCTTCAGGCGGGTCATAGCATCCATGCTCATACCAATACGTCTTTTTATCTCCGGCACACAACTACCGTCATTGTTGACCTACAGGTATAAAGTGATACCTGAGAATAGACCAAGAATATGTAAAATATTGACTATATCGCTAACAACACTGTCAATACAACGATAATTCCGGTGTTCTAAATGTCAGGCAGCCTTGCAAATAAACGCGGGAAACCAATCTTAAGCAAAATTTTTATTTGTTAGCATTTTATATATGCTTGGTTTATTCTCAAGTATAACTTTATATCAAGTTTATTTACAAGGCCTCTAGAGTCTAGATAGGCTGTGACAGCTGGGAACACTTCGAAAAAAATAACGTCGAACTGTTTATCTCTATTTTCAGTAACACACGCACACTTTTTTTTTGTGGAAAAAGAAGGACAAACGAGCGTACGGGTCACCTGGTGTTAAGTGATCACCGCCGCCCACATTCTCTTGCAACACCAGAGGAATCACAAAAGGGTTGCCGGCTTTTAAGGAAGGTGTACGCGCTTTTTTTGAAGGTACCCATGTCGTATCGTCCCGGAAACACCGCACAAGGAAGCTCATTCCACAGCTTTGTAATACGTGGAAAAGGCTCCTTGAAAAGCGTACTGTGGAGGACCGCCACTAAAAGATAGTAATTATCGTACCACGAGCCTAACACGTAGCTGTCATGCACACTAAGGCAGTAAACTTGGCCTGTTGTCATGCGTTGCCTAACAGCAAGAGGTTCTATCCAAACGTATAAAATTTGTATGACATTTAACATTAATCTCGAAAAAAATATAAAATGGCGTTTTGTAATAAATGAGAACGGCATCTGGTGTACCGCCCTATTAAAAGAATGTTTTGGGTTTATATTTTCCCAACTTTAGTATTTCGCAACTGGCTCTTTTTTCAGTTTTTCAAATATTTTTTTAAAGTAGGGGGAAGAAAATAATTAAATAAAACTTAATTTTCAAACAGAAACGGAACGCCATTATTTAAATTATTTTACAACCTTTTTCGGGGATTCCCATCGATTGTTTTAAATCTTGCAAGCCAAAAAAAGAACAACTGTCATGTCAAAGTGAAAATCAGGGTATTTGAATTCCACATTTGCAAAAACGTGAAACTCTATTTACTAGCTGTTTTATGTCGTGTACTGTGTGTTTTTTGAAACATTGGCTTATTTATTACTACATCTTTTCCCAACGACGTTGAGTTGAGTTTGTGCTCCTTCGTTCAAAGAACTGTACAGTTTGCGAAAGGACGCTGTGTTGTGTTAATACGTCTTATTTTGTGCTGTGATTGTGGAGTCGAATCTGAACTATTGCAGCAAAAATGCTGATCGTGTGTGTGGCAGAGCAAGTGGCAGCAAAAAATTCAATTGTTGCAGATGGTACTCTTGGGGACCCTGATCTTCCGTCAGAGCAAAAACTAGCCATTACAATCGCAGACGCAACATACTTATACACTCAGAAGAGTTCCAATTATTTGCTTCAAACTATGGCCGACTTGATTCTTTTTGCTTGTGGCACCTATCAAATAAAGCAGGCGCGTTCATATGTCGGTGAACATTTCAGGTTTCACGGTATTTCCACATTAAAAGTGAGCCGTGACCAAATATCTGGATTGCAGGGAATAAATCCAATGCTGTTTCGGGCAAATATAAAGTCTCGCCACTCTTCAGGCAAAACATACTTTGTTTTTATTGTAACTGAAGTAGTTACCTACTTCAGTTACTTCGTGGCAGAGAAGCAATAATAAATTATCATTGCAACTGCATTGTAGGGCTGAGAACTGTGGGGTGTTGCTCCCATGTGATGAGTATCATCCAGTACCTGGGCTATGCTCGCCATGAGGGAGTGACGCGACCAGCTAACTTCTTGGATGACGTTATTTTAAGAGTGTAGTTGATTGAAAAGTCGCCACTATCCATACGTTTCTATACTACATGTAGATAAGATATGTCTCAATAAAGACCATTTAATGAAAAGTTGTTTTTGTTATTCAAAATATGCAAGTAGTATATTATGTAGTAGTAGTAGACTGCCTGGTGGGAGTTCTAAAGTATCCTAGAACATGAGAAAATTGTGGTTTTACACGAAGGAAATCGCTGTTGCTAGTTGAGCAGTAGGTAGCATTGAACAGACTTCAAAAAAGCTTTTTTTTATGGAATAGGAGGAAAAACGAGCGTACGGGTTGCCTGGTGTTAAGTGATCACCGCCGCCCAAATTCTCTTGCAACACCAGAGGAATCACAAGAGCGTTGCCGGCCTTTAAGGAAGGTGTACGCGCGTTTTTTGAAGGTACCCATGTCGTATCGTCCCGGAAACACCGCACAAGGAAGCTTCTCAATTCGACGCGTATATATATATTTTGGTTCAATTATGTTTCTTGCTTTTTTATCTGACCGTTTATTTATACATATGTATGTACGTGTGTATATTAGAATGATTTTGTTTCAATTATTTGTGTTGGTATTGATCCCTAAAAGTCAAGCAAACGGGGTCGTAACATAACCCCAAAACTTCTTAAAAAAACAAACTTAACTTATGACTCCCAACTTTATAAAAAAAAGAAAATTAATACCACATATTCTTATACAATGATCTATTAATAGTAAATATTTCATGTTTCAACACGAATTTTTTTTGGTGTACGAGCCTTCCACTGAAACCTGCCATTCGGCTTTTATAATAATCGAAATCTTTGACATAAATCGATTCTAAATTTGAATACAGATATTTTTTTATTTTAGAGTTTCTTGAATTGTTAGAATATTGTTCCAATACGAACTTACTTATATATACATAGCCAAATATGAATTATTCTATATATTCTATATATATTCTATTATTATAGTGTTTTATAGTCTTATATTATAATATAGGTTTCTTATAGAAAATCTATTTACGACGTTTAGACGTAAGGGAATGTGAATCCATTCCATAAAAAGCTTCTTATTGCTGTTCTGTTTACATATATATTAGCATACGAAAAAATTCATAATCTCAAAATTTATTTAGTTACAATTTTTTTTATCACAATAATGGACGAGAGGAACAGGACATTCAGCTGATGGTAATTGATACAACCTGCCCGTTACAATGCAGTGCCGCCCAGGTTTCTTGAAAAACCCAAAAATATAATTTCGCTTGTAATCTTGATTTAGAGAAATCAAAGTTTATCAGTTAGAAATTAATTAAAAACGTATATCTAAATCGTATTATAATATGTAGCAATAAAATGCTTTGTAATCGCGAACTTTTAATTAATAAATGGATATAGTATGTTAAGAGAGTAAGACATATGCCATCACCAATGACGTTATATGTATAGAACATCATTGGCCATCACGGACTTTTCTGTAGATCTATATAAGATACACAATTCCACCATACATTATTTTATTATATCTCAAAGGGTTTAGAAAGCGTTTTCTTTGAAAGCTCCCAGACGCACCCACACCTCCGACAAATTTCGTTAATGTATACAAAAGTTACTGTACTTAAGCCTTCCTCAAGAACCACGCTATTCATTGATGAAAACAGCATGAAAGTCGGTGCAGTAGCTTTTGAGTTTATCACGAACAGACAGACAGACAGACGCGGCTGAGGACTTTGTTTTATAATATGTAGTATAATATATAGTTACATTAGCTGTTTTGATGTATAGTTTTATTAGCTGTTTTGTATAATTTAGAAAACTACTTACAAAATAAATTTGTACCGTTTGGTGTCGAGACACTTGGCCCGTGGGGCCCAGAGGCGCGTAGAATGTTCAAAATACTATCTTCGCGCCTCAATAAGGCTACTGGAAACCCAAGCGCTGGCAGCTATTTCGGTCAACGGATCAGCCTTGCTATCCAACGCGGTAATGTTGCCAGTACTCTTGGTACGCTTCCACGTAATGATAGTTTTAATTTTATGTAGTCATAGTATTGTAAATATAGTTATAAGATTTGTTTTGATTGTACAATATTACTTTTAAAAAAATTTAATTCAAATTTGCAATTTTAACAAGAGGTCGGGACAATATAAAGATTACATACTGTCATGATTGATGTAGGCATATTCTAATAAATATTTTTGGTACTTTAAGGCGTCCACGCGGACAACGTCACGGACAGTAGCTATAAATAATCAAATTTTTAACCATTAAATAGTAAAAAATACTACAGTTTCGTCTAGAAAACAAATGGAAAAAAATTTACAAAATAAAATACCCAATGGTCCCACCGAGATTTGAACTCGGATCGTTGGATTCAGAGTCCAAAGTGCTAACCATTACACCATGGGACCGGCTGCTGCAAGCTTTGAAATATCTGTATTTAAGCAATTTTTGGTCTTTAATACGCATGACATGATTTTGTCTTGCTCTTTCCCGTTGAATTAGAGATAGTTGTTTTGTGAAGAGCTTTTAAATAGAATAGAGGTCGCCGATAGGTCGCTAATCGATTGTAGTTTTTATTTATTCGTCAATATAGCACAAAAATGTACTCAAATGTCCTCTTTTAAATTGTAAATACTGAATTTTGTTATCTGCCGCCTATCTTCATTCTGACCCTTGTTTTATATTTTTTTAAATAAAATTACTAATGATCGAATTACTTAAGTAATAATATAAATTATTATATATGCACAATTTATTTATAGACCGATACGCAGCGGCAGAGCGTGCCGACATCTTCACCTGTTCGGTGAACCTTGAACACCAGTTCCAGCCGATTGCAACTGACGACGTAGCGCACGTGACCGTCGCCGAATATCTAGAACGGCCGGTAGAGGCACAAGAAGATGCGATGTTCTTCTCCCCGACCAAAGTGAGAAGCTGCATCCTTCGAACGAGGCCCAAAAAAGCCGCGGGCGTGGATGGTATCACAAACGCCGCCCTGCGTCATCTGCCGCGTCAAACCATCGCGTCGATAACGCTACTGGCCCATCACTCTTCTGGTGACCCAGTCGAAGATATTCGAATCTCTCCTGCTGTCACATCTAAGACCCTACATAGAGCTTAGGGAAGAACAGTTTCAATTCCGCGCTGAATACAGCACCACGCTGCAGCTGTCCAGGGTACTCCACACCCTCACCGCTTCTCTCACATAGAGAGAGAAAGCTGTGGCAGTATTCCTGGACATGGAGAAGGTGTTCGACCATGTTTGGCATACTGGACTCGTGCACAAGTTAGCTGTAACTTCGACACCTCCTGCCTGGTGAGGATAGTCGCTAACTTCCTTGAAAACCGTCGGTTTTCAGTAAGGGTAGATGATGCCATTTAGCTTCCAAGATTATCTCCGCTGGCGGACCACAGGGGAGCTGTACGCAAAATACACAAATGACACCCCGTTCGAACCGTCGGCGACTCTGGCGCTGCATGCAGATAATAATAATAATCAATTATTCAAGACTAATAATATGTGGTACAGAATGTTTTGTGCTTTACCCTCTGCGGTAGGATTCATTATTCATTCATTAGGTAGGAACTCAGGGTGAGTTGCAGAGGCTAGGTCCTTCCGAGAGGCATTATTATACATAATTAGCAAACTCACTAAAAAGGGTATGTGTGTGTGCGTGTTTGTATGTGTGTTTGCGTGTGTGTGTGTGTGTGTGTGTGTGTGTGTGTGTGTGTGTTACAAGTTAAATAAATGTTAGTATTTGATGCTTAACTTTTAATTTTAAGAACGTTGTCTGTATAGTCGTATTTTAATGCTGCTAGCCATGATTTTAAGGATTTTGTTAAAGAGTATTTATTTATTTTACTTATATTTTTATTAAATTTAATGAAATAGTTATAAGCGTATGCCGAATTAAAGAGACATTGAGAAGTTTACTCTCTTCATGTTGGGTACCTAAAGGGCTTATTGAAAATTGTTTTAGTAGAGTTCTGTGCGCTCGTTCTAACTGAAGCATTAAAGATGACGCTGCGTATATTACATCTTCACTCAACGTAACGCACGCCGCCGTGAAGATGCAGCGCCAGCTGGACACCCTGCCAGAATGGCTCAAGAAGTGGCGGCTATCGACCGCCGGCTCAACATATACGAGCACGTCACGAAGACCATCTCGTCGACAAACGTCGCGATGGCTTTACTTCATCCAGTGCTCTCCCCAAGCCTCCCTCTGAGGGTGAAGGTCTTGGTGTACAAGACCCACCTACGCAGAGGACTCACGTACGCACCATAGTACGTGAGGAACCAAACAATCCAGAGGGACCTAAGAGACGAGGGCTTAGATGAGTTCATTCGTCGTCTCGCCGTCAACATGTTCGCGTGTGCCGACTCGTCCGATCTCCATCATTTGCCAGATAGCCCCCTGACACGCGCGATCACCTGACAGTCACCGCTACCCGCGTGATCTCGTGCGGGACGAGGATGAAGAGTGACGTGTGCCCGGCTTGGCTGATCGCCCTCCCTCTTCTTCGGGGCTGATTTTCAGGGCCCGCGCAAACCGGACAATCACCGAACCTGATACCTGAGCTGAGGGAACAGGCGCTCCCCCAACAAATAAACCAAGAAAATGAAGAAGACGATAGCAGAGAGCAACCGCTCCCAACCCAAATGACCCACCCGTTTCCACGGGTGGTGAGTGATCCCTGCTGCAGGGGACGAAAAGTCCTGGCGAGAGAAGACCACGACGTTTATTCACCTACCGTATTCTGCTACACCTGTTTTGGTGAAGATTGAAAGTGCTCGTCAATTTATAAGCTCGTACATCCATCTGTCAGTTTTATGATGAGGGACAAGAAGTTGATTTTTTTTGTGTGAAACGAGCATTCATACAATCATCTGATGTCATTTTACTGATTACCTAACGTACTTTAGATATCTTAAAGTTCATTGATATCTATAATAGTATAATATATTATAATCTATATGAATGCCGATATTAATACAATATTTGTGCTGCAGAAGAGGACTATTCGCGCTATTTAAAACCTAGGTCTTCAAGTATCATTGAGAGCAAAATTTAAGGAAATAAACATCTTGACTGTTGCTTCTTAATAATATATTCTTGATAATGTAATGTATATATGTACATAGGCACATAAGTGAATTTGCTGGAAACAGTCATAATGCCTACTACTCGCCTAAATCGAGTTAGTAAGTCTTTTATGTGGCGATGTACACTCTTTTACAACAAGATCCCAGAAAATGTTCAAGACAAAAGTATAACGATATTCAAAAGAATTGTTAAAAACAATTGTGTAGTAAAGGTTAACATAAATGACTTTCTTAATGATACCACAGATTTGGAATGGAGCGACTGCCCTCAGTCTATTAAATAATATGTTTATTTGTACGATATTATTTTGTAAACATTTTTTTATGAAAAATAAAACATATTTATCCATATTTTTCCTAGTATATATTATATTATGATAGATATATTCTGATGGAACTGTAAGTATATTTATTTCTTTAAACATATCTCGGAATGAGTCTATTAAAGTATAATAGTTATTTATGCAACTGTTGTGTAATAAGGGGTATTAAAACACGAACGATAATTGTATCACATGAGTGTTTTAATACCTAATTATCAACAGTTGCATACAAGACTTTATCTACACCCAGAATATGAATCCTCTAAAAGATTCTCAAACAGTTAGCTCACTGCTAACATTAAAACACCAGTCCTATTAGTAACTTAATATCATCCATTACTGATTATATACAAATAAAGTAAGTATTAATGAAACAATTATTAATTTTAGTAGTAATTTACATTTTGTATAGTTCAATAATTAAAATTCACTCGAATATAATGTTCTTTTGCAGCGTTTATAATGAATCGCTCATTTTTTGTAAACAAAACCAAAGAAAAATGGCGGGGAATCGAATAACCTTTTTTTTTACGGCGCGCGACGTTCTGGAAGTGTGGAGCGCGCGTAAACGAAAATGTTCTTTTTTTGAAATTCATACAGATACCACGCTTCGAGCTATAAGAATATGGCTGTCTGTTGAAACTCTTTGCGCATGAAGGGATCGAAAAAAAACATAGGAGTGTTGTTATGTAATTCAGTACAACATTACAACACTCGTTTGGATGATGTAATGGTTTTTAGAACATTAGGTTTAATGTTAGCAATAAGCTCACTGTTTCAGAATTTAAAGCATGGGTGTAGATAAAGTTAATAGCACAAAATTATCTACAGGCAGCAGCCCTAACCATGTACAAAACGCTCGCTTTGTCGGCTCGTGACCACAAATTGATCGGCCCCTACAACTCAATGGCGGACTATTAATTCAAACAGTTAATCCACCTTCGCTGGAACAAGCATTAAATTAAATGAATTTATATTAGAATGTTTGTCGATGGAGCTCTAAATGTAATTCATATTGGTTCGCATACAAAACCCACTCGTATCTGATAATTTGTATGCGTAGACTTAAATTGAAATGAATCTTAAATTGAAATGATTCTTAAATTGAATCTGTGAGTATTATTAATCCTTATAATAATTAGTCGAGATGCGATCACTGCGTAGTATGTGTGGGGTAAGACTGACTGATAGAATTCCGAATGCGGTAATACGAGCGCGCTGTGGTTTGAAAGAGAATGTTGTGACAAGGACTGAAAAAGGAATGCTGAAATGGTTAGGACACGTGGAGCGAATGAGTGAAGAAAGAATGACGCATCAAATATATAAGGCTAGTGTGTGTGGGCAAGTCGGTCGCGGGTGACCTCGTAGAACATTCGTCGACCAAATTGGGGACGTTTTGAGAAAAGGAGAGGTCCGAAGCACCCGCAACCGGCGAGCATGTATGAAAAGAGTAATGAATGTAGAGGAAGCGCGTGAGGTTTATAAGGATAGAAGCAAATGGCATTCTATTGTCTCTGCCTACCCCGACGGGAATAAGGCGTGAGTGTATGTATGAATGTATAATAATTGTAGGGGTTTACGGTCAGTTACTACGCCGGTTGGACTCTATTTTTTATATTCACCAAATAAATTTTTCATAACATCATTTCGGAACATCCTGTAAGTAATCTGGTAACCGCGAGATATCGTAGGCACTGACACCTACATTATACAAATGATTTAAGTTTTCTTTTGTGTTAATTCCGCCAATATTTGTTTTTAAACATTTCGACACGTGTTTCGCCTCTACACGAGGCATCCTCAGGACGTGTTGTTTCGCCAAAATCTGGCACGAGATTCATAGAGATCTATCTCATATTTCCTCAAAGTAACGCCTACTTCGATAAATTTACTGACACCTACTTCTACCACGCCGCGTTGCGGTAGCCGTCAGAACTCGTAGGCGAATAGCGCCCACGTAAGGTGATTAAATTTTTGTTTTCTAAATATCTAAATTGTTTGTTTGAAAATGTCAAGTTTTTTTATTTTTTTTAATACGATTAAGTAGTCTACCCGTGTGTTTATTTAATATCGCCATTATAGCGCCACTCTGTATAAATAAATGTATGAAATAATATGAAATTATAATATAATAATAATAATAATAATAAAGCCATTTATTCCATATCTCTAAAAAAAAGTGTACATATACAATATTGTTAGTTTTTTTTTTGTTAGTATTATTTGCTTAATCTAGGTTTTTTAGTATAATTGTTATTTAGTTAAATTTTTAGATATGGATCCCAGATTGGGTAAAGGCCTCCTCCAACTTCATCCACAACTTTCTGTCAAGTGCTTTCTGCATCCAATCTTTTCCTGCTGATTGTGCTATGTCATCAGCCCACCGTTTTATTGGTCTTCCTACATTTCGTTTTCCCGATGTTGGCCCCTTCCAACGTGTAATTTCTCTAGTCCACCTCCTGTCGGTATACCGTGCAATATGTCCAGCCCATTTCCATTTAAGTGCCAGGGCATGTGATCCGGTGATCTTGGTTTTCTGTCTTATCCTGGCGCTTCTTACTTTGTTTATCTTCCTTATTTTTAATAAGCTTCTTTCCATTGCACTTTGATTACTCGTAATCATCTGCTTGACTTTTTCTGTAAAGGTCCACGTTTGACAGCTGTACAATAAGCATGGTAGGACACTAGTATCCATTACTACTTTTTTCATGTGAAGATTGTAGTTGCCTTTTAAGATTTCTTTTAATGACCAGAATCTATTCCACGATTTTGATACTCTTCTTACTACTTCATCTTCGTTGTTAGAGTGATGGAAAGATACTCGTTTTCCTAAGTAAATGTAGTTATCGACATAGTTTATAATATTGTCTCTTACATTTATTGGCTTCTTCTGACTGTTGGTCATTATCTTAGTCTTATTTGCATTCATTTCTAAACCGATTTTTATACTTTGTTGGTCAAGTGTCTGTATCATATCTTCTAAGTCTCTAGGTGTTTCAGCTATGATAGCGATATCATCGGCAAACCTTAGATGGTTTAGATAGCGATCGCCTATTTTGATCCCTTTCTGTGACCAGTCTATGTTTCGAAATATGTTCTCGAGCACGGCAATGAATAACTTCGGTGATAAGGGATCACCTTGTCTTGCACCTCTTTCTATCTTAATAGGTTTTCCCCTAGTTCCAAGTTTCACGCAACTTTGACTATTTTTATAAATATATGTTAAAATATTGATATATGTTTGGTCGATTCCGGTAGCTTTCAATGCCTTCCAAATTGAATAGTGACTTATACTATCAAAAGCTTTACTATAATCTATAAAAGCCACATATAATGGTCTATTAAACTCACGATATTTCTCTATAATTTGCTCTAAAGCCTGGATGTGGTCGGTAGTGCTGAAACCCTGGCGGAAGCCTGCTTGCTCTATTGGCTGAAACAATTCAATATTTTTTGTTATTCGTGTTGATATTATACCTGAGAATAATTTGTAAACGCAATTTAATAGGCTGATTGGCCTGTAATTTCCGATGTCCAATGGGTCGCCTTTTTTGAATAGCAGTATGATATCGGATTTACACCATTGTGCTGGTACTGTCTCTGTTTTTAATATCATATTGAATAATTTCGTGAATAGATGTACTAGAATTGGTGCCCCTAGTTTAATAACTTCATTGCTGAGTCCGTCTGGCCCAGGGCTTTTTTCATTCTTTAGATGTTTGATGTGTTTGTAAACTTCTTCTTTTTCTATTGGTTTGACAGATCTTGTATCAGGTTCCCAGTTAGTAATATTAAGTTCAGGTATTTGGTCATTGTCTTTTCTCTGGTACAAATCTTCATAGAAAATAGTTGCATGATTAATTACATCTTTTCTTGTTTTTGTTTTTTCTGACTGTCTTAGTTTAGGTATCCACGATTTATTAATGCTTAGCTCCTTAAAACCTCTCTTTGTACTCCTATATTTATTTAGGTTATTTGTAATTATATTTTGTCTATGTTTTTGGTAATCTTTCCGAATTGATTTACTTGTTTCTTTGTATAATCTTCCTAGTTCTTTTTTCATATAAATATCCTTATGTTTGCAAAGAGTGAGTTCGGTTCGTCTTTTTATCAATTTTTTTGTGTCTTCACTGAATACTCTATGTCCGTTTTTGTCCTCTTTTTTCTGTGTCTTTAAGCTACTCGAGATAATATTTTCGATGATATTGTAATATGTTTGGATTTCGGTATCGCTATTCAATTCATCTTCTGAGTTTTTAATGTTTTCTTTTAAGGTTGTTATAAAGTTAGTAATTTCTTGTTCTGTTTTTGGAATATTTGGTGTCTTGTTGAAGTTTTTTCTACTAATTTTGGGAAGCTTTAGGACCATGGTGCCTCTTATTAATTTGTGATCTGAAGGAAAGCTTGTGTTAATTACTTCAAAATTCGTGAAAATTTTGTGATTGTTTGTCATAATATAATCTATTTCGTTCTTAGTTTTCCCGTCGGGCGATAATCATGTCCATTTCCGAGTAATCTTTTTTCTGAAAAAAGTATTAATTACTGAGAGCTTGTATTGTAAAGCATATTCTATCAATCTTTCGCCCCTCTCATTACGTTCTCCATAGCCATACTTTCCCATAATTAAGGAGTCTTCATTATTTGGATATCCTATTTTGGCATTGAAGTCTCCCATTACTATTATTATTTTGTCATCAATAATAGAATGTGCCATATCTAAGTCCTCATAGAATTGGTTGTGTTAATGCTCACTGGATCTCTCTGTTGGAGCATAAACCTGGATTATTGATACCGAATGGTCTTCAAATTTTAATTGTAAAAGGGCTACTCTTTCAGAGATTCCTATAAATTTTGTAATGTTCTATTTATAATTTTTGTTTATTAAGAATCCTACTCCATGGAGCCCTTTTGTTTGACCTATATAACGTAAGATATAGTCATGATATTCTTCAATATTACATCCTAGTTTTCTTACTTCTGACAGCCCTAGAATGTCGCATTTAATATTTCTGAGTGCATATGTGAGTTCAAAATATCTCTCTAGTTTTGATAGGG
Source organism: Leptidea juvernica (assembly GCA_949711755.1). Taxonomy (NCBI): domain Eukaryota; kingdom Metazoa; phylum Arthropoda; class Insecta; order Lepidoptera; family Pieridae; genus Leptidea; species Leptidea juvernica. The sequence continues at coordinate 9,501,510 of CATIXQ010000020.1, forward strand.
ATCTAACGTTGAAACTACCTACGTGAAGCGTTGTCAGGTTAATCATTTTAGGTTCATTTATTTTAGCTGGAGGGTAGTGGTCTGATTTCCCACGATGACCAATCGGCTTGGGAAATGTTTTGGTCATATGGTTTAGTTTAGGCTTACATGTTTTTTGGTTTCGGTGGCTGATGATTATTTCCTATGGTTTCTGTTCAGTTAAGGATAAGGTTGAAAAAGAGTTGCTTCTTCCCCTCATGATGTCAAAAGCATTTGTTCTATTTACCTTTGTGGAAGCGTTTTGCTTCTTTAGTTGGTTAATAGTGGCAGGAGAGGTAGAATAGTCTCTTTTGCATTTTTCACTTCCAATCATACTTTTCTTGACTATAAGTTTGTCATAGCTAAGGACGGCGTAGTTGCCATTATTTCTTTCCTCTAAAAGCTTTGGGTGCAATTCTCTTCTCTTATCTAAGAAATTATAATATAGAGTATAATAATTAAATGCGGGTCTCGAACCCGTGACCTCTCGCGTTCCGTGCGAGCGCTCTTCCAACTGAGCCGACTATTCGAGTGACGTATCGTTGATAAATCTTGTACGCTGTGCTTAACTCCCAGGTTGTGACTTCATTCCCTTGGTTTGCATTGTATTCAGTGGCTCGTTCATATTTTATTTGTGTAATTAATCCCAGAAGTGCGGGTTATCACTTTAAAACATAACAAATTGAGTATAATAATAATAATAAACTATTTTATTTGCAGCTAAAAACCCACATACTACAAAATAAAACATTACTAATCATAATCAAAACTAGATACACATCTGCCACATAGGTTCAAGCTCGACATATGCTGGCACACCTTATATTATACAGCATGTCCAGTGCCGATCTTCCACTTGAGCCATTCTGTGACCTCATAGCGGTCCGAACTTAATGTCCATTTTATTAAAAATAATATTTTTTATGGAGTTTGTACCTACTTAAAATTTCTTTGAGAACCACTGTCTTGTTTTAGTGGAGGTATGGGGGTAGTTGGCGCCCTTAAGGCCTACGGCGTAGGCCCTACGCAGACTGGGATGGTATGTCAAGCGATTTAAAATGTTACCAATGGACATTCAAACGTATAGGTATAGAAATACGACATACCGCGGGGTGAGGTTTACCATGTTCAAGCTAAGACACATCAACACCGCCGTGACATGCTGTGGCAAAACGCTGGAATGCAGCGGCCAGTGTGCGCTGATATATGATATACCGTCAGTATAAGGCCCGATATCCACTAAAGCGGAAAGGAGACGAGACGAGAGGAGATAAGCTACTAAGCTGTCAGGTTATTTCCACCAGTCCGGAGAGAAGATGTGTGCTGTGTGTATAGTAACAGGAAAAGGGCTAGCGCCTTCACACATCTCCGCACCGCCGCGCCGCATGATCGCTCAACGCAGCACAAAATTCTATAGACAAGTGAGACACCTCTTCTCTTCTTCGCTTGATCCATTTCCAGCTAAGTGGAGAGGAGATGTGGAAATACCAAAATCTGATTGGTTATCAAAATACATCTCCTCTCCGCTTTGGTGGATACCGGGCCTAATTCTTTGCCATACCGTCCCGGTCTGCGAAGGCCTTTAACCTAACATCTCGTCACTAACTATGCCAATGCAAAGCCGACTTACTTCACTCCGATTTTCCGGGTTGGTCTGGCATGTTTTGGGCTGCGGCGTTTAAAAAGTGTTACCTATAGATGTATGTTATTATTTAAATAAATTGTAATGATAGTTTTTAAATGTATAGTAGTGTCTTCTATTCGGCAGGCAAATATCTTTCTTCCTCCTGCTCGCGTCGGTTTCCTCAGTGCTGAGGGTCGTGATCATCCCGACAGAGTACTTGGTTGCGTATTATTTGCCGTCATCTGTGGTTTCAAGGGCAGTGCGAATCTGATCGGTCCATCGCATGGGGCTCCTACCTCTTCGTCTTCCTCCCTCCCTCCACCTTCCCTGTTACCATCAGTCTCTCGAGATTGTCTTCATCACTCCTGGCGATGTGGCTGAAGTATTCTAGGACCCTACGAAAGCAGATGGTAGAGATCCTAGTCACAATGTCCAGCCGTGTCAGGATCGACACATTAGTTCGGTTTGTTGTCCAAGGTATGCCCAACAAACTTCTCCAGCACCACATTTCGAAGGCATTGATTCATTTTCTCTTGGTATTGGTTTTTATGGTGATGGCAATTATCTTTACTTAAATTTAAAAACTCCGTAACACTATAAAATTTTATATTTACATAGCAAGTCATAACACGAGCTAATTGTCCACCTGATGTTACCGATCACGAGAATATCCTACTTCCACCGTTAGCCTGAGACTAAAAGATATACCGAGTGTTACTTCCCTCAGAAAATCATAGTCGCGCCTAATGATGTTTTGCCTCAAAAAATTTTTACTGTTATATTTTTTTACTAATTCTTCCTTTCACATTAATAACTCTATTTTGTTATTTTTAATTACTAGCTAGCCCTCTACTGTATAATTACATTGGAACAAAATTTACGTCATTGTACAGAAAATTTAGTTTTTCTAGACACTAGCAGCATTCTTTGAAAAAAAACAGAAATTCTAATAATTTTAAAACAAACAAAAATTCACCATTTATATGGCAGTTATAACTGCGGTCCAGTGAAATTGAAAATATTGAATGAAAAAGAAATTCAAATTGCAAACCTGAGAGTTAAACAAAGCAAACAGAATTTTATAACGAGGTGGTACTCGAACGGAACTGGTAGCTCAGTTGGTTTTTTTTTTTTTTTTTTTTTTTATGGAATAGGAGGACAAACGAGCGTACGGGTCACCTGGTGTTAAGTGATCACCGCCGCCCATACTCTCCTGCAACACCAGAGGAATCACAAGAGCGTTGCCGGCCTTTAAGGAAGGTGTACGCGCTTTTCTTGAAGGTACCCATGTCATATCGTCCCGGAAACACCGCACAAGGAAGCTCATTCCACAGCTTCGTGGTACGAGGAAGAAAGCTCCTTGAAAACCGCACTGTGGAGGACCGCCACACATCCAGATGGTGGGGATGATATCGTAACTTGTGGCGTGTCGTGCGAAGGTGGAATTCGGCGGCAGGAATCAGGTTGAACAGCTCTTCGGAACACTCCCCGTGATAAATGCGGTAGAAGACACACAATGAAGCGACGTCTCTACGCAACGCCAAGTGATCCAGCCGTTCACAGAGTACTGGGTCCCCGACAATTCGAGCTGCTCTGCGTTGCACGCGGTCAAATGGATCGAGCTGATACTGGGGTGCGCCAGACCAGAGATGACAGCAATACTCCATGTGAGGCCGGACCTGCGCTTTGTAGAGCGCTAGAATGTGGGCCGGCTTGAAGTATTGCCGTGCTCTATTTATGACGCCCAGTTTCTTTGAAGCCAGTTTGGCTTTGCCCTCCAGATGGCCACGGAATTGGCAATTGCTCGAGATTTCGAGACCCAGTATTCCGATACTAGGCGAGGCTTTAAGGGAAGTGTTCTCGAAGAGCGGTGATAGATAGGTTAGAGCACCGGCACGGAACGCCGGAGGTCGTGGGTTCGAATACCGCATCGTTCATACAATTTTGTTTTTCAAATTTTATTTGTTTATTTATCCTAGAAGTGAGGGTTATCACTTTAAAAACATAACATATTAATTGCCTCTTTGTTTTGTATATGGCTAGAAATCTCGATCGATAAATGTCCCTTAATAGCCCACATTCTATAACGAAATTGTTCCCATTTAAATGCCATCAATTGGACCAATAAATGGCCAACGCAATGGTTATACAGTCAGCCAATTAACATTCGACAATAGCGGCATGTAATACTTAGTTTGTAACCGAAGTTTAGTGTTTATTATCAGCTGTTAAGTAATTTACGATTGTTGGATTTCGTAGAATGTGGACTTCAGTTTTGTGTTGGTAATAGTATTAATTTGATTATACATTTCATTGACTGTGTTCAAAGCTCGTCTATTAAATCTAGACCGCTAGATTATGGGTACCACAACGGTGCAATTTTCTGCTGTGAACACAGTAATGTGTAAGCATTACTGTGTTTCGTTCTGAAGGGTGCCGTAGCTAGTGAAATTATAGTCTAGTCTACAAATTGAAATTATATTGCTCTTAAAATTATGTGCGATAGCTCATTGGATCCGGAATGACGCCTAGAAAAATGTTCCAAAATGTATATTACCACATAAAAAATTGCAAAGGTTATAACCAATTAAAGATGAAAAAAATGGCATTTCGTTTTTTGCCAATATTTCATAAAACTATTAATATTTAAGTAATTTAAAAAAAATATTCTGAAAGAAGAGGAAATTTCCAATAAAAACCTCCCGGAACTCTATCTCGATTATTTATAATTTTAATTTAACGATGAAAATAGGTCTGCGCGCAACATTTTTACGTTGCACGCGTGGCGTCAAAAGCGTGTACGGCACATTAATTAATTTATTTAAGATATTGAAGTTAATGAAATATTGGCGAAAAACGAAATGCCGTTGTTTTTTCATCTTTAATTGTTTATAACTTTTGCAAATTTTTATGTGCTTTATGTACACGCTTTTGGCACATTTTTTTAAGGCGTCATTCCGGATCCAATGAGCTATCGCACATAATTTTAAGAGCAGTATCTCTATTTTATACCATTTTATTTTTTTTTCAACTTGTCGACTAGACTATTACTGGATAATGAGATTTAACATCTTATGTCTCAAGGTGACAAGCGCAGTTGTAGTGCCGCTCAGAATTTTTGGCATTTTCAAGAATGCTGAGCGGCACTGCATTGTAATGGGCAGGGCATATCAATTACCATCAGCTGAACATTCTGCTCATCCCTTATTGTGATAAAAAAATGATCTAAAAGAGTGTCAAAAACCTTCACTAGGTAGTGAGGCTCATGAAACCTCAGCGTTTACTCAATCCACAGCTTGATGAAAGAAAGTAACTTGACAACATGGTTATAAAAAAGTGCTTGCTTTTATGAATGGGTTTTGACTTTTAATAAGAGATTTACGAATATGAATAAAAATATTTGAATTGAAATGTAGTGAATGATACAGTAGGAGATTGTATACTTTTTTAGAACGCAAAAAAGACTATTATGGGACTTTTTCGTGCCATTATTTCATGTTCTGTTCCAAGCAGTGACATTGAGTAACTTGGAGAAATAATCTCTGAGTTTCAATTGCAATTCTTCTTCCTTTGCTTTCCGAAGCGATAATTTACCCGGTGATAAGGTTTTTTATGAAAACATAATTGAAATCCTCCCACTTAATGAACACTTCAGCCCAGTTAACAACAATATAAGCTCAACAACAATATAATAATAAAGAAATATCTCGTTATAGTCTTCTCATTTCCTTCAGAAACTATTTTACAAGACAATCTTGTAAGCAAAGCGCTGAGTAATAAAAACCGGATGTTTTTGAGATAGCTTTTAGAGAAACGTTTCAAAGGTTAATGCATGCCGGTTTTATAGAGCACTAAAACAAAAGAGTTCTGTTCACCGACATGTTTTTAAATTGTTTGCTTTCAGATAAGTCTCGACCGCACTTTGTTTCTTTACGAGCCTTCGGTTTTCATTCAAATAGAATACGTAAGTGATCACTTTCTGCAATTGAGGTGTTGTCTATTGACAAATAAAAAGTACCCAGTTTTAAGCAGTTTGCAATTTTTAATATGATTTACCTCACTGCTAGGATTAATTAAATTTATTATTATTAATAAATTAAACAACGGCGCCTTTTTATGCCGTGAAGCAGTAATGTGTAAATATCATTGTGTTTCGGCTTGAAGGGCGCCGTAGCTAGTGAAATTACTGGGCAAATGAGACTGAACATCTTATGTCTCAAGGTGACGAGCGCAGTTGTAGTGCCGCTCAAAATTTTTGGGTTTTTCAAGAATCCTAAGCGGCACTGCATTGTAATGTACGGGGCGTATCAATTACCATCAGCTGAACGTCCTGCATCATCCTTTATTTTCATAAAAATAATAATAATTATTAAATTAAATTTGTAACCACCATTTATGAACGATGCAGGACTCGAACTCGCGACCTCTCAAGTTCCGTCCGAGCGCTCTTCCATACTACTATGCAATAATTGGGGTTGAGGACGTTATCAAGTATAAAAGTAGATCCTGTAGATGGACGACGAACTCTCAAGAGTTCGTCGTATTGTCCTGGAGACATATCGAAAGGAAGCTCGTTCCATAGGTTGGTGGTGGCAAAAATTCCTTTGAAAACAGCACTATAGGGGAACACCATATTCTATACAAGCTGTCACATTCCTTTCACAGAAATGAAACTCTGTTACTTGTTGATGTGACTTTAACTGTACGTACATTATTGGTTCACGAGAGCTGCTCCCGATAAAGTACTAAAGTAGTTTGGCAGATTATACTTATGAAATTTGTAATAGCTACTCGAATAAGTCGAGTTAGTAAGTCTTTTGTGGGGTGATATATGCTTTTACAACAAGATCCCAGAAATTGTTCAAAACAAAGTAGGTATTACGATATTCAAAAGAATTGTTAAAAAACGTTTCTGTGGTAAAGCTTACTATAACATACATGACTTTCTTAATGATTCCACAGATTCTGAATGGAGCGACCGCCCTCAGGATATTAAATAATAAGTATAATTGTACAACAACACTTTTTAAACATATTTTTTGAAGAAAATATAGCCCGCTGAGTTTGTTGCGCCCATTCTTCTCAGGTCTGAGGCATTCTCTTTAGAAAAGGTGGTAGTTTTTCACTTTCAATATGTGACGAATTTGAATTACTAAATAAATAAAGTTATCTATTAATACTGTAAGTAATAAAAGCTCATATAAAAAAAATTGTTAAAAATATCCAGCGCTTAGTTTTGACTTCCATTCTTAATATTCCATTATCAGTAATGAAATAGGCTGTAATTAAACAGGTATGAGATACGTTAAATGGATCTTTGTGAAGTTCTACATTTGCCAAATCTACTTAGTACTAAGAGCTTTTATATACTTTCTTTGAACTTAATAACTTGAAGCTAAGAATGGAATTAGATTTTACTGTTCGATTTTTATTTTATCTTATAGACGGAAAAGTATTTTCTTGGTAAATACAATCTCTATTTTCTTCTAATAATAAGGCTGTCTGGACCAAAGGCGGAATTGACTGATGCTGTGTCAGCTCAGCCATTGAGATGCTTTACGCATGATACAGGATAATAAATAAAATAAAAAGCCTTATATTACTATAAATACCTTTATACATAACTTCCATTTACTTTTTTTTATTTTTTTTTTGTTAACTTAATAATGACATAATATTATAAAACAAAGTCCTCCACGAAAGTATTATTTATGCATGATTATTATTGAAACGGGTTGTATATTAAAGTTTTTAATGTAATTTTGGATTTGAATATTTATTTGGAAGTGCTGAGCACTGTACTATTTAATGAGACTGATTTTGATTTGATTTATATGTAATGTAAATATACATTTTACCCAGTCTGAGCCTACTGTTATCTAAGCCGGGGTTGGGTCCGCCCCACAAGATGGACCGACGATCTGGTCAAATCGCCGGAATACGTTAATATAGTAAGTGGATGAGGGCAGCGTAGGACCAACCGTCATGGCGATCTTTGATGGATGCCTTTGTCGGGCAGAGGAAGTGTTCCGGCTGATATTCATTTATTTATTTATTTTACACCAACAAGACAAACACTATCAAAAGCATAAAAATATTATTACAATAAATAATAAATTCTAAGTGTTAGCTTAATTATATGTGTTACACACAAACACATGTATTGAATAAAATTGAATGCAAACATTATCGGAATATTTACAAATTGAATTAAACGTAAATGAATAAAAAATCAATAATATTTTATAATAATTAAAACATGCATCATTTCACAATTATATAAAACAGACTTAAGGCGCTATAGTCCTAAAAAGTAACATTTTTGAAAATCTACTTAAAATACTTCGGTTCCAATTTTTTGACATGTTTATCTTCATTTCTTTATCTAAATTATCTTATCTTTATTAATTAGGGGTGGGGTCGTTGACCCGCATCGCTCGGCTAGTGTCTCAGCCATGCCCGCGTCGTACGTATATCTAACGCTATAGATAAATACGTTCGAGTGATTTTTGCCTAAAGTGTTGGGAAAACCTCGCCTTAAACTTGTCAGTATTTATCAAATATTTGAATAAAAATATATCTACTTTTTGCCTATAATTTACAAAAAATAATATTTTATGAATATAAATGAATAGATATTATCTTGCTTTAGTACTTTACTTGCTCCTTCTATCTTGTTCATCGAATATAATAAACGAATATTTCAATACAATATTTAAACGCGTAAAATATCCAATATTTGTACTGTACCTAATATTTTAACGATACAATAGAATTAAATAATTATATATATTTTATTATTTATTTATTTGAACCATTTAAGCCTTAGGAAATAGAAATAGCCTATTCACGACTTTGGGACTTTCAAGATTAGATCATACTCTCCAACTTAAAGGCCGGTAATACATCTCTTGACCCCTGGTGTTACAGAGGTCCACCTTGCCCCATCTTATATGAAAAAAAAACGTTAATAATTAAAGAACCTTCTACCTAATATATATAAGTGATCGGACAGCCAGTGACTAGATTATGATTATTTTATAGCAATAGCAATGACAGTACAATATTGTATGTTTTATTAAAAAGAGCGCAAAAAAGAATGCTGGGAGAAATTCATGCGCCACTTCTTCTCTCTCAGAGCGCCATTTGTTTCCGAAGCGGTAGTAGTATCTAGTATATTAGAAGTTACATCAAAAAGAATTCTAAAGGAATGAATTTTGAGAAAATAAATGCCTTTATTACAAGCGACTTTGACAGACCGAAAGGAGATTGAAATCAAAAGCCGAAACTTGTTCCATTCTTAATTCAAACTCTCAAAGAATAGAGATAATGTAGAGCTTAAATGTTATGATAAATAAAACTGACTACTATTTATTTGTCAAAAGACAACATCTCAATTGCAGAAAGTGATCACTTACGTATTCTATTTGACTAAAAACCGAAGGCTCGTAAAGAAACAAAGTGCGGTCGAGACTTATCTGAAAGCAAACAATTTAAAAACATGTCGGGGAACAGAACTCTTTTGTTTTAGTGCTCTATAAAACCGGCATGCATTAACCTTTGAAACGTTTCTCTAAAAGCTATCTCAAAAACATCCGGTTTTTATTACTCAGCGCTTTGCTTACAAGATTGTCTTGTAAAATAGTTTGTGAAGGAAATGAGCACGCTAAAACGAGATATTTCTTTAGAGAAATATTATATTGTTGTTGAGCTAATATTGTTGTTAACTTATAACCGGGTAAATAAAAAACAAAGCAAAGGACAGAGAAGTGTATGAAACTTGCTAAAGTTTGTTTGACAAAAGAGATTTTTTTTCCAAGCAGTTACATACTAATAATAGCAATGTGACTGCTTGGAACACTTATTACGCTCTGATAGTAAAGAAAAGGCATAAGAAACTCTTTCAATGCTTTTCTTTCGATCTCGTATTATGTCATTCAATACAATTAAATTCAAATGTTTTATTCAAATTAGGATTTTAAATCACTTTTTAAAAGGAAAAACCCATTCATAAAAACAAGCAATTTTTAACAAGGTTTACAATGAACTTTCTCTCACATACAACCAAGCTGTGGAATGAGCTTCCTTGTGCGGTGTTTCCGGGACGATTCGACATGGGTACCTTCAATAAAAGCGCGCACACCTATCTTAAAGGCTGGCAACGCTCCTGTGATTCCTCTGGTTATGCAGGAGAATGTGGGCTGCGGTGACCACTTCACATCAGGTGACCCGTATGCTCGTTTGTTCTTCTCTTCCATAAAAAGTCTCGTAACAACAGCTGCAAGAAACTCAGCGGGTCACTTTCTTTTTCAGAATATATTAGTGTTCTAAAATTTATTCACAGACCTATTTCATATTTATAAATAGCCTGAGTGCGGTCACTCCATTCGCAAGGTGTAATATTATTAAGAAATTTATTTTTTAATACAGTTGTTAAAAAAGTGGCGTATTGCAGGGGCGTATAGCGTTCGGGATGTCGGCTATTACATACTCGAGCTTTTTCTTTACCTTTTCCGAACTCGTGCGTTCTCTTTCCCAACTGTCAAAATAATGTCTATTAAAAATAAAAAAACATTCATAGAAGTTTTATTGATTCATGCAAATATTTCTAAAAATAAAATACAAATTTGTTTCAATATCAGATTAAATGATTTGATTCAATGAAGTTAGGTTAGGTTTCATTTCATCTCATTAAATTTAATTTTCATTTCATATCAATAAAAAAATTCTACTGAAGACTTGGCTGTATGGGCACAGTTCCCTTTGCCTACCCAGAATGGGTGAAGAAAACAAAAAAAATCTGTGCTTATATTCTTTTACGGTTGTCGCCATTTTAGTTTAGTTGAGTTTATTCTGTTTTTATTATTCTATTAAATTGCCTATTTTTTTCGCAACTGTATTAAAAATAGTTGTTCAGTACACGTGCGGAACCGTCATTGCAACTTGTTCTGACTGTCAACCCTCACCTTCGGCTGCACCTCGGCTCGGGTAGTCATTTGTCGGAACTCTTTGCAATGACAGGCTTTCCGCACTCGTAATGAAATATACTATTTTACCTAATACAAAAACGTTTTTAACAATTCTCTTCAATTTGAACACACTTGTTTTGTTCATTTTCTGGGACCTCACTTAACTGATCACATTATGAATAATTTTAAATTATTACTTTATAGTACTGACTCAATTTAACACAAATTATCTCGCCCTAAACTAGCCATAGCCTGTGCTATGGGTTCAAGACAACGATATCTATACTAATATTATAAAGCTGCAGTGTTTGTTTGTTTGTTTGTTACAGGTCATCATTAAGAATCATTCAAATCGGACCAGTAGTACCAGAGATTTGAATGATTATTTCAGTGTTGGGTAGTCCATTTATCGAGGAAGGCTATAGGCTATGTTTTTTTTTTTTCAAAATTAGGGATCCGTAATAAAATTGCTATTTTGTAACATAAGGTGTAAAATCGAAAACCTATTTTTGCGTGCGCTGCAAAAACTATTGACAATAGATCAAAATGATGTACAGGCTATAATATAGGCAATATTTTATTACTTATAAAACTATCGCGTGAATTAAACAACGTTTGCCGGGTCAGCTTGTATTTAATATACTTACTTAAACATACAAAAATACATATAAACATAAATGAGTTGGAAACAAACATCCTCAATCATCTTAAAAATGTTTGCACCTACCGGAAAACGAACCCGGGAACTCTAGCTCAGTAGGCAGGATACTACTGGGATATATGGGTGTCATAATAATAATGTATTGGCAAAAGTTAATGTGTGAATTTCCATAATTTTTCTATTAAAATAAGATTTTTTTTATTTATTTTATTAAAATTACTTAAAGAAAACACAGTAAACAAACTGTAACCCTAATTTTTACCTTTTACCTTCAAAATATTCATTAATTTATGTGTGTCATCAAATATATTCAATATTATTTTAATTAGGTATAAGAAATAATATTTACGATTGTCAAAAGCTTACTTTATACTATCACTTAGGAAAACATTGGCTTTGGCAAAACATGGCGTGAAACCAATTGCTACTCTTTTAAATCAACATTTACAATTTCATCGTTGTACAAATTATTTTTTCTTTTAAGCTGAGATAGATCTCGGAATTTCTATAGATAGAGCGTACTTAGACTTTGCTTTGACTTTACTTACGTAAAACTTAGCTGAATGTATGCTTAGCATAATCTTTCATATCAGTTTTTATAGTCATTTGACAGGTGAAATTATGATTATCTTAAGCTAAGACAGCCCAATGCAAAAGGTAAGTTGAACGTAAGTAATTTTGACTGAGATCTATGTAAAATAATGCAACAAGAATACTCATACTTAATGACTTACACGAGTAAATGTTAAGTAATAAAGGTATAAAAGGCATTTATTTTCTCAAAATATAAATAATTTAGAATAAAGTATTCTAAATGAAGGATGTCTTTTCTAATATACTAAATACTACTACTGCTTCGAAAATAAATGCCGCTATGAGAGAGAAGAAGCGGCGCAAGAAACTCTCCCAGCATTCTTTTTTTGCGCTCTTGTTAAGTGTAAACCAAACACTAGAGTCATTGAGTACAGTAGATGCATCAATCCACAAATACTGTAAATAAATGAAGATATTATACTAGAATGATGGATGAAGATATTTACTAGTGGGAGGCTCCATTGCACAGGATGCCGACTAGATTATGGGTACCACAACGGCGCCTATTTCTGCCGTGAAGTAGTAACGTGTAAATATTACTTTGTTTCGGTCTGAAGGACACCGTAGCTAGTGAAATTACTGGGCAAATGAGACTAACATCTTTTGTCTCAACTTTTGGCACTGCATTGTAATGGGCATGGCGTATCAATTACCATCAGCTGAACGTCCTGCTCGTCTCGTCCCTTATGTTCATAAAAAAATGCATGTCTAGACTTAAGATTAATATATATTATATGTACATGTATTATCTAAGGTCTCGCTAAAAAGTTTCCAAACCTTTCTAGTAATTCACTCGCTTACTAGTGTTTTAAATGTTTACATCGCAACAGTGAATAAGAAAGAATTCGCTACCAAAAGGCGTATTTTAAAAATCATACGAATGTTTTGGCATTGCAGCCAGGGCCAGCCCCCTTGGGTAGCTGATGTAACTACAGCCCCGTTGTTTCTACGCGAGGGAATGCAAACGCATTGCGGTTTTCGGGCAGCATTTGTTTCGTGAAATTGAAATTAATGGATTGTTTGCGACACATATCGACCGCATAAGCGTGTTTCAAAATGAGCCTGAGCTTAAGTGTAGTATTTTCAAATCTCTTTATAAGTTTTCTTGTTATTTCTCCAGCAACTAAAAATTCTCGTTTTACCGATGCTTTTGTTGTTTTAAACATACATGACGCAGATACTGCACTTGTTATTGTTATGAGTTATTTTTTGTAATTAATTACTTCTTTTTCCTTTTTTCTTAACTTAAATAAGTAACTCAAAACGTTTGAATTTTCCATCTATTGTTCAAAACAAAATATACAATAAAAGTTATACATCTAAATAACACGAAAAGTTTATCTGGGTACGTATATAAAGTTTAATGTAAAATTCTGAAACTGTAAATTTTTTTTTGTAGATTTTAGAGTGGCAATGAGTTTCTTGCCACTTCTTCACATTAACTTTTCCGACGTGGTATAAAAATGGAAATTGACATTCATAATTGTCATTGTAACGGAATATATGGCTTTTCTTTCTTTTTTCTTTTTTTAATATCTGAACACGTTAGTACAATTTGTAGTGCCCCTTAGTTACTGTCTGTAAGGTTAACAAAACATATTAAATTTCTGAATTGACAATCTGAATATTAATTACTTTTGTCTCTTTCGATCATTATAGCAAATAATTTTAGTTCTTAAAGTTAATAGTATTTCAAAAAAAGATTTCTGTTACTGTTACGTAATTGTTTCATGTTAAACTAGCTGTCCCGAGAAACGCTGTTCTGTCAATAGAAAAAAAATCTAAATCTAATATATAAAATTCTCATGTCGCGGTGTTTGTAGTTAAACTCCTTTGAAACGGCTTGACCGATTCTCATGAAATTTTGAGTGCATATTGGGTAGGTCTGAAAATCGGACAACATTTTTCATCCCCCTAAGTGTTAAGGCACGCCAATTTTTTTTTTAATTTTTGTGACATTTTTTTTTATTTGTTTGATTATGAGCATTTAAATATACATACAACTTCAAATTTTCACACATCTACGATCAACAGTTACTTTTGTATCGCGATTTTAATATCGGCAATACAACGTTTGCTGGGTCAGCCAGTTGTTTTATAATATTCATATGTAGTAATAAAATGATAAGGATTAATATTGTATACCCATTTTTAAAAGTATTAAAATGGATATAGTTAAGAGATAGACATGATAAGATTCACAATTCCAACATACATTATTTTGTTACATCTGAAAGGGTTTAGACGGTTTTTTCGTTGAAATTCTTATTTTTTCCGACACCTGTAACAAATATCGTTTATGTATCCAAACATGTATGCAAAAACTTAACAAATGATGTATTGAACCTTCCTCCAGCTCCCCGCTATCCATTGGTGAAAACAGCATGAAAATTGGTGCAGTAGTTTTTGTGTTTATTGCGAACAGACAGAGCAGTGGAGCACTTTGTTATATAAAAATATGTAGTGATACTTATTTTATTTCTAATATTTTAATCGATTCTCATATTTCGAATGAATAAATTCAAATACGAACTAAAGTGCATTCAAACAACAGTTGCTTAAAACGTAGTGGATTTCGGCTATCTCCGTTTTTTACAAGGTTATAGCCGCCATCTGTCAATCTATCAATGACTACACGTTTCATACAATCGAGTGAATCGCCTTTTTTCTTAGAGAGTTTCGGTAGGCTGCTGTGAATAACACATCTATTCCAGCATGGAATTTTAGTAATAATACGATTTTAAAGAGGATTTTCTAAAGAGTTTCATTAACACATGAAAAATTTCGTCAAAACACATTTCGTCACTGTTAATTTATTTGAAGCAAAGTTGTTGCTTTGTCATTTTTTTTTTAATATTACTCTAAATTAATTGGAATTAAGATGAATCTTGAATATGATGAAAATGAAATCTTTGACATACTGTGAAAGGAAAAAAATTAAAAAGTTCAATTATTGTACAACTGTTCAAAAATGATACCCGTATAAGTGCCACAGAAAGAACACACACTTAATATTGTGACCAAAAAAGACATTGAAATCCTAATTTTATTTTTCATCAGCCATAAATCTCAAATAAAATTTGAAAAACAAAATTTTATGAACGATGCGGGATTCGAACCCACGACATCCGGCGTTCCGTGCCGGTGCTCTAACCAACTGAGCTAACCGTTCGAGTACCCCCTCGTTATAAAATTCTGTTTGCTTTGTTCAACTCTCAGGTTGTGGCTTCATCTACAGGATCTACTTTACAGTTGATAACCTGTTCAACCCCAATATTTGCATATTAGGAAATTGACTTGAGATGTCGCTCTTGTAAATCTAAACAATATGTTATGTTTTTAAAGTGATAACCCTCACTTCTACGATTAATACACAAATAAAACTTGAAAAACTAAATTTTATGAACGATGCTGGATTCGAACCCACAACCGCCAGCGTTCCGTGCCGGTGCTCTAACCATCTGAGCTAACCGTTCGAGTACCGCCTCGTTATAAAATTTTGTTTGCTTTGTTCAACTCTCAGGTCCCAAATCCCGCATCGTTCATAAAATTCTGTTTTTCAAATTTTATATGTGTATTAATCCTAGAAGTGAGGGTTATCACTTTAAAAACATAACATATTGTTTAGTCATAAATCTGTTTATTTTTTATTAACGCAACCAGTGGACAAATGCCATAATAACTTAAACAACCAAAGGCCCATTTAATCTACTGAGAAAAATTTACTGAGCAAAATAATCGTAAGCCAAGTCTGACCCAGTAGTTGAGCATCGAAATCATGAAGCGATCGTTAACAATACGTTCTTTGTAAACTCAGATTATACGCTCTGGTGAATCTTAACCCTATTACTGATCTCTACTCAAACTTCACGAGCTACATGTACGGTCACAGTTCGAGCGGGTCCTTTAGCGAGTTATTCAATAAAAATAATATTAATTAAAATATAACATAATAATACTAATTTACGTAACTTTTGTGCAATAAGGGTTATTAAAACACGAATGTGGGTTTATCACATGAGGCATCGAGGCATCACAAGAGTGTTTTAATACCTAATTATCAATAGTCGCATACAAGACTTTATCTACACCCATAATATGAATCCTCTAAAAGATACCAGTGGGAGACTCCTTTGCACAGGATGCTGGCTAGATTATGGGTACAACAACGGTGCCTATTTCTGTCGTGAAGCAGTAATGTGTAAGCATTACTATGTTTCGGTCTTAAGGTTCCGTCTGTAAGTGATTAATAGTATATTTTTTTGTGACACTAAGGGACGAGACGACTGGGACGTTCAGCTGATGTTAATTGAAAGCCATGCCCATTAGAATGAAGTACCATTCAGGATTCTTCAAAAACCCAAAAACTCTGAGTGGCACCACAATTGGCTCGTCACCTTGAAACATAAGATAATAAGTCTCATTTGCCCAGTAATCACTAGCTACGGCGCCCTTCAGACCGAAACACAATAATGCTAAGACATTACTGCTTCACGGTAAAAATAGGCGCTGTTGAGGCATAATCTAGCCGGCATCCAGTGCAAAAGATAAAATAATAATAATAATTTTAACCCGCCATAACCAGAGCCATACCCTTATAAAGAAAGCAGGATCTTAAAGAGCCATACTTGGGGCACAAGAAATTGCCTGAAACTGATGCTCGCATTTCGCAATGTTGAGCACATTCTGAATTGCGAACAAAAGCACTTTGTATTAATAAGTAGCGCAAAATGTACTTTTAAGTGTTCTCTAGTTTAGTTTGTGGTCAATGGTGCCTTTGTTACTGCCTTTATTTTCTTTTTATCGTTCACTTTAATGTTGCTTTTACAATTATTTCCTATCGGTGCTTTACAAATGATTGTCTTGAGTATTAAACCGCTGCCTCTGACTTATTCTTGTAGTTTTTTCAAAGTGA
This sequence comes from Leptidea juvernica, assembly GCA_949711755.1. Classification (NCBI taxonomy): domain Eukaryota; kingdom Metazoa; phylum Arthropoda; class Insecta; order Lepidoptera; family Pieridae; genus Leptidea; species Leptidea juvernica. Next base: position 9,518,291 of record CATIXQ010000020.1, read on the forward strand.
AATTATCATCAATATGAGTTTATTTCACTCACATTTTATCGCAGCCATATATCGTAGATATCTTTACTGAAAAAAAAACATGTGTGTGTACTTATGTATTCACGCAAGAAGTTATACTTCTTTGGCCTAACAAAGCAAAAATCCCTAAAATTATTTTCGTCGTGCTATTCTACGTTTGCAGAAAGAACAATATTGCAAAAATCTTGCAACGATGGCTTTGACAATTAATTATTAAATACCGAATACGGCTGCACGGGCTTGAATCCTTTGCCTGTCTTAAAAATGGACGAAGAAACCAAAAAAAATACCGAATGTCGCAAACGTCAGAAAATTTTAGGCAACCTCTAGTTACGGATTTAATGACAAGATCTTATCTATCCATAGTAATGTCCAATATAGTTATATTCCTATGCTATATGTCCATAGGTTATTAAAATGTGAGTAAGCGCAAAAGGATAAATGTCTACCTCTAGTAAGTTATACTAAGGATAGATAGGTTATTGAAAACGGCCGTAAGTTACCTATGACACGCTCTAACGCATCTGCGTATATGCTGTATCTACAGAAAAGATAAGCGAATCTACTGTAACCGATTTTAACCGACAAGACGTAAACAGTCAAACTTTTTATATGAAATAATTTATATTATTTAAACACGACTCATATATTGGATGCAGCACCTTACAGACTAATTTGTTATGTATATTTCAGCCATTGTAACATACTTTATTTGATTGAAAAGAGTGACCATTCAGTTTCTTGTATGTTCTTCTCACGAGCTAAACTTTTTACGAACATATGATAAATTCAGTAATTTAAAAGAAATATTTTTTATAACCTTTCAAATCAAATCAAAATCAGTTTATTCACGTAGGTCACGGAAATGACACTTATGAATGTCAAAAAAAAATCTTATTGAATCTACCGCTACTTCGTAAAGGGTTGAGCTAATGAGAAGAAGTAGCAAGAAACTCATTGCCACTCTTTTATATCAAGATTTACATTTAAGTACATCGATTTATAAATCATTTCAAATTACAATATAATATATAAAATGTAAAATGATGCAACAGACACACTCAAACGTCAAATAGTCAATGTCTTACACGAGTAAGTGAAAAAGTAAATGTAAATTAATACAAAATTTATTGATTACAGTAGCTGCATCATTCACATACACCATAAATAAATAAAGGTATTCTGTGAGGATTTTATAAGCCATTATAAATAAATAAACATGTATATATCCATACATATATATACACACAATAACTTTTAAGAATCTGAAACCGAGTCTCCGGCAACAGGATCCTCCTGCCACCACAAGCAGCGCCCGTTCACGAGCATGACGCATGAGCCAGCCATCACCTCCCTCAACCATATTTTAGGGAAAAGGACGACCCGTACCATGTCGCCGCCTTGACATACCATAAACAACAAGACTCCAAATTACCTATTAAAAGGTCGTCAAAAATGTTCGAGTGGCGTTGTATATACGTATACATTAAGTTATAAAAATAACATTAAAATATTCTTTCAAATTAACACCTTATTTCGTGGCAGTAATATTGAAAGTCTATTGAATACGATCTTAAGAAGCTCATTAAGAAGAAGATCATCAAGGGACGGACGTCTCTTTTACACATTTCGGCTATTTTTTTCGACAATTTGTTTATTTTTAAATATTTCTTAGCAGGAAAAATAGAATTTATAGAATATTATTATCATAATCCATATCTGTTTCGGTTTCTATTAGTTTCTATAAGTCTAATAATAAGTGAAGTATTTCAGTAAATATTGTTTCATGCATCGATATTGTTCTCAGTTTCTCGATCTGTAAGATTGAATGTAAATTCCTTAGATTAAGGTTTGGTCTCCGCTTCGATCCAACTAGATACTGCACTACCCGAGAACAATAGCTTTTTTATTACGGCAACTATTAGATGCTTGTTGTCCGTGGCATCATGACACTCAATGGCATCTTTCAAATTTTATAACAAACGCTTCGTTTTATTTTACATTGAAATTAATAAAATACAAAATACTTACTGATGATATGTGTTCCCAGTGTCTTTCTTATTTCTTGTTGTATTCTTTTTATAAAGTTTTGCTATCCTCTGCTTGCATTTTAGTTTCAATTATTAGCAATGTTTAACAGAACATGGGCACGTCAACGTTTATGTTTTGTTTTTTTCATAAAATTAAATGAAAGGGAATTAATAATTTAAATTAGTACATGTTGGTTAGACTTTTTTAATGTGTGTAGATCTTTTCTGCCCACAATGTAAGGTAAATTCATTAAAGAAAAATTTGATACCGACCTTTAGATTGTTGCTTTCTAAAGCCGGTTGCAAACCGAAAACTAAGCTATGCCAAGGCTAAACTAAGCTATGCCAAGAAAGCTAGGCTAAGCTAAGCTAGACATAAATAGCATGCACACCAACAGCTAAGCCAAGCTCAGTCAGTGTTGCGTAGTTGCTGGCGAAGGATGTGCAAAGGGTGTGCGGGTAGCGGGAGGGACTTAGCTTAGCTCGTGTAGCTGCGCATCGGCATACACAACTAACTTAGCTTAGCTCTTGGTCTGCAACCCTTATAAGGTCTTGCTTCTTACGAAAATTCACAATTAAATGTCATCGAAACTATTATATCAGTTTTAATTACTTGTAACTATCAAAGTTTAAGAAGAATTAATATTAGTTTTATTTCGTCTATTTAAAAAAAAATGTTTGTGGGAAATCTTATAAAGTCAGTAATGCTTTCTTTAATTTAGCATAACATCTTTTTTGTAGCATATGAATGAGACGGGAGTCGAACCCGCGGCTCTCGGGTTCCCTTCGAGCGCTCTTACCAACTGAGCCAACCGTTCGAGTGACGTATGGATCTTAAATCTTGGTATGCCTGTTCAACTCTCAGGTTGTGGCTCCATCTACAGGATCTACTTTACAGTTGATAAACTGCTCAACCCCAATAATTGCATATTATGTATTATTACCTAATTTAATTAAATATTTAAGGTGAATAAAATAACCTTCATATATATAAACTGTATTTATACGATATCATACTTTTCTTATAATACAATATTTACATATTTTATTTAAAATATTTAGGCATAATATTACATTCTATCAAAATAGCTCTGTCGAAAATAGATAATTAAATATTTAATCATAACTTTTTTAATTATATAACACAAAGTACATCATAGAAGATAAGCATTTGCAATTTTTAAATTTTGTGTAGAAATAGAGAAATGTGTAGTTGTGGTCTCAGCATTTCACCTTGGCTAGACCCTGCGCGAGGGCGGACTTAGCTGCAGCTCCGGCTTGCGATGGGTTAGATCCAGAAGCGACGACTCTTAAGAACTATTAAAAGAAATAAAATACAAAAATTTTAATTCTATTAGAAAAAATATGAAAAATTTTATCAATTACTCAGAAATATTGATAATTATTATTAACTATTTAAACTTATTTTACTTAATTGATTATTTAGTCTGAGATTTTTAGAATAGCAGTCTTATTTTTTTTTTCTTTATTTATTTAGGGGCTTTTATATATGTACATGTCAGCCCCATTATAATCTAAGTACATTAACATTAAAACAAAAGAAAAAAAAACTTAATTTAAATAAAAAAAAACATTAATAAAAGGAAAATCATCAAAAATAAAACAATGGCATCCTTAGATGCAGGACGGGCAAGTATATTTACAAAGATACTCGTATCAAATCTGTTCAAACCTATAAGTCCTACAATTTCGTCTCTACTAGACTGAAATCGAACACATTTATATAATAAGTGTTCAACATCCCCAATTATTCCACATGAATCACATAGATTAACTCAAAAGGTTATTTGGAACAAGAAGCCTGAATATTTATTTGAAAAGCTCCGTTGGGTTAAAGATTTCAACGTACAACACATCTTGCGTGCAAACAGACAACTCGGCCTGATAATCCCTAAGCACAAAACAGCTCGGTTTAGGGGATCTTTCAGATTCTCTGCAGCAAAAATATGGAATGACTTACCTCCTCCTCTAAAGAAACAAATGAGTATCGAGTCCTTTAAAAAAAATACCGTTTTGCTCTACTAAAAAAGCAACTTGCTGCGGAGAAATTGAACCACTGGAAATATCTTTCTCTAAAAGATTTTTTCTGTGTACGGACATAAACACACACACACACACTTACATACACTTGCAAGGGTAATCAGAACACTTTTTTTTCTTCTAATATTACATTTTATAAAAAAAAGGTAGCTTAAGTAGGTAATCGGGGAGCCACAATACATCCACTCCCGCTCAACACCTTAGGGAGGAGGGGATGGCTGAAAAACAGGGCTGCATGGAAACATACATCCATGATTCCATGTCAGGTGAAGCTGAGCCTTTTCCTTTTGCCTTTTGTTTCATCGCGTATCCTAATTGTTCATTTTATATTTGTAATGATTAGTATGTCAATAAAGAATTTATTATTATTATTAGATGTGACTCCGTAATTTTTATCGGTCTTATAAATATCGATAATATTGACATACAATACTTACATTAGTCAAATATTGGACAGCATATTGAGCAACTTGAACAACTTGTGGGATGTTCGTAGCGGTCACTGCGGCACCAACATTGTTGCTTCTGATATTGAACGCGTTGTACATACGTCTAGCAACGCAGTACTCTTCGTTCAAGAGGCTAGAATCATAAAAATATAATATTATTTTTTGTTTAATGATAATAATTTAATCAAATCTAATAATATAAGGTACAGATTATTTTGTGCCATACCCTCTGCGGTAGGATACCCTGAGTTGCAGAGTCTAGGATCTTCCGAAAACTTTTACATTATTAACAAACTCACAAAAGAGAGGTTTGCGTGTGTGTGTTTTATTTAAGATAAGATAAGATCATTTATTTGTAGTCATGGGTATACATAGATGTTTCAAATCACAAAAAAAGTTCTCCATTCGTTGCCCGCATGCTGTGGCGTACAAATAGTAATTAATAACAAGTCAAACAAATATATATATATATATACACAATGACAGTTAATTGATATACATACATACCTCTATAATTGAATATTTTGAAATAACATATAACAATTGAAACTGGTAAAAAGAAATTAAATTAAGTAATATGATAGGCCCATCAGATACCTAAATATGTATGTAGAGTTATAAAGACGGACAATTTAACACGTTATATTAGATACTAGCCCTTTAGAAATTTACTATTAACTTCCCTTATATTAATTATGATATTTCCAAAAATCTCTTCTTAGTGCTGAATCGAAATGGTTCAACTTTTTAAATACATTAAACTAGGCTGAAATAACAGGGAATAGTTATTATTAGCATATGAGTATTAAATAAGTAAAAATATTAATAATGATAAAAACAAACCACGCAAGAAACGCAACTAAAAAGCTTAGAAAAATGACAATAATATAAAAATACAGAAAATAATTAACAAAAGATTGAAAAATGTTTTACTGCGTTTCATTAATAATCACTTTGCGGTAGCCTTGCAAGATTATCAGAAAAAATTATCAGTAGAATTCTCAAGTCTGCTAAAACAGAATGCTAAAATAGATTAAGCGTTAAAATCATTGAGTTAAAATCTTACGAGCTCGCTGCTGGGGATGAGTTACTCAGGATGGCGTCCCATGCTTCCTCAAATTGATAAGTTCTTCCTCCACCAAGACAATTACCACGAGGACCAGCCTAGTAGTAAAACAAAAATACAAATTACCGTTACCAGAATACATAAAAGCTGAAACAAATATGAGTGAATTGATAAGATCTTTATAAAATAAACTACCTTTGGTGCCCCACTGCTGTTCATTACTATGCATTTCTAGGTGCATGTGATAAGTTGGTACTGATTCGCAAAGCAAAACCAAGTATAATAAATTAGATCCAATCATTACAGCCGATCCCTCAAAATATATATGCACTAGATTTGACGAAGACCAGGAACAGACATAAACTTATAATGCCTACTATTCGGCTAAGTCGAGTTAGTAAGTCTATTGTGGGGCGGGGTCTTCGTGTAAAAGCATATGTATAATAGTTCCCAGATAATGTTCAAAACAAAAGGATTACGTTATTCAAAATAATTATGAAGAAACGTTTGTGTGGTAAAGGTTACTATAACATAAATAACTTTCTTAATCACAGATTGGGAATGGAGCGGCCGCCCACAAGCTATTAAATAATAAGTTGAATTTTTTGATGAAAAAAAAGCCCGCTGTGATTGTTACGCCCATTCATCTCAGGTCTAAGGCATTCGTTTTGGAATGGGTGGTAGTTTTTGACTATTAATAACTCATGCCACATGCTAATTTGAATAAAAATATTTGAATTTGCTCGTTTACACGATGTAATATACGATATAGCTTTCATTAATCTCTTAAAATCATTTAATACGCAGTGACAATAGCCCCAAAGAATCATTAAGCCGAAAACTCAGCTTTCCCTAAGCCGTTATTTTGCTTTATTAATCAAACCACTTTCAATATCTTTCCTCACTCACTACAAACACGATCAATTAGTCTTCATAACAACTGAACCATTTATATCAATAAATACTCCCTCGTTTATGAAATGGCAATAACAATTGATGATAAATGTGCTGCATTGTATCCCTGTCAGTAATCCATACCATTGCAATTTCATTAAGGTGTACGAAAGTAGTTTTATAGCGAGTTCGATTACGTTCAGATCGATTGTCACTGTCAATAAAAGCGCGTAAGCATTAAATGACACGACAGTTTTCGTTTAAACTTGTAACTATACCTAGTAATTTAGATTAAGGTTTGGTCTCCGCTTCGATCCAACTAGATACCGCACTAGCTGAGAACAATAGCTTTTTTATTACGGCAACTATTAGATGCTTGTGTGCGTGGCATCTTGACACTCAATGGCATCTTTCAAATTTTATAAAAAACGCTTCGTTTTATTTTACATTGAAATTAGTAAAATACAAAATACTTACTGATGATATGTGATCCCAGTGTTTTTCTTATTTCTTGTAGTATTATTTTAACAAAGTTTTACTACGCAACCCGGCATTTTAGTTGCAATTATTAGCAAAGTATAACAGAACATGTGAAACGTCAATGCCACACATTGTTCGAGACTGGCTCGAGTACGCCCACGTACTTACTAGGGCGTAGTACTAGTTGCCGCACTTTGCGACAACGCCTCCGGCATCTTGTTGGAGCGCAGCGGAAACCAATCCTTAAACTAAGCCTTATAATTATGAATTTTACTAACTTATTTATAGATATTTTCTACCCACATTAAAATGCAAATTTTGGACAGTAATGTGCTGAAGGGAGATCAATTGTCAATCGTTGCTACTTTGCTAGAAATTTAAATCGACAGTGAAGGGCTAATAATAAATAATAGCATAAATTGCTGCATTAAAAATAATAGATAATACGTAAAAGATATACCGAAATGATCACAATGAAAGATTCTAACGAAATTGTAATCGTATATGGGTCACCTGAACTCTCACATACTATCTTGTATGTAATACTAGAGAAATGACAAGAGCTTTGCGAACCTTATAAAATGTCGGATAAACATGTACGTTTATCCGACAATAATTATGAATTTGGAATTCGAAAACACATTAGTACTAGGTAGGTAAGGATAGGGTAAGGAACTTGGGGACACCGCGACCGTGGGAAGAGCAAACGGTTTTACATATTCCTGTTTATTCTGTGCAAATGGGCCACCCACCAAAAACATCGAAATAGATCATAAGGTATGCACGGGTAATTCTAGGAATATAAATAAATAATTGTGACTTTGATACACATATTGCTTCAGGAATATTGTAACATTAATACATAAGTCCAAGGGATGGTAGTTAACTAGTTAATAATGGTTCTTTTAAAGAAGGTACTTACGGAGTAACGTGCTGAGCTTGGGTTGACAATAAGTTGGGTGATTGAGTCGATATTGTTGGACAGACGTTGGACGAAGTTTGCGAGAGCTTGTGCTAGTCCGGCGTTGTTTCCAGAGCTGGAGGCATATGCGAAGGCGTTGATCAGCTGCAATAACAATGAGTGTTAAATGATAAATGTAGATTCAAAATTTTTAGGGCTATATTTCATATATTAGGGTTAAAGGTGTAGCCTTATGACATATGGATATAGCACTACGGCTAAGTCCCTAAGTGTTCGTAAGCTACCAAACTACTTTTTACCAGAGGGAGGCTCCTTTGCGCAGGAAGCCGGCTAGATTATGGGTACCACAATGGCGCCTATTTCTGCCGTGAAGCAGTAATGTGTAACATTACTGTGTTTCGGTCAGAAGGGCGACGTAGCTAGTGAAATTACTGGGTAAATGAGACTTAACATCTTTTGTCTCAAGGTGACGAGCGCAATTGTAGTGCCGCTAGAATTTTTGTGTTTTTCAAGAATCCTGAGCGGCACTGCATTCTGTGGGTAGAGCGCATCAATTACCATCAGCTGAACGTCCTGCTCGTCACGTCCCTTATTTTCATTAAAAAAAAACTAGACACCATACAGACACCAGAGTCATGGCCCGTCGTAGCTGGTCGACCAGCCACCAGGTGAGTAACTCTCTATAAAGCTGAATATTTTTGCTGGTAGCGGCGATTAGTTAGCTAAGAATAATTATTCTTGTAACGGTGGTATTATGATTTGAAAAATGGATGAGAAAAGTACTTCCATAGCAACGAATTGCGCTAAGCTATTACTATGATAATTTATTGCTTGAGTCTTAAGTCATCCAATATCAATGTTCTTCAGGGCTCATTTGACATTGACAATTGACATTTGAGAATGACATATGTCAGCTAAAAATGATCTATATAATAATTTAAAATCAATCATTGTGACGACGCTAATAATTATAAGAATGAATTTATCATTATATTTTTATGATATTCTTTAAAAATAACTACATTACTTTTATCGTTTAACTAAGTATATTCATTATTTCAGCCGGAAGACGTCCACTGCTGGACAAAGGCGTCCCCCAAACGTCGCCATGACGGCCGGTCCTGCGCTGCCCTCATCTAACCTATTCCGGCGATCTTGATCAGATCGTCGGTCTATCTCGTGGGGGGCCTACAAACACTACGCCTTCCGGTACGTGGTATTGTTTTATTCTTATTGAAATAACATTAAAAAGTGTTATGTTCTTGCTTAATTCTTCTAAGCCATAAATCTTAATCGGTATCCAGATTAAAACTTAAAAAGAACAAAAAACAGGCTTCACTTACAATATAATATTGAATTTCCAAGTACTATAGGCACCAACCTACACATTCTAAAGAAAATTAGTCGTATTAGGGTAGGTCACACGAGCGTCGGCGAAATAAAGCTACCAAACGAAAGAGAAGCAGTCTGTTTAGCGAGGTGAGGGAAAGAGAGGAAGAGATTCGCTAGCTTTCGTTTGCCGTCGTCATTTAGTTCACCGTTCATCGCCCTATGAAGAGTTCGTCTTATGTATTAAAAACAAGTACTTACGCTAGCAGCTTCACAAGAATCCCCAGGGATGCCGTTTGTAAGTTCACCCAAGGTGGCTATGGTCTGGATGACTGCGGAGGTTTGAGCAACGGAATCAGGGACAATACTCAGGTCACCAAGGATCTGGAGCATCATGTTGGAGTAGAGGGGGATGTCGGAAACATCCAAATAGTCGAAGGGTCCGGAGATGACGTACCTGAAAAACTATCATATATAAGAATGTGGTAAATATATATATATAAATAGCTTATTTTTTTTCTTCGATCGATAATGTATTAGATTAAAGATAACGGCTTAAATTGAAGCTATACTTCTTTTGGCGAGTGAGGGAAAAAGTGAGGATCTCACGCTCACACAATCACGCAAATTCGACACCCTGACGTTAGTTAGCCAACTAGACCATTTGATTCATACGTCAGTTACCAAGCCAGTTGCAACTCATATGTCTACTGAACCACAACCAATGAAACCAACCAATTCAATTTATATACAAGTTTTAAGATAACAAAATAATTTAATGGGTTAACTACAACAGCTGTTTACTCCAAATGTCACGAGGGGCTGCTGAAAACCAGTGTTGTGTTGGTGTCTTCTGCACTGACCAACAATATACTGAGTCAGATCCTTTTAGCAGGGAATCACGCGCCGCACAGGTATTTAATATTGTGTGTACTACTGTTAATAAAGTGTTTCTATTCTATTCTATTCTAATATATAAAATTCTCGCGTCATAGTGTTAAACTTTGAACTCCTCCGAAACGGCTTGACCGATCCTCATGAAATTTTGGGTGCATATTGGGTAGGTCTGAGAATCGGACAACATCTATTTTTCATCCCCCTAAGTGTTAAGGGTGGTCCACACGAACTTTTTTTGACATTTTTTTTTAAATTTGATTATGAGTCAGCATTAAAAAATACATACAACTTCAAATATTCACCCATCTACGATCAACAGTTACTTTTGTATCGCGATTTTAATATCGGCAATGCAACGTTTGCTGGGTTAGCTAGTTTATCTCTAAAAAAAGAGAGGTATACATTTTTAAGGTTTTTATACGCAGTCGGTCCATTACTAAAATCTAATGTACTTTAAACAATCATCACTGAAAAATTATATGTAATTTTTAATCAGGAATCAAAATTGCACCTAATTTCATCGTATATGGCAGTGTCTGTCACTAAAATTTTCAATCTATGTAACTGTATACGTTTGTTTCTTCCTGACGCTCTAGAGACTGGTCTCTAGAGCGTCAGGAAGTAGAAGTCGCGTCTGGACGCGAGGGCCGTTTTTGATGATTCTACTTATTACTACTTATACCACGTCATTATCTTAGTTACCTGTTCACGAGATTTCCATTGTCAACTGGTGAATCTATCTGGTTGGCGTTATAGAAGGAGACGCTGGCAGATGGAGCAGCTAAGGCGCTCTGTTGACAAAGAAAAGATATTTAGTTTTTGTTGAGTTTGGTATTATTATAAAATTTATGAGTTGTCTTTAGTTTCAGTTCCGAAGAACGAACGACAACGTAAAGCGTTCAACCGATTCGTCACGTGTTTTGGCTGTCCATGAGGCATCCGTAGGATATGTTGACTCATTGAACTCTGGAACGTCTCATGGGTCGATTCTTCCATGGAGGATGCGTATAGCCCTTAACTCTTAGCCATGCAAGGGTTGGGCTTTAGGTGCATTATGCAAGTAGACTAACAAATCTGGGCGGAATTAATACTTAAAAAAAATCACAACACTTAGATTAAAAAACATTACCTAAAATATATCTAGCCGTTTTCAATAAGTTTAACTTTTTTTTATTACAATGAGGGACGAGACGAGCAGGACGTTCAGCTGATGGTAATTAATACGACCTGCCCATCACAATAAAGTGCCGATAAAGATTCTTGAATATCTTGATTTGATAATAACGTGTCAGCTCGGAATCTTGGCAAAACTCGTAACTTGAAATAGCAGCAGTTTTTAAAGTGTGTATAACTTTGTTCTTATCATGTGAGCAAGAGCAGAAATAGTCAAAATTTGTAAGCTAAATGTGAGTTCCGTAATTTTATACTTGGCCAAATTTCCGTGTCAGTGAGCTTACCTTAAGAATTTTCCCTCTAAATAATCAATATTACCTAAATTTTTCGATTCATAAAAAAAACTGAGCGGCACTACAATTATTGCGCTCGTCACCTTGAGACATACAGTGTTAAGTCTCATCTGCCCAGTAATTTCACTAGCTACGCGCCCTTCAGACCGAAACACAATTATAATGCACACTACTACTTGACGGCAGACAAGACCTATAAACAAATAGCCTAATAAACAAAAGTTTGTATAATTTTAGACCACTGGGCTTTCCTTCATATTTTGCGATTTCAGCCAATTCATATCAATTCAAAATGATAGATAGAGAACAATAACGGCAGTAATTACAAATCTGTCGTGAACATTTGCGAACAAAGCGTTGTTAAACAACCCATCGTGAAGCTAATTTCCAACGAAAATGCCAATAAGTACTCCATTCTCGTATTATCTAGAACAATTTGATGTTAACCCCAAAACACGATTGGGTTGGTCTGTTTATCAGAAATATTGATGAATGATTGGTAAGCTAATTTTGATGTATCTATGTAGATATTTTATACGTGTATTTGTCAGTGAACTTATTTAAAGCTACTGGTAATAATTGGTCCTTGGATGGTTAGATAGCGCATTATTGTGTTTCTATGTCAACATATAGGCGGCCTTACTAATAAAATTGACATAAAGTTATAACTAAGCATAAACCAAGAATATGTAAAATGTTTACAAATATAAATTTTGCTCACGAATGGTTTGTTCGGACGTATAACATTTCCCGCGTTTATTTGCAAGGCAGCTTGTCATTCGGAAAACTTCAGAATTATCATTGTATTGACAGTGTTGTCAACGATATTGTAAACATTTTGCATTTTCTTTGTTTATTTTCAGGTATAACTTTATACAAGTTTATTTGTAAGGCCGAGGTTGTTTATAGCGAATAAGTTACAAAACATATCAATTGTTTTTTATTGTTCAAAAATAACAAAAGGATAAAAAAATATAAGCAATAGAAAAAGATCAAGAACCAAGACGTATTATTAAAATGATTTCAATAATTCTTGTTTGCAAACGAACACAATAATCCGCCGAGCAAACAATGGAACCGGTTCAGTGTTCAACTTTAAGAGCCATCTACAGGTGTTGATTAAAAAATATATTTTTAATTTGTGTTTCAAATTTGCCTCTGTAATGCTATCAATAAGAGAGTTGATTACATTGTTAAATAGCCTCGGAAACTATTTTGTGGTTATTTCACAATATGTATTCCTTGTACCAACTGTCTCTAGTCTCTTGTAAGTATAACGGTCTAACCTTAAAAAAATTATATTACCCATTTATGTTATGTAGGTAGTCTGCTGACAGGTTCTGCACTGTATTATTCAAAACATCCAACAGTCTCAACATGATTTAAATAAATTTTATCGATACGCAAAAATTACTACTGTACAATATGTTTATTACTTTATTGTACGCACAGTTCCTGTGTGGACATTTTAGATAAAAATGAATTAACATTATTTTCTTCTTATAGCGACAAATACTCATATACACTCATTCAAAATTTCAGCTCTGTACCTATTTCGGTTTTTGAGATATAGGCTGATGACAGAAATAATGACGGACGAACAGCGGAATGGGTAAATATTTGGGTACAGAACGTTAAACATCATCTAATTAAATTTTATTACTAGTTATTTAGCAAATAACGACAAAGTCGCAAATTATCGTCCGATTTCTATACTTTCATTTATTCCAAATATTTTAGATCACCATCACATATACATAAAACTAAAAAACACTATTATAGAAAAGCAACACGGTTTCATGGCCAGCAGGTTTGATTTGGCACATGTTCTTCTTTTTACTGATTTCTTATTTTTTGAAGGTTGACAGCAAAAAACAAATTGAAACAGTTTACACAGACTTCAAAAAGGCAATTGACAAGGACTACCTACAGTTATTAAAAAAAAATCAAGCAAAGGTTTTAAAGGGAACCTCTTGCGCTGGTTTTCTTCTTACCTCAGTGCTACTGTACAATGGGAAGTTTACTTACGGTTTATTTACGGTTTCATTTCCTTAACAGTAAACGTAATGTCAGGCGTACCTCAAGGCTCTATACTCGGCCCATTGTTTTTTACACTTTTTATAAATGGAATCTTATTGCTTAAAGCAATGTTTTGTAACTTCTTATTATATGCAGATGATCTAAAATGTTTGCTCTCCAAAACTCAAGATTTAATGATGATTTTAAGAATGGTGTTGTTTCGTATTCCTCTAAAACTAACAGATTCACGATAAAACAAATCTTAGCACAAACATTAACAACAGTAAATTGGAAGCCCTGCTTATGTCCGATTTATTTGTTGTTTTGTATAATTTTAAGTTCTTATATTTTGTTTACTGCTTGTTTGCTATTATGTGTAATTAAGTGTTAATAAAAAATACTACGTGTACATGGTGAAACTATGTAAGGAGACATACTTATGTCCTTATTTACAAATCATTACCAGGCCACTCAGAAAATTTTGCGAAAAAAAGTTTTTGTGTCTCTTAAATCTCTGTACAATATATATTGATATATTGCTATCGCAAACATACATTGAGTTGTCCAAAGGTATTTATAACGATCTTGACCAGATCGGTTCATCTTGTGGGGGGCCTACTACCACTGCGCCTTCTGGTAGGTGGTCGCCATTCGAGGACTTTACTGCCCCAACGGCCACCTGTCCGTCGAACTATGTGCCCTGCCCACTGCCACCTCAGATTCGCAATCATATGTCGGTAACTTTGGATCTCCTATGGATCTCCTTTTCTGATTCGATCTCGCAGGGAAACTCCGAGAATAGCGCTCTCCATTGCTCTCTGAGCGACCATGAGCTTTCTCTTAAGCCCCATAGTTAGCGACCACGTCTGCATACCGTAAGTCATCACTGGTAACACACACTTGTTGAAAACCTAAATTACCTTATATTCATTCAAAATTACACTTAAATCTTTTCAGAAGTTTTTGAGTTTTGTTCGGACACATATAGACAAACAGAGAAAAATTCTAAAACTACATTATTGCCTTCGATTTTGTTTTTAGAACACACAATAAGTGTTCTTTTAAGAAATATTTATGTACATTTAATTATTTATTATTTTATGTATATTTTTATATGTTATTGTAGATTTGTGTGTTCCATAAACGTTTAACATCTCCCAACTCAATGAATACTGAATACTGACGAGACCAAATCTATATTAACAATTTACATATAGATAGACTACATACAGTGAGGTGATAACAATTTCAATTATTATGTATGTATTCATTTATTTACATATCACACATCTACGCTACAAATAGGATTTTAGGACAAAATATTATGTTAATGTAAATCGAAAACCGTTTTAATTTAGCTTTGACAAAGCATTAATACGGACGATGATATATTGAACTTTAATATAATATATATACATTACTAGCTGACCAGACAGACGTTCTGTACATCTATATATATAAAAATGAATTGCTGTTCGTTAGTCTCGCAAAAACTCGAGAACGGCTGGACCGATTTGGCTAATATTGGTCTTGAATTATTTGTAGAAGTCCAGAGAAGGTGAATAAATATGAAAATGTTCGGAATAAAAAAAAAACAATTTTGTTTTTCCTTTGACGTGTCCCCCGTCGTTCAGAAATCAAATTGAAAGAATAGTTTAAAATGAATAACTAATTAGAATCTTTGCATCTGTCTAAATTTCTCAGGAGGTAAAAATCAAACTTAATTTTAGCTACCTTTAGTTGGTATATTAACTACAGTTGTTAACTATGATGGCAATACAACGTTTGCTGGGTCAGCTCGTAATAAATAAAATACTGTTTTTGATGAATTTGTCAATAATTTTTCATACCATCAAGAATTATTTCGTAACATCTCTCCTCCAAACTCCTTGTTGTTATAATGAAGTTGTTTCACATCAGAACTGTCAAACCGTGCGTCAAATAATTCTCCAACAGAAAACATGTCCATAGAAAACAAATATTGAAAATAAAAATAATTATGGGTCCCAAATCGAAATAAAAACTGTTCTATCTCTCAACTTGGACTAAACTGCACTCCACGAAGTATTATATATAAAATAAGAAAACTTTCTAGATGTCAAGAGACGAACTATACAAATTGCACAAATATTTGTATTGAAAATCTCTGGTCAAGAACTACCACTTATCCGAAAGCCTATTTCTCAGACCTGAATAAAACGGGCGCAAGAAACTCAACGGGCTAGAATAGGACTAAATTCTTGAAATTCACTTAGGTCACACTGTAAGTTTCTGAATTCTCATTAACAATGCCACAAGTAATGTATTAATTTATTAACTGATTTTCTCAATATATTCCTTCACTATTTACACACTTTTGCATTCATCGGAGCCATTGTATAAAGCAGTTGTTCCAGTTTTCGTGTGACGTCTTGAATGGCCTCTTGGAACGCATTCACCGCCTCTTCAGCCACATTGTAAAAACAAATGACAAACAAACAAACCAAATGTAACCTGCTCTTGGAGTGAATTTTTAAATACTGTAATTGTTTTTGAAGTTATACTTCCTTAGGTGCGTCATGAAAATATGATGAGAGTGAAATTTTAAGATGCGCGCGCATCACTGTAACAGAAAAGTAACAGGTTGAAGTTGGTCCCTAAAATATTCTGACGTTTTATTTTTTTTTATTTCTTCATCCATTATTAGGATAGGCAAAGGGTTCAATCCCGTACAGCCGTATTCGTTATTTAATAATTAATTGTCAAAACCATCGTTGCATCGTTTTTACAATATTGTTTTTTCTACAAACGTAGAATAGCACGAGGAATAAATAATTTTGAGGATTTTTGCTTTATTATGCCAAAGAAGGATAATTTCTCGTGGGCATACATAAGAACACACACTTTTTTTATTAATATATTACAAAAGTCCAACCAGTCCAACCGTCAACAACGGGCGAACATAGGAGTTACTAGATTTTAGGAGAATAGCACCGCCAACTACATTGATTAGCGCGGATTTGACCAAACTGGAGTAAGTTTGTACTCACGAGTAACTACTGCTATTCTAAGACTACGCTTGGCTAATTTTGTAATTTTCCAACGACTAAACACGGATGATTTTGGCAGTATAAAAGGTTAAACGGAGAATAACAGTTGTTAGAGCAGACATCTCAATTGACACGTGAAGACGAATAACAATAAACAAGACTTCAACATTTGAAATTTCACATTATTATCCTACAAAATTGAATTGTTATGACATTTCATGTCACGTTAGAAGAAACAAGATTTTTGTCGGTTTATACGTAGGCTGTCTCGGTATTGCTATCCTATGGTTTTAAGTAAGTACGCTGGAAAATTGATACTATAATATCCAAGGGATAAATTCAAAGAGTAAAATTAATCCCGAATAAGTTATCCTCGTGTTTAAACGAATCCGCCCTTAGCCTTCTTATAGAGTACGTTACATAATATGTCTTCTTCCAAAACCGAGTGCGCTCTGTATTAAGAGGATCCATATTGCAAAACAAAAATGTAACTTCAAAGTCAAAGTCAAATAAACTTTATTCAAACGAATTTCAAATTCTGCAGGAATTTTTTATAAATGTTTATTTAATGAACCTTAATTACGAGTGTTTTTAAATTAACACAAATAAAAATATTCTAAAAAATCTTACCTGGGCAGCAATAAGAACCAATAAAAACGGCAGCATTTTGACGGTCTTCGATAGACCCAACGGTATACACTATACACAAATAAAACATTTTAACCCCTATATATACTTACACAATAATACCTTGCAAATTAATCCCAACTGTATCAACAAACCTTTCAGTAGAAAATTTAATTACAATTACTTCAAATCATTTAACACCTTATTGTTGAGCTAAGAAAAAACAAAATCGCGAGCGATTTTTTCAGAATTCATTTTTGCGTACTTTTAAAACAATAGAATTAATTTGAGTGTTTTGTTTGTGCACGACAATAAGAAATTAAGTCATAATTCTTAATTTAATTGAGTAAATATTGTTTCAGGTTAAGTCGTATAGCGCGAGAGCTGGTGGAATATTTAAATAATATTTATTAATAATTGATTATAATTAAATATTCAAATCATTCATTGTTTTAATCAAAAAATGCTCCTGAAGCTTGACAGCTCTTCTCCGTACATAAAAATCTATTTTATCGCATAACCGCAATATAAATTCTTAACACCATATCTCTCTTCCGACTCAACCATCAAAGAGGGTCTGTGCCACAACATCAACAAGCAATACGCCTAACTCTATCTTTCTTAACAATTTGTTATTAAAGTGAAACTTTTATTACATCGTCTCAAACTTTTTCGTTTGTATGTTGTATGTCGCTTGACAGTCGGGCGGCGCCTATAGTTCTCAGCAGCTGATCGTGTAGTGTATAGACTATTACTCATTTGTGCCAGTACTCGACGCTATTTTTATTTTATTATAATATTATAATTTTGTTATTTTTTAGTTAAATGTCTATGATGTGAAAAACAAGTTTCACTTTTACCGTGGTTTCATAAAACCACACAATCCTTTTTTTTAAAGTGATAACCCTCAGTTCTGGGTTTAATTACACAAATTAATTGCATTGTATTGTATCTTTCTTTATACTTTTTTGACAACACACAAACATGACATCCTTACTGCTGTCAGCTAAATTCAGAATAGAGATTTGTGGAAGAAGCAGATTATGAAATACATACTTCTAATTAGATTTAGTCATTTACAATAATGATTGCATTTATAAACCCTATGCATATTATATCAAAGGCAAAAGATTTTAGTATTTTTAGAAGTGGATCACTGAGCCTTGAGAACTGGATCTATTCAACAAATCTATGTGATATCTCTTAGACTATTTCTTCAGTATATTGATTTACTGGCATATGTCTCCAATATGCATTTGTTATGCCGACAATAGTACAAACTAGAGATATAAACCAGCCGTGCAGGGCTCCCTCGGGAAATCATCGACCAGTGCCGGAAGAAAGAATGAAGTTTTTGTATCGAGTTCTCTCATGGACGCAGAGTTCATAAATATATTAACGATTTTCACTCAACATATTATTTATGATCAGGTGATTTATGTACATAGAAAGTACATAGTACATAAAAGTTTTTTTTATAGGAACTGTGATAATCGTAACGACCAAACGTAAAATTGTTATGCCTACTACTCGGGTAGTATTAGAGTCAGTAAATACAACACACGTGTTGTGAAAATTATAATAATTGTTGAAAAACGAAAGACGAAAAAACATTAATTAATATCAAATTATTTATAATATACAATAAATTGTTTCAAAATATAATGTGAACAATTAAACACTACCAGTGGGAGGCTCCTTTGCACCGGATGCCGACTAGATAATGGGTACCACAAGGGCGCCTTTTTCTGTCGTAAAAGCAGTAATGTGAAAGCATTACTGTGTTTCGGTTTGAAGGGCGCCGTAGTAAGTGGAATTACAGGGTAAATGAGACTTGAAAAATTATGTCTCAAGATGGCGAGCGCAAGTGCCGCTCTGAATTTTTGTGCTTTTCAATAATCCTGAGCGGCATTGCATTGTAATAGGCTGGGCGTATCAATTACCAACAGCTGAACGTCCTGCTCGTCTCGCCCCATATTTTCATAAAAAAAAACACTAACTGTGAAATTGCCATCACAAAAGATCCAATATCGTTTTGAAATTGTACATCACCAATTATTTTAAAACTTAAAGGATTTATGCGATATATGTTTTTTTTTCCTCGCAAGTGTGTTGATAAAGTGTGTATGAAACTCGTGGTTAGACACTCGGCTGATTAACGCCCTCGACAACGGCTCCGGCTGAAACCCACAGCCTAGTGTATAATAAGCTACTTTTGTTTATGGAAAAGGAGGACAAACGAGCGTACGGGTGCTATCTAGTGCTAAGTGATCACTGCCGCTTACAATCTCTTGCAACACCAAAGGAATCATAGGAGCGTTGCCGGCTTTTAAGGAAGGTATACGCGCTTTTTTTGAAGGTACCTATGTCGTATCGTCCCGGAAACACCGCACAAGGAAACTCATTCTACAGCGTGGTAGTACGTGGAAGAAAGCTCCTTGAAAACCGCACTGCGGTGGACCGCCACACATCCAGATGCTGGGGATGATATCTTAACTTATGGCGTGCGAAGGTGGAAAGCAGGAATCAGGTGAAACAACTCTTCCGAACACTTCCCGTGATAAATGCGGTGGAGGACACACAATGATGGGCCTTAACTTAAACTTGGCTTACTTGTATCATAATATACTGTTATAAAATACATATTCGTTAACCATCCCAATTTAAATTCCGTTAGTAGAAAGTAATAATAAAGAAAGTTATAATATATCAAAGTGTATATACATTAGCGCTGTACGATAACATTAAAGTAAACAATTTTACAAACTGAAGAACCCAAATCCTCGTCAGATTTATGTAACGTACTGTAGTCTCCGCACTGGATAGTTTCGCTAAAGGCTTAACAAAGTCAAATAGGATTAGGGTTGTGGCCTATTAAGAGCGGTTTAAAAATACGATTACTTCAACCATACATATAATTATTTAATACGAGCGAATACCTGCAAATTTGCTGGTTTTATTTTGTGCACTGAAATCAAACTTATATTTTAAAATAAGAGTAGTTTAAATGTCTTGTCATGTCTGCAGCGGATCATGAGATACTTTGGCCACATTGCACGACGCGGTTCTGATAACCTAGAACGTTTGATGGTCACCGGGAAAATTGAGGGGAAGAGACCAAGAGGCCGGAGCCCACGACGCTGGTCTGATCAAATATCCGAGCAGACTAACCAAACCATCAGCATCGCACTCCACCATGTGACAGACCGAAACAGATGGAGGAAAGCTGTAGACGAACTTAAGCGGAGTCACGATCCTCAGCAATGAGGGAACGACTGTGAAGAAGAAGAGCTTGGAAAAGGACATAGGCTACCTTTGCTTTAATTGCGAAAAAATAAATGAAGGAGTTGAAATAGGGGACGGAAGTTTGTATGGCAATTCGTCATTTTTGGATATAAAATCATAAAAACTTTCTATTTAAATGCACTTGATAATTAGTAATTTATAAACATTCGTCGAGCATTTTTAAAACGATGTCATACATGGGGATGATATAACATATTAAAGTTCGTAGGGAAATGCTATCGAAGAGAATGTCCATAATGATAAGGGATACCCGCTGTATCATAGAAGGGCGCCACCAGCAGTGGAAAGAGCAGTTTGTATCTGTATTCTTTGCGAAGTGTCCTTAAAAATGAAAATACTGCCCAAAGTTACAATTCCACGCGGATGAAGTCGCGAGTAAAAGCTAGTATGACATAAACTGTCAGTAAAAATCCAATCAATATCTAGTTCCAGCCGCTTCGAAGATTAAACGAACAACTGATAATAAAATATTACTAAAAAAACTCCCAATTATTATTTTACAAATCACTTATTTATTACGTTTAATTATTGTTTTGTTCACAAGCCTATTGTAATAAAATCAGCAAGTTGTATCACAGAGAGTTTGCCGTAATACATCAGTGAAAACAGCATCTAATCCAGTTAAGCTGATTTTAAGGTAAGTGAGCACGGACGTGTGAAAGCACATAATTTATCTTTTCTGTTTACACCAATACACACAAAAATTCTACTATACAACTTTTGTCATCTTGGTAACATAAGTACGACGTGTGTTATTTTTTTTAATATTTAATGTACACGTACGGGACCTAAAAAAAGGAGTTTTAAATAGAGTGTACATTAGCGATTGTGTGACAAATTATATCTTCCCAGTTACAAAAGAGTATATCAGAATTATTAAATAAAAAACGTTCTCTCTACAACTATGGCCACACCCTAGAAATGTTCCAAGTAGCGTATGAACTTTGGATAATCCGATCTTTTCTGGTGAAGCAGTCTTGTGATTTTACAAATTCAAAGCATATTGATATTGAAACCTTGAATTAAATCCATCCTCAATTTTACTTACATAAAATTGTATTCGCATTTTGCACTAACTTTTCCGTCTTTTCTTTGTCAGCATAACATTTATTGATTCGGTGTTTTGTTATAGAGCATGGAGGATATCATCCCCACCATCTGGATGTGTGGCAGTCCACCACAGTGCCGTTTTCAAGGAGCTTTCTTCCACGTACTACAAAGCTGTGGAATGAGCTTCCTTGTGCGGTGTTTCTGGGACGATACGACATGGATACCTTCAAAAAAAGCGCGTGCACCTTCCTTAAAGGCTGGCAACGCTCCTGTGTTCCTCTGGTGTTGCAAGAGATTGTGGGCGGCGGTGATCACTAAACACCAGGTGACCCGTACGCTCGTTTGTCCTCCTATTCCTTAAAAAAAGCATGTTGAAGGTTGGATTCGTTAATGACCTGCATACATGATTATGTAACCAATGTTATTGAGCCTAGCCTAACCGTCCAAACAGAACTCAAAACATTTAATATGACTTGAGTTTGTACCGTAAACTAGTAGTATATTATGTAGTATACCGTAAACTGGCTAACTTTGCCATCTAGCTTCAATAATTTCTCCATCACTGGAAAGTTAGAGCTTTCTTACTAATTGATTATAATGGAATCTTTTATAATTTTTTTATGACAATAAGGGTCAAGAGGAGCAGGACGTTTAGCTGATGGTAATCGATACGCCCTGTCCATTACGATGCAGAGCCGCTCAGGATTCTTGGAAAATCCAAAAATTGCGCTCGTCTGCTTGTTAAGTCTCATTTGCTCAATAATTTCACTAGCTACGGCGCCCTTTTGACCGAAACACAATAATGCTTACACATTACTGCTTCACGGCAGAAATAGGCGCCGTTGTGGCACCCAAAATCGAGCCGTGTAATGCTGTAAGTTGCCGTTCTATACATAATATAGAACGTCATTGACAGGGAGCATATTTTACAAAATAATTCTTGGTGCTATGAAATATTATTGACAAATTCATAAAAAAAAAAGTATTTTATTTATTATGCACAGATCGACGTCTGTCGGGTCAGCTAGTTAAGCTATAAACAATTTGTACAGTGGACGCGTCCGACTCCGACTTTTTTTTAAATAAAAATACAGTAAATATCTGGTCGCCCTTGCTAATTTAATACGGCTGAATAAATAAAAATATAATGCTCAAAAAGCATTCGTTCTCCCAGAAACAGATAAGCGTGGAATTATAAATAATTTATTAACTTCGCCCAAACACTTCGCTTGTTGGGAACGCTTTGTTGGACGAGTTCTATTTAAGAGATCTGATAGACGCAGAGATGGTGTTTAATTATTAGGTTATTTTCAAGATGAAGAGTTTCAAACTATTAATGTAGGTATTTAAATAAAACATTACTAAGAATATGGAATATGCACGATTTTTTTATGATTTAAATTATTCATTTTCATCTTTATAACACAGAAAAAAATATAGATAGGCTTGAAATTATTCAAATTATTTTAAAAAGTGAAATTTAAAAGATGGAATAAATTTGAGGCGTTCAAACGCCGCCATTTTGCGCGCGCTTCTGATGACGTCACATGACATATCCCGTTTTTGCCTACTCTAAAGTGTTTCAGTTACTTCATACTAATTTTCAGTTTTAAGTTGCTTTATACGATCTTATAAGAACTTAAAAAGCTTTCTTACAAATATTGTATGGAACCAGAGTAAAACCACTATTAGAAATGCACCCGATTAAGTAATTTTGCGATTTCCAAGCGATGCGAAAGTATAAAACAGTGATGTAAGATGATGAGAATGGATAATGTATCTCCATCGTCGTGTTTATATTGTTGTGAAGATTATTTTAACGTCAGCTATTTTTTATATTTATATACTGCATAAAGACATAGAACGGAATAAAAGGCATTTATTTTCTCAATATTGATTCCTTCAGAATTGTTTTTGATGTCATTTCTGACGCTACTATCGCATCGGATACAAATGGCGCTCTGAGAGAGAAGAAACGGCACAAGAAACTCTGCTTAGTGTGAATATGGAGAAGTAATTTTTGCACTAACTATCAAGCAGTAGAAGATTAAGTTTCAAACTTGCTAACGAAAATTGTTTATAATCAAAATCAATTTTTAATATACATCTAATTCAAATAGAAATATTTTATTCCAAATAGGATGTAATATCATTTATTGAAAGTCAAAAACTACAACCCAATCCAAGAACGTGCGCGACAAACTCAGCGGGCTTCTTTTTTTTTTGATAAGAAATGTGTTTACAAAGTAATATCGTACAATTAAACTTATTATTTAATAGCCTGAGGGCGTTCGCACCATTCCCTATAGTAAGCATATTATGTACAATATAGTAAAAATCTACACAATTCAAAAGTTACACTTAAAATAGTCCTCGATTGTTACACAATTGCTTGTACAAAAAATAATATACGACAATTTATTGACTTAATACTCAAAATTTTAAAAAAGTGGTAAAAATATAAAATATATTTTTAGCGAAGATAAGAAGAAACTCAAACATTTTTTATTTATTTATTTATATAGTGCTGTCACCATAGAATAAATAGACATGTTAAACTTTGACATTTAAAGTCAAAGTTAATGTGTGGGAAATTTAAATTAAATGGAGAGCCAAAAGAGCTTCATTAACATATGTATAATCCACAGCTCTTAAAAATATTTAATTCATACATATAATAATGATCTGACAGCCAAAAGGTGATTAACGTTTTAAAGGCCAAATTTTGTTCTAAAATTGTGATCTTAAACTTATTGAAAGGAGCACTAATGATCACTAAGTTGGCTTTGGGTTATTTATTTAGATTTACCAGTGGTAATTACAATATGACATGTATAGTTTTGCTAAGTTTCAGAGGTATTATTACTAAATGCATTACCATTTAAGGTGAATACCGCATGCTAAAATATGCGTGAAATAGTTATATAAATATAATATATAAAACAACTATTCTATGATGTAATGAAATAAGGAAATTAACAAAATCTACCAAACAAGTCATAGATAAGTACTAAAAACATCAAGAATACACATTAAATATTTATTTACAATATATTTTTGCGAAACCTTGGAAACGAATCTCTGAAATCTCTGAGTGTGTCTGTTGCATCATTTTACATTTTACATATTATATTGTAGTTTTAAATGATTTGTAAATAGTGTACTTAAATGTAAATCTTGATATAAAAGAGTGGCAATGAGTTTCTTGCTACTTCTTCTCATTAGCTCAACCCTTTACGAAGTAGCGATAGATTCAATAAGAAAAATATTTTTTTTTTTGACATTATCATAAGTGTCATTTCCGTGACCTACGTGAAATAAACTGATTTTGATTTGATTTGAACAATTTTGCATAATCGCGACACAGGTGAATTGATCCCCAAAATAGTTCTACGAGAAGGTTTTTCAAATAAGTTCATAGGTTAACATTCCGTCTATACTGACTATAAAAATAGAAATGTAAAGAAAAAATGAATTTACGTCTCATATTGTGTAGATAAATAATTATTATTTGTAAAATATCAGATTTCATGAACCGTCTAGAAAGTACTTCAATTATGCGCTATTTTGGCGATTACTTGGGATAGTGGCCTTAAATATTTCATTTGTGTAAAATCAAGTACGATTTATTGTAATATCATTCTTTAAAGATCAATAATAAATAATTTGTAAGAATCAATAGAAAAGATTTTCATATTTCTTATTTATCGATTTTACGGTTTTGCAATATACAGTTTAATAATAGAATATTTATTTGTAGCAGGCTCTTACACTATAAGATGAGAAATAATACTAAGACGACGCTGTGTGACGAAGATAACGTGACTGTTTTTCAAGATGGACAACCCTCCATTAATCCTACTTTCTTGTTACTTTTCAATATATACATTGCGGGAAAGAATTTTGTCCAAGGGCGATAAGTAAGCTTAACGAAAAACCTTTCGCGCATTAGGAAACCATGGACCATACTTCTTGTAGACCTCTGACGGATTCTGCTTTCTGTCTATTCGTCTTCTCGTTTGTCCGTCTTTCGATCCACCTGTCTTCACAGACTTGCCTCTCTTCAGAAGGATATGGCGATTTGATTAGCACTATCTACCATGATCACAATCATGGTTGCGCAAAATTTGGAGGAAGTAGACCTTACAGAATGTGGAAACAAAATACAGGAAGTAAATAAAACAGTTCCCGTAGCGTCAAAAACACTTGACCACAACCTGATCTGAATAAACAGGGATAAAAATTTACACAGTTGTAGATATAATGGCCTTTCACTGTTCCTTAAAGGCACTGGTGAGTATCAGAGGTGTGATTGACAGCCCTTCATAAAGTGGATGCATAGAAGTGAGAAGAAACGACATAGCACGTACGTGCCGAGGTGTAGATATATCATCCAATATCCAATATCGCTTCCAGAAGCCTATAGCAGACGGAAACCTTTGCATTGGTACATTTTTTTATATATAATAGAAGGCAAACGGGCAAGAGGCTCTCGGGATGGGGAGAGGTGAGGCTACGCGTATGGACATCCGCAACAATAGGTGTCAAGAGATGCGTTGCCGGCCTTTAGGGTGCGAGTATGGTCTATTCTTGAAGGTCCCTAAGTCGTATCGGTTCGGCAAAACAGTAGCCGGTGATTGATTCCACAAGGTGGCTGTGCAAGGCACGAAATTTCTTGCAAAGCGCTTAGTTGTGGAATGCCAGACGTCAACGTGATGCGGGTGGTATTCTGTATTTTGACGTAATGTCCGGTGGTGGAATTTGAATGGCTCCTCTGAGCACTCTTCCTGAAATGTGCGGTAGAAGATGCAAAGAGAACCCACATCTCTATGCCACGCCAAAGAATCAAGCCGATCAGAGATGATTTGGTACGTGGCGGACGAGGATCGACTAGGGGCTCCGTGGTGAAATCTACCTGTTGCATTCGGCCTGCTATTTTAATCTTACAAACAGACATATCATATTTATTTTTATATATAATATAGTATTAATTATTTTATTTATTAGTATTTTCTTATCTTAATTAATAATTAGCACAGAACTAATTGTTAAAGTTTTAACATTTAAAACAATAAATTTTCCACCATTTCTATTTTAATTTCCGATATAGCTATTCTTGTGTATTCGCCGTGATGGGTATCAAAATATCAACTCTTCTATTGTTTTTCGTAAGTTGAAATATAACATTTACTTACGTCCGTTCCCAATATCCAGTCTATCTCTAACTTGAGATAAAAATCGTAACTATCGTTGACTTTTCTGTCCCAATCAACTTATCGACGGTAACTCACCTTAACCGTACACGCTGTCTGTCAATGGGACGATGTATAGCTTACCAGCGATAGAAGTTGGTATGGAAATTTCAATTCACGCGTCATAATGCTAATTACTGACAGTAGAAGGTAGTAATTTATCTCTATCTATAGAGAGTATATTGGGAAAGACCGTTACTAGACAATAAAAATGGAATAAAAAAAACTAGTTCCGGTCGTTGTAGAAAGCTGCTCTTGGTAACTTCAACCAGCCGTCCATGCCGCCGTTGCACATGAGGAATGACACCCTGGCCCATACGGCAAAAGAGAAAGCCGATCTCCTGTGCACTCTTTTTGCCTCCAACTCGACTCTTGACGACAACGGAAAAACACCGCCAACCATCCCGCGGTGTCAGAGCTCCATGCCTGAAGAACAGTTCAGACAAAAAACTGTTCGGCGAGCTCTGTTTTCGTTGGACGTCAGGAAGTCGAGCGGGCCGGATGGCATTTCTCCAATCGTGCTCAGTACGTGTGCCCCTGAGTTGACACCTGTACTCTTATTCCAAATGCGTAGTCCCTGACTCATGGAAGTCAGCCCTTGTCCATCCGATCCAAAAAAAAGGAGACAGTTCGGATCCGGCAAACTACAGGCCTATAGCGATTACCTCCCTGCTTTCCAAAATCATGGAGAGCATAATTAACCGCCAGCTCTCGGTATACCTTGAGGGTCACCAGTTGATCAACGACCGGCAATACGGCTTTCGCCATGGTCGGTCGACTGGCGATCTTCTAGTATACCTAACACATAGATGGGCGGCGGCTATTGAAAGCAAGGGGGAAGGCCTGGCAGTTAGCCTGGATATAGCGAAGGCCTTTGGTCGTGTATGGCACAAGGCGCTCCTCTCAAAACTTCCATCGTTTGGGCTTCCCGAGAGCTTATGCAAGTGGACCTCCAGCTTCCTCACTAGGCGCAGCATACAGGTCGTTGTAGGACGTTGTCGACGGTTATTGCTCGATTTCAAAGCCCGTGAACGCTGGAGTGCCCCAAGGCTGTATGCTGTTTCTTCTGCATATCAATGATAAGTTGGAGGTGTCCAACATATCATTGATATGCAGACGACAGCACTGGTGATGCCGTATACACGGGCCATGCAGGTCTCTCTCGGGAAATCGTCGACCAGAAACGGGAGAAATTTGTGTCTTCTATCGAGTCCTCTCACGAGAAGGTCGCGGAATGGGATAAATTGAACCTTGTCAAATTTAACCCCCAGAAGACTCAAGTTTGCGCGTTTACCACTAAAAAACCCCATTTGCCGTATCACCGCTCTTCGACAACACTTCCCTTAAAGCCTCGCCTAGTATCGGAATACTGGGTCTCGAAATCTCGAGCGATTGCCAATTCCGTGGCCATCTGGAGGGAAAAGCCAAATTGGCTTCGAAGAAGCTGGGGGTCATTAATAGACCACGGCAATACTTCAAGCCGGCCCACATTCTAGCACTGTACAAAGCGCAGGTCCGGCCACACATGGAGTATTGCTGTCATCTCTGGTCTGGCGCACCCCAGTATCTGCTCGATCCATTTGACCACGTGCAACGCAGAGCAGCTCGATTTGTCGGGGACCCAGTGCTCTGTGAACGGCTGGATCACATGGCTTTGCGTAGAGACGTCGCTTCATTGTGTGTCTTTTACCGCATTTATCACGGGGAGTGTTTCGAAGAGCTGTTTAATCTGATTCCTGCCGCCGAATTCCACCTTCGCATGACACGCCACAAATTAGGATATCAATCCCACCATCTGGATGTGTGGCGGTCCTCCACAGTGCGGTTTTCAAGGAGCTTTCTCCCCCGTACTACTAAGCTGTGGAATGAGCTTCCTAGTGCGGTGTTTCCGGGACGATACGACATGGGTACCTTCAAAAAAAGCGCGTACACCTTCCTTAAAGGCCGGCAACGCTATTGTGATTCCTCTGGTGTTGCAAGAGAATGTGGGCGGCGGTGATCACTTAACACCAGGTGACCCGTACGCTCGTTTGTCCTCCTATTCCATAAAAAATAAAAAAACATTTTGATAGTAATTAGCTAGCTTTGCCCAGTAATTAGTAATCAGCTAGTGAAATTACTGGGCAAATGAGACTTAACATCTTATATCTCAAGGTAAAGATAAGATGATGTTACCCGCCGCGTGTGGCAAGCGTCCTGATGGAATGACCCTGTTTAGCTTGGGCATGTGGAAGGCGCTGGTGCGTAACACAACTTGCGTCGACACTCTGGCTCCTTCTCATGTCCAAGTTACGTGAGTCAGTGCTGGGACTGCTGCTTCAACTGCCGAAGACAGCAACCGTCGGAAATATGTCGGTCTCAGTGAGTCTTACATCTTTGTGCCTTTTGGTATCGGGCTACTGGGCCGTAAGGCTCAAGTAAATAAAAATAATAGTTATGTAAAAAGTACTATATCTACGTGCCTCGATAGAGCTACTGGAAACCCAAGCGTTGGCACCTATTTTGGTCAACGAATCCGCCTAGCTATCCAACGTGGAAATAATGCCAGTTTTCTTGGTACACTTCCCCGTAACGATAGTAATAAGATTTGTTTTATTTGAATAAATATAAGTTTAATATTTATTAATTTTGCAGATAATAATCTCAATAACCATCGCCGATCGTAATGAAGATACATCAACGGACTCCGAGGGCATACTTGGAGGAATGAAGCCTATACAAATATTGAGCCGACCTCTAGCGTTCCTCCCCTTGGTCGTGTAACCTCGTATTACATATTGAACATTGAATAAAGTTATATTAATGAATAGCGTTTGGTATCAGTGAGGAGCGATGGCGTTTTAATAATATTATAGCGATAAATTAATTATTATACATTTGATAGGTACTAAACTGAAGAGGGTGTAATCGTTAAGAATTTATTATGTTTTTAAAGTGATAACCCTCACTTCTGGGATTAATAAACAAATAAAATTTGAAAACAAAATGCGAGACTCGAAACCAGGACCTCTCGCGTTCCGTGCGTGTAACCTCCAAGTAAGCCAGCTGTTCGAGTGACGTATTGTCATAAAATCTTGTATGCTTTGTTCAACTGCTGTAAACATTAAGTGTGAACAGATGATTAATCCGTAAGTATTACAGATATCAAAAAACCGCGTGCGTGACCAATTTTAATTTGCTTTATGTGTGTTAGTTAGAGGTTTAATATTCAAAATACTAAAGAGGTAATTCCAAGCGTGGCTGCCTATTTACGACTTGTTAATTAAAATCGGTTGTAGTGCCAATAGATTTAGTTTCCTTTTCTATCTTGTTGTTTCTCCGTTATATATATATATGTGTTCTTCTGTCTTGCATGCTTTGTCTGTCTATACAGAGTGTAATCGTTAAGTGTACCAGGTAATTATTTCGTAACTATTACAGATATCAGTAAAATGACATATATATAATTAATAAAAAATATGTAAACAATAATATTTATGTAAACTATTTATAAGCCAAACAAAGTAATAAAACTAACTTTTAATTGAATAATATTTATATTTTATTAAGTACAAAATGTTATGTTCCATGTGAGATCCTCATTGTGCGATATAAAGACCTTTCCACTAATCTCATATTAAATGTATGGCAGCAGTGTTTAATATCAATATTTTGTCCCATTTCGTTTGATTTTCTTAAAGTTATTGATGTAATTTTACTGATGAGTTTAAAGTTTTTTGATATTTGTAATAGTTAGGGCGAGTACACATTAGGCGCTCGGCGTTGCGTTAGGCGCGCGTTGGTAGCGTACATACAGCGCTTCGGAAATGGACGTCGAAGTGATTGCTTGTGAGTGGCTTCTATACCGTCGCTACAGAAGACAACGGCAGAAACAAAGCGAATTTTGGGTGCACCCAATACTACGAGATAGACTGACGCATC
The DNA here is from genome assembly GCA_949711755.1 of Leptidea juvernica. NCBI lineage: Eukaryota > Metazoa > Arthropoda > Insecta > Lepidoptera > Pieridae > Leptidea > Leptidea juvernica. The sequence goes on from CATIXQ010000020.1 coordinate 9,549,107, forward strand.
GAATGTTTATAACATGCCCTGTACTTTTCCCGGGGCGTAAAAAGAATAGGGGAGTCCCAGGCCCATGGGTGTCGTAAGAGGCGACTAGGGCTTTTTAGAAGTGGGAGAGTCACGCTGCCGTCTTTTGACGTCAGCACAATCGGGCCAGACTCGTCCGGGTTAATTACCACACTCGCACAGAATACCGGCGTGAAGTAGCGGCCTAGTGCCGCTATGTTTCGCATAGGTTAGTGTCGAGGACCGGTGGCCATTACCCCCCCCCCCTCCACCCGAATATGACAGCGGTACTAAACAAGATTTTACCCCAGGAGGGCACCGGCTCTACCAGAGTTGGAGAATCCCTCCCCGGGCACTCTAGCTCGGGCTGCCGTTCGTATTCTGGGGAGGGCACAGAACCGCGCATGACCAAGTACAAACGAGGCAGTATAACCACGGCACCCCGCTCCACACTCAACTTGGACTTTTGCAATATCAGGGGAATTCACTCCAATTTAAACGCCGTCCACCACCACCTTGAGACGGCGCAGCCGGCCTTTTGTTTCCTTACTGAGACGCAGATATCTCGACCTAGCGATACTTCATATTTAACGTACCCCGGGTATAAAATTGAGCACAATTTTTTGCCTCATGCCGGGGTATGTGTGTACGTTAGGGAGGATATCTGCTGTCGCCGTCTCGGCAATTTTGAGGGTAGGGACCTGTCCACTCTCTGGCTCCGCGTAGATTTAGAGGACCGCGTCCGCATCTATGCGTGTGTCTACAGGTCCCATAGTGGTAACGCAGAAACCGATCATCTCATGGGCTGCGTTCAAGCGGCAATTGACGACGTACTTGCACAGATCCCCTCCGCTGAAATCGTAGTCTTGGGTGATTTCAACGGGCACAATGCCGAATGGCTTGGATCACGTACCACAGACTACGCAGGGCGATCTGTGCATAATTTTGCATTGGCATATGGTCTGTCCCAATTGGTTGAGTCGCCAACGCGGCTCCCGGATGTGGATAGCCACATGCCGTCCTTATTGGATCTTCTGCTGACTACACATCCCGATGGTTACCAGGTCTTTGTCGACGCCCCTCTCGGAACGTCCGACCATTGCCTGGTCAGGAGTGTAGTGCCTATCCGACCCCAACGTCGCAGACCACCAGCGACCGGCCGCGTTTGGCACTACAAGTCAGCAGATTGGGATAGGATGCGTTCCTTTTTTGCATCCTACCCTTGGGGCAGGGTTTGTTTCCCTTCGGATGATCCTAGTGCCTGCGCCGTTGCAGTAGCCGATGTGATACTACAGGGTATGGATATTTTTATACCAAACTCTGTAGTACCCATCGATGGCAGATCACAGCCCTGGTTCGATGCGTCTGTTAAAGCAGCATCTGACTGCTAAAAACAGGCGTATCGAACTTGGGTTGCGGCGCTGGGCACAAAGGATCCGAACTGCACAGTTCTTAAGAGGAAATACAACCGTGCCTCCAGATTTTTTAAGCGGCAAATCGCCCGTGCAAAGTCGTCAAAATCGGCGAGCAGCTTTCCAGTTACCCGACCGGAACACGCAAGTTCTGGTCGTTGTCGAAAGCTGCTCTTGGTAACTTCAGCCAGCCGTCCATGCCGCCGTTGCACATGAGGAATGTCACCCTGGCCCATACGGCAAAAGAGAAAACCGATCTCTTGTGCACTCTTTTCGCCTCCAACTCGACTCTTGACGACAACGGAAAAACACCGCCGACCATCCCGCGGTGTCAGAGCTCTATGCCTGAAGTACAGTTCAGACAGAAAACTGTTAGGCGAGCTCTGTTTTCGTTGGACGTCAGGAAGTCCAGCGGGCCGGATGGCATTTCTCCAATCGTGCTTAGAACGTGTGCCCCTGAGTTGACGCCGGTGCAAACGCGTTTATTCCGGCACTCTTATTCTAAAGGCGTAGTCCCTGACTCATGGAAATCAGCCCTTGTCCATCCGATCAAAAAAAAAGGAGACAGTTCGGATCCGGCAAACTACAGGCCTATTGCTATTACCTCCCTGCTCTCCAAAATCATGGAGAGCATAATTAGCCGTCAGCTCTTGGTATATCTAGAGGGTCCAGTTGATCAACGACCGACAATACGGGTTTCGCCATGGTCGGTCGGTAGGTGATCTTCTGGTATACCTAACACATAGATGGGCAGCGGCTATTGAAAGCAAGGGGGAAGGCCTGGCCTGAAGTTAGCCTGGATATAGCGAAGGCCTTTGATCATGTATGGCACAAGGCGCTCCTCTCCAAACTTCCATCATTTGGGCTTCCCGAGAGCTTGTGCAAGTGGACCTCCAGCTTCCTCACTGGGCGCAGCATACAGGTCGTTGTCGACGGATATTGCTCGAACCCGAAGCCCGTGAATGCTGGAGTGCCCCAAGGCTGTGTGCTGTCTCCCACGCTGTTTCTTCTGCATATCAATGATATGTTGGACACCTCCAACATTCATTGCTATGCAGACGATAGCACTGGTGATGCCGTATACACTGGCCATGCAGGTCTCTCTCGGGAAATCGTCGACCAGTGCCGGGAGAAACTTGTGTCTTCTATCGAGTCCTCTCTTGAGAAGGCCGCGGAATGGGGAAAATTGAACCTTGTCCAATTTAACCCCCAGAAGACTCAAGTTTGCGCGTTTACCACTAAAAAATCCCCATTTGTCGTATCACCGCTCTTCGAGAACACTTCTCTTAAAGCCGCGCCTAGTATCGGAATACTGGGTCTCGAAATCTCGAGCGATTGCCAATTTCGTGGTCATCTGGAAGGCAAAGCCAAATTGGCTTCAAAGAAACTGGGCGTCATTCATAGCACGTCACGGCAATACTTCAAGCCGGCCCACATACTAGCGCTCTACAAAGCGCAGGTCGGGCCACACATGGAGTATTGCTGTCATCTCTGGTCTGGCGCACCCCAGTATCAGCTCGATCCATTTGACCGCGTGCAACGCAGAGCAGCTCGAATTGTCGGGGACCCAGTGCTCTGTGAACGGCTGGATCACTTGGCGTTGCGTAGAGACGTCGCTTCATTGTGTGTCTTCTACCGCATTTATCACGGGGAGTGTTCCGAAGAGCTGTTGAACCTGATTCTTGCCGCCGAATTCCACCTTCGCACGACACGCCACAAATTAGGATATCATCCTCACCATCTGGATGTGTGGCGGTTCTCCACAGTGCGGTTTTCAAGGAGCTTTCTTCCACGTACTACAAAGCTGTGGAATGAGCTTCCTTGTGCGGTGTTTCAGGGACGATACAACATGGGTACCTTCAAAAAAAGCGCGTACACCTTCCTTAAAGGCCGGCAACGCTCCTGTGATTCCTCTGGTGTAGCAAGAGATTGTGGGCGGCGGTGATCACTTAACAACAGGTGACCCGTACGCTCGTTTGTCCTCCTATTCCATAAAAAAAAAATAAAAAAAAAAAAAAAACATTGTATCCCAAATTAAGACAGTACTAACCTAAGTTTTTTAATTATTTTAGAATATCCATAAAATCCTTTGATGACTCCATGTTATAAAAGCGGATATTACTGATGATTCAACAATTTTAAGAGAATTAATTTCCCCAGCAGAAAAAACTCGTGATAACGTTAAGGCAAGGTTATTTATTCAAATAAATTTGTCTGAATCTTGGCTGGAGCCTGTAGGTGAAAGCGACCACGATGACGGCGGCGGTGGTGGCGTCGCAGACCACTGCTGTGTTGGGGGTCTAGAAGTGGTATATCCAGAATATGTCGGTGTAGAATACACATGCATTGGTGTTCATTAGTTTGTAGTGGTAATGGTTGATGATAATTCTGCGCTTCTTTAATGACATTGAGCGATTCAATCTTTGTTGTCAGGTGATTCTTTGTTGTCGATTCTCGGGTACTTTTTTCATTTCACTGTATAATGATAAACAGAATAATTTATCATCGTCTTCTTTAGCTAGTCGCCCGTTTCACTTTGTTCCTTTGCGTTTATACTTTTCTGTAAAATAGGTAGAGGTAGCTTTTAGTAGGTAGGTTTTAGGAAATACGCTTGACGGGAAACATCTTGAGCTAATACAGCCAGAACATACAGGGTCGCTATTTTTCAATTATAAAACCTACTTCTCATCAGTCTTACTAGCAGTTTGTGATGCAAATTATTGTTTTGTATACGTTAATGTCGGATCCTATGGCAAAACCAGTGATTCTGCTATTTTTCAACATTCTGATTTTTTTAAACGGATGATGGATAATAAGTTAAATATTCCTAACCCGAAGCCCATATCAAATGTCGAAAGAACACCACTGCCTCACGTTTTCGTCGGCGATGAAGCATTTGGAATTATGTCAAATGTGGTACGCCCGTATGGAGGAACACAACTCACATACACAAAAAAAGCTTTCAATTACAGATTATCAAGAGCTAGCCGCTATATCGAATGCACGTTCGGAATAATTAGCAATAAATGGCGAATATTTCATAGACCGATTGATGTAAACATTAATTTCGCGAAGAATATCATCAAAGCTTGCACAGTACTACACAATTACGTTCGAATAGGTGATGGTTATAGATATGAAGACACACTTTATCTTTCACCGTTACAATCTATTAATTTAGACAATGTGCCACGAGGCAGCTTGTGTGCTAGAACTACAAGAGAGAAATTCGCCAATTATTTTATAAATGAGGGTAAATTACATTATCATGACAATCAATATGATTTAGGTACTTACCAAATATGATATAATTATAGGAATTATCAATAAATAATAAATTAATAATAATATTCACCCAAGAGTTTTTTCTTTTTTAAATTGTCTTCACAATCACTGAAAATTTCAACAATCTCCTCCCAATTCCTTTTCTTTAATATTTTGTTTTTATAATCAGGACTTTCCATGTCCCATATAGCTGGACGCTTTTGAATTTCGTCGATAAATAAGTCTGTATCGAAGTGCTCGGTCTCCATTTTGGTGAATTGCGTCCACTCTACACTTTCGTTCAAATGTACAACAAAATGGTGGCTAATGTATCTCAAAGCGCACGGCTGACGCCCTCCCAACGTGCGTTTGAACGAATTCTCAAAGCGCGCGTTCGACGCGCGCTTGATCAGAAACGCGCGCTTGTGTGTGTACATCTAGATAAGAAATACTGGTTCTCGCCTAATGTGTACTCGCTCTTACAGAATAATCGTCTGGTCACACTTACCGATTACACCCCGTATAGTTGTCTTGTATACATAGTACATAATATATTGTATGGCTAGACTATGGGAGTACTAATTGGTTTATTTAATACTTTATGTAGAGAAACCACCAGATTACAATTGTATTAAGTATATGTATAGACCAAAATTAGCTTGACCTCATTCAAAAG
>CATIXQ010000020.1:9554465-9683402 GCA_949711755.1 Leptidea juvernica
AATGAGAAGACGTAGCAAGAAACTCATTGCCACTCTTTTAAGTGAAGTCTAAAGAAGTCTTTGAAGTGAATTTACATTTTAATTGTTTTACATCAATTACAATATATGCAAAGTGACGCAACAAAAATACTCAAATGTCAAAAACTGAAAGGCTTACATGAGTAAGTCAAAAAAAGAAAAAAAAAGTAAATTAATACTTATAAACACAAGAGTTATAGAGTATAGTAGCTGCATCAATCCACACATACCGTAAATAAATAGAGGCATTATGTGAGCATTTCATAAAATAAAATATATAATAACTTTAAAGGAAATAATAATAACAAAAACACATCAAGCAGACCTTCCGGTAACAAGATCATCCAGCCACCACTAGCTTTCATAAAACACCAAAATAATAATGAAACACAGATCCGAATATAAAACGTTGCCAAATATATTGAATCCCAGACAAACAGAGATCTTTCACAAACAGTAGCTTCGTATTCGGTTCGATAAATACAGCTGTCACCTCATACAGAATAGTATTCAAATAAAACAACAAAAACTGGCCACTTGCAAATAATTCACTGTATTTTACCACTCACATTTAAGTTTTCGTACCAAAATACATTTTCCATGTTAAAATTCGAATATAGAAGCACTGTTGACTACAAAATATAACTGCAAGCGACAATTCAAAATGCTTTAGAAATCTTTTTGAATAGCTAAGCGGTGTGTTGCGTTTCAATTAGAAATTATTCGTCGAAAGTCGGAAAATTCACGGACCTATTTGTGATATACTATACCTATATGTGATATTTTCCTAGATACTGAGTGAAACTGAGAATAAGAATAAAAATAATTTATTTTATTATTCAAACAAAACAAATCTTATAACTATATTTACAATACTACGACTACATAAAATTAAAACTATCATTACGTGGAAGCGTACCAAGAACACTGGCAGCATTACCGCGTTGGATAGTAAGGCTGATCCGTTGACCGAAATAGCTACCAGCGCTTGGGTTTCCAGTAGCCTTATCGAGGCGCGAAGATACTATTTTGAACATTCTCCGCGCCTCTGGGCCCCACGGGCCAAGTGTCTCGACACCAAACGGCACAAATTGTATGACTCACTGAGATTATTATATAATAATTTATTTAAATCAAACTTTTTACATATTATCCATTGTAATTAAAATACAATTCATTTCAATATTTTACAATATTATATGTATGACTCAATCTTCATTATAATTGTCATTGACTCATCACACTAGTTTGAGACTATATCGTGGGATCAAATAGAGCTATGATTAACAAAGAGACATTTAACTTGGCAGTCATCATTTTGCATTTTTGTGGCAAATTTTGAAGATACCCAAAAAATAACAATTTATTTATTAAAAAATTAAAAAATTATACATGTGTAAGAAACTGTATGTTTGATTAAGTGTGTGTGTGTGTGTGTTACATGAAGGTGGGACAAATTCAATAGAAAGGATCAAAATATTTTCTTTTTGGAGTTTACTCCTTAAGAATCGATTTTCATATGAGGCGCCCGGTATGAGAAAAATATGGAGAGTAAAACCAACTAATCAAATGGGATAGTAACATTTTTGGTGCGCATCATTTCTCGCGCACCTTTCACTTTTCAGTTGGCGTGACAGTCTAGACGCTCGGTCCCTATATTAGTTGTATTTCAGTGATACGGATAGCAAACATCATTTTTCTTTTCTTGTGAAGCTTTATTATATTGTTTAAATTGATTTATTATTTTATTTAATACGCTTTTATTAGCTTCTGCTGTATGTCTGTTTGTAACCGACTCCATTTGACTTGATTTTGTTTAGTACCAGTTCAAAGACAATCGTTCTTGAGGAGTAAACTCCAGTCGTGCGTCGGAGCTGACACACACACTGTATTTTTGAAAAATGTTGATAATTAAAAATTATTTAAGAGGTTCAGGTCTGAGTAGCACTTCCACTTACAGCATATTATGCGCTTTTAATGCGTAGATCACTAGAGAAAAATCAGAAAACTATTTCTGATTTTTCTCTGTTTACACTGACATGGAATTTCGCGATTCTTATGTTGTAAATACATGGAATTCTTGAAATATAATATAGCGGTAATATTATGTTATCAATACAAATTTGTAAATTACATATAATGGAATCATCTGTAGAAATTTTTAAATTATACAGCTGCAGCGTGGCGGACACTGGTAAATATAAACATATATATTTACCATATATATATATATATTTACCAGTGGGAGGCTCCTTTGCACAGGGAGCCGGCTAGATTATGGGTTCCACAACGGCGCCTATTTCTGCCGTGAAGCAGTAATGTGTAACATTACTGTGTTTCGGACTGAAGGGCGCCGTAGCTAGTGAAGTTACTGGGCAAATGAGACTTAACATCTTATATCTCAAGGTGACGAGCGAAATTGTAGTGCTGCTCAGAGTGTTGGGTTATCAAGAATCCTGAATGCAGTGCCGGCATTGTAATGGGTAGGGCGTATCAATTACCATCAGCTGACGTCCTACTCGTCTCGTCATTTTCTATTTTTTTTTTAAAGTCTTTCATTAAAAAAATTGAAAATTTGATTAAGACGTCTGTAAGTTTTGATGATTGCTATGAGTTCCCCATTGAAGTTTATTATCTACCCAGAAATACATATCTCTGGCCACCTCTATATTCTCATCTTTAATTTTTACAAATATATTTGCTTCACATTAGGCGTTACAAATCTTACACATTTTGTTTTTATTGCATTCTATAATCAATTGCTTTCTTTTTTTTTCTTGTTTTCAATTTGACTGCTTCAGAAAGAGCACGACTTACATCGTCAACAAATACTTGTCAAGATTTAACTTAAAAGATAAAAGAAGTGTCATCTGGAAAATAGTACTATTTCATGATTATTTTTTACAAGGTTACCTCAATTAATTATATAATTAAGAAAGAGATAAGGCCCTAATATTGAGCCTTGTAGCACCCCTTTGTAACAAGTGAACGAGATGATAAATTCTTAGACATATTCTATTTTACTTAGCCATCATCATTTATCAAATACTACCACTCTTTCCAAAAGGTCAGCCTTGAATAAACTCAGGGACTCTTTTTTTATCAAAATACACACTCACATCGCTTCTTATGAGATACACTATACACACATACACGCACACCGGAACGTGTGCAAGCATACATTCATGCACACCAAAACTTCTCATTTAATCCAATTTGGTTTTCTTTTTTAGTTCTCCATTCATAATCTTGTGTTGTTTTTTTCGCCGCTTACAGTTCGTCAATGTGGCAATCTGACTATATCTGGAGAAACCTAATTCATTTATAAAATTATGTAACCAAAATTACTGCTTGAAACACCTATTCAGTAAAAAGCCTCCCAAAACTGATAAGTCTTAACAAATGGGTAGATACATAATAATTTATGTAACCAACAGCCTCTAATGAAGCTTGCAGACTGAAACTATGTATATAATAGTAATCCTATAATTGCTACTACTGTAGTAAGTATAACTTCACACACTGCATCTACAAGAGTAATCTTTATTACAACTTTAGACGTGAAGCAACAACTATGCTTCAATTGACTCTGATCCAAGTTCTCAGATGTTATTAAACTTCTTTAATACCCACAGCTTACGTTGCTGAAAGCAAGTCTGCAATGAGATATCCACAATAGAGAGGTAAGTACAAAACTGAGCTTACGATCAACTTAGTTGTAAATTCGATTCGGGCGCTTCGCAATATAGAACCGTATTTTAGCTTGTGTTTTTGGAGACAAAGGACAAGGGCAAATGATGGCAACGCATCTCTTGACAGAGATATTGCGCATGTCCATGGGTAGTTTTCAGTTTCAACTGAGGCACTTTCTCATTTTTCCCCTCATAAACAGAAAGAAAAATTTTCTTAAATATTTGGAAATGAAATAAAATTAAACTAATTTTCTTTATTCATTCACGTAAAATTTGTACAGTTATGAAAGTCAACATTACTAACACCGCTACCATATTTATGTTCTCCTGGTGTCTATGCAGTTATAAGTCGTGCGTATGACATAAGAATATAATAAGGTGTACCTACTCGCGTCATACATAAAAATAAAATAGTATGCATATTTCTGTCTCATTCTTTACCGGCTTCATATTACACATTTTTGTATTTGTTTTAAAAAACGACAGGTAAGACCTGTCGTTTTTTCCGTTGCATCCGTTTTGAAATCACAACGATTCTAAAGAAGTTTCACTTCAAAAATCAATATAATACTTTAAGTAATAACCTTACTTGGTTTCTTGTGGGTGACTTTATATGTATTTTCTCTGTAAATACTTTTTATTGTGAACAATAAAAAAAACAATAATTTAACCACAAGCTGGATAGGCCCTGTTAGAAAAAAAAATGTTGGAAGACCAAAAAGTCGTTGAATAGATGGCCTTATATAAGTTGCTGGACTGGACTATTCGTGGTACAGGAGAGGACGGCTATGGAAGAAGATAGGCAAGTGGTTATTATAATGAATAGAAATTAGATACAAAAGGAAAAGACCCAAAACTAGATCTGTTAAAAAACTAATCAACTTACTTAATACTTTGTAAAAAGTGAAAAAAGTAAAAGGCTATTATTATTCCGTAAATAAAGACAAAATGTTCATTCATCCCGTGGAATAATAAGTAATACTTGTGCTTAAGCTATAAAACCTAGACACATAAGAGATAGAAATATAGTCACTTTATCCAAAAGACAGCAATATAAACATTCGTGATAACTTAAACAATCCATCAAAAAGTTACTTCTGAGAACCAGCATTCAATTGGTTCTGCTGGTGTGGTAAAGATTTCAAATACCGCAACAATTCTTAATAATTCTTTTTTATTTTTGCGTCAAACATGGGAAATATATAGGTGTTATATATGGTTTTATCGTACATATTGAACTAATTCATTTATTAGCATGCAAATTAGTGATTTTATTAACCGATTTCAAAAAAGATGGGGTTATCAATTCGATCGGTATTTTTTTTATATATGTACACCGATTTCTCTGAGATTTATGATCCGATTTACGTAATTTTTACGATGCAGAATAGATGCCATTTGGTCCCCTAAAAATTTTACATTGTTCGGCCCAGTACTTTTCATTATATGAATTTTTTTGTTTATCTCGATGATATAATTGTTATTTGTGTACGGCTTTTTTAGGAGTTTTCATTCAGTTTGATTATATATTATAATTATTAACTGACAGAAAAAAGGAAAAAATAAAAAAAAAAACTTCGTTTAAAAAAACTGACTTCAAAAACTGAAATGTAACAAACAACAAATGTTTATAATATTATGTTTTATTTTGTTTAGGGCTTGGCACCGACTTAAAACCTATCAATAGGTAGCACATATAAATAATAGCATTTTATTATTAGTATTAAAGGTAAAGGTGTATTAAATAAAATTTTTAGTTACTTTATACTTTTCAGTTTTTAGTCGGTTTTTTTGAACGAAGTTTTGTTTTACATAAAAAAAACGAATTTGTATTTTACATAATTAGTGCTTATAAAGTGATTTATATTAGTCCACTTGTGACTAGCCTTTAACTAGTCCGGGCCTGTGATTGAAATACTAGTTACTTTCAGAAATATGAACAATAACTGGACATAAAATAAAACAGAGTATTTAATTATTGTCCGTTATACTTTCCACTCGAAATTAAATTTCCAACGCTTAAATTTGAAGGTAGAAGTACTTTTTATAACAAAATATAATAATAGCAAGCGACAATTCAAAGTGCTTTCGAAAGCTCTCTGAATAGACAAGCGGTGTGTTGCGTTTGAATCATAAATTACTCGTTAAAGACTAAAACTCGCAAATTTCCTCTATGCACTCTGTAGGTCTGTGAAGTGTAAAAAATGAAGGTTTTTCGCACTTTGTTTGAGTGCTCTCGGTTAAATGTAGGAATGGGCAGCGAATTATCTATGCTCTTTCACGTGAGAATTTTGTCAGGACATTTTTCAAAATATACTCCAACTCGAAAAGTTCAGCTCTGGCGTTATATTAGGAATTGGTCTCCGCTGCGCTAGATACCGCAGGCGTAGTCGCAAAGTGCGATTTGTTAGATTTCGCTAATAATTAAAATTAAAATGTCGGGTTGCGTAGTAAAACTTTGTAAAAATAATGCCACAAGAAATAATAAAGACATCATCAGTAAGTATTTTGTATTTTATTAATTTCAATGTAAAATAACACGAAGCGTATGTTACAAAATTTTAAAGATGCCACGAACACAAGCATCTAATAGTTGCCGTAATAAAAATGCTATTGTTCTTAGGTAGTACGATATCTAGTTGGAGCGCAGCGGAGACCAATCCCTAATCTAAGCCTCTAGCAATATTCAAAATGTACTAATTCATCAATTCACTTGTGATAATTACTCATCCGGAATCTATTCTTGACACCAGATTTATTCCCTTTAAGGACGCGTTCTCAAAACAGAGGGGTATTGAATCGCACCACTACACTGACACCGCTCAAACACATACACGTACTTAAAGCTAATAGCGGGTATCAAATGAATTTGATACTTTAGCAAGTTTGAATTTTGTTTTTTTTAATACATATGTATTTTTGATAATTGGTTGGTGTATTCATTTAGTAGTTAAATATTGAAACTTTAGATGGCAGTTCCGTCGCATAACGTCGTGTGCAGTAAACGAAGTTTTTTTTTAAATCCAAGATGGCTGCCATGAAAAATTATGATTTCAGCAATATGGGTATCATATCCAAGATTATCGAGGGTGCAGAGAACGATTTTGGGATCATTTTTGAAATCCAATATGGCCGCCACGCAAAATTATGATTTCAACAAAATGGGTATCGGATCCGAGGTTATCGAGGGTGCAGATAACGATTTTGGGATCACTTTTGAAATACAAGATGGCCGCCACGCAAAATCATGTTTTCAACAATATAGATATCGTATTCGAGGTTCTCGAGGGTACAGAGAACGAATTTGGGATCATTTTTGAAGTGAAACTTCTTTGCCCGCATGAGAGTAAAATTTTTACGGATGAAACGGAATAAAGTGTCACGAAAATGAAGGACGTTTTTATCCAAAAAGAGGGGAGGGAGATTGAGTCTGATTGAGATAGAGTGAGAAAATGCGAATGTAGTGTGAAGCAGACGTTACCGCTATGAAGTAAATCAAATTCACTATAAGCATTGTATCATGTAGGTTTAGCGCGCGGCCGCGAGTAAGTAGAACATCTTCCCTACTAGCTTTGTATTGTGCAGGTTTCATGAGTAATAATAATTAGTAAAACATCTAATAATTTCTAATATTGAGAAAAATAAATTGGTTTAGAGAACAGATTAGCATAATTATTAATATAAACGAGATTTAAAAATTGGTTTTCACAAATAAGTTTCAATTCTGACATGTGTACTTTGTACGCATGCCATTTCTTGTGTTGTCTGGTGCTTTGGACGTAGCTTCCTCCCTAAGGACACCTCCCCTACAAGTGGAGTTGAAAAGAATACTGGAGACTAACCTTGTGGGGTATCGTTGGATACGTCTTTGAAAGTTAGATTCAGGTTTGATACATGACATTTCCTTTGGTCTTTTGAAAATAAAGCGGGATTAAGGAAGACATACGTTACATTTATGTAATAGCTTATACCTTATGATTATATCCAATATCTATTGAAATAACTCTTCTTGACATAATATGGTGGTAATAATTGATAAGAAGGGTAGAGCTTCTTGTGGTTAAAAAGAGGATGAAATTTTTTTTTGCATGTAGGGTATCATTAGATAGGTCTTCCAAAATAAAATTTTGAGATTTTTTAATTAGATTGGTAACGGAATGTGTTTTGTAAATATTGTGGATGAAAAGTCGAAACGTAAATATTTATTTATTTCGGGAATGAAGAATTAATTTTGCATGTGGGATATTGTTAGACAGGCCTTTTAAAATAAAATTTAAGTTCATTAATGAATTCTAATTTTGACGATGTTAATGACACCAATGAAGAAAATTTTGTAGATTTTATAGGCGCCATCATGGATTTGGATTTTGACCCGATATTCGTTATTGTTGACCCCGAAAACCATAAAAATGACACCCATGAAGAGAAGTTGGTAAATTTCATAGGCGCCATCTTGGATTTCGATTTTGACCCAATATTCGTTATTGTTGACCCCGAAAACCATGAAAATGACACCCATCAAGAGAAGTTGGTAAATTTCATAGGCGCTATCTTGGATTTCGATTTTGACCCGATATTCGTTATTGTTGACCCCGAAAACCATGAAAATGACACCCATGAAGAGAAGTTAGGAAATTTCATAGGCGCCATCTTGGATTTCGATTTTGACCCGATATTCGTTATTCTTGACCCCGAAAACCATGAAAATGACACCCATGAAGAGAAGTTGGTAAATTTCATAGGCGCCATCTTGGAATTGAATTTTGACCCGATATTCGTTATTGTTGACCCCGAAAACCATGAAAATGACACCCATTAAGAGAAGTTGGTAAATTTTATGGGCGCCATCTTGGATTTCGATTTTGACCCGATACTCGTTATTGTTGACCCCGAAAACCATGAAAATGACACACATGAAGAGAAGTTAGGAAATTTCATAGGCGCCATCTTGGATTTAGATTTTGACCCGATATTCCTTATTCTTGACCCCGAAAACCATAAAAATGACACCCATGAAGAGAAGTTGGTAAATTTCATAGGCGCCATATTGGATTTGGATTTTGACCCGATATTCGTTATTGTTGACCCCGAAAACCATGAAAATGACACCTATGAAGAGAAGTTGGTAAATTTCATAGGCGCCATCTTGGATTTCGATTTTAACCCGATGTCGATTTAATATAGACCTTATATTTAGGGATGAACTTAAAAATCACTAATTCTACAAAAAAATAAGAAACATAATTTTTAGAAAATCTGACTGCTTACAAAATATGTAAAGTATCAAAGACAGTATTTTATAGCTTATACAAAATATTCATGTTCGTACAGCGATCTTTTCGAGTACGAGCTACTGCTTACAACTGACACAGTGTCTACCCACGACGGCGGCCAAGCGCGGACTGACGTTGTTTCGATAGATCTTGTGAGATAGATCTGTGCAATGCGTACGGAGTGACAAAATAAAATAACCCTTAATACCACACTTTAAAGCTCATGCTTTTCAGAAAAATATATGAATTTTAGACGATTCATTTATATTTTTTTCTGAGATTATTTATAACATATTCATTAATTTATTTCCCGTGTTTGTGAAAATATTATATCTGCATTCCTTACGTGATTTTTAAGAGACAAAATTATGTAAGTAGTAGCAGAAAACTGATCCTGAATGAAGCCCCATTTCGTCAATTTTGTGTGAAGAGGTAACGGATAATCGTTTTTACGACATAAAATATCAATATTTCAAAGCAAAAATTTCCCGCTAATTGGAGATAAAGAAGTAATCTATTTATGGCAATTTTTAGTTTTGTTAGAATTAGTTTCATTTCATCACAAACTCTACCAAAAATTATCTTATTATTGTCCGATTCGTAAACGCGTCCTTAACATAAGCCGTTTTATTATATCGAGCCATCCTCTCGACCAATCAACTTACGGCAATATAACTTCAAATAATATCACAGTATTTCGTACTCTTGCGCAACTGTAACTTTCAAGAAATATTACGCGGTCCTTCCGGGGTGGAGGTCGTTGACCCGCATCGCTCGGTTCGTGTCTCAGCCCGCCCGTGTCTATGCGTACCTATCGAATCTTATAGATATACGTTCGAGCGATTTTTGTCTAATGTGTTGGGAATACCTCACCTTAACTGTCACACATCACATTCATTCTAATTCTACTACTTGCGCGCGACACTTGCATTATACAAAGAAAAGCCACTGAAGTTCTGTAAAAACAAATTATAATAATTAATCTAATATAAATCATTGAGAAGATATACAAATCTTTATTGTGTTCATCGCTAACACCTATTTTTTTGACTTAGAAATAGCTTTACTTATTCTTGCCATAAATACTGAAACAAAGAAAATAATTTTTTCTATTGCACGGCGCCAAAATGAGAAAAGTCAATAAACAATGATATAAAAATATTCTTACTACAGAGACACACACTCATACACACACACACATAAATAAGCACGCGCGTGCGATTTATCATATTTGATTAAGTTCTCAAAGTATGTTAATTTTCAGGCTAAGAAAGAGTGGAGCCTCATGGCACAAGATTTCTTTATATGCTTAAAAAAATGCCAATATTTGTTAAGGAGAATGTGTTAAAACTAATAAAGAATTTTATTTTATTATATAAATGACAGATTCCAAATTCAAATGTAATATTTTGTTTATTTTTAAATGAAATAATTCAGTCAATGACATTTCCTTAGATTATTTATACGTAATTGTGATTGTGAAAGTGTAGAAAAAATTGAGGTTGACACTTAGCCTCTATTTTGAGCAATTACTAACACTAACACAAAGCGACACACAAATGCCGAGTGTAAGACGAAGCTTGTCACGCACACTAAAGCAATAAACAATGAGCGGGCGCATTATTTAGCAGAACAATATTTGCCCAATCAGCATTTGGTACGACTAAATTGTAAAATGATCAATGATAATTTTCATACAATTTGCTTTGCGTAAGTCTTATTATACAGGCGAAATGTTTACCAGCCAACGAATCGATCCACCGATTGACTCTGATCAAAGTTCTTAGCTGTTACGAAACTTCATTATTGTCTACGGCTTTCGTTCCTGACTGTGCAAGTTCGCAATTAGGTATACACAATAGCGACAGGCAGGTACAAAGCTTAGCTATGGAACTAAGATCAAGTATTGGTGGAACCTGGAAGCGACAAACCAATTTTTATTGGCTGGATAAGAAAAAAATTCCATGCCACACACATAAAAATACAATAATTAAGTAATGGCATATTCCTAATCCTAATTTAACTAAATATGTTATGTGGCAAAAAAAGACCGATGCTCAGCTTGCGCTGTAAGCTGATACTGGCACAAGCACCAATTTTCAGCATTTACCTGGATAATATCGATTCACAACAAAAAAAAAACTGTTAAGTATAAAAAAGACAAAAACAATTTTTTGTTTCTTTGTCAGAGTTTTTGTTTTGTTTTAGTCGTAATTCATTTGTAAGCTTTCCGTTATTGAGAGTAATTTTAATTTTGAAATTAAGTGGTAATTGAGTGTTGCTTAGATGCATAAGAAATAACTTATCTTAACATAGGTACATGGTGATATGATATATTATGTTGACTGCACAGACAGTACTGAACAGAATCATATAACATTTCTTATCATACGTAAATACGATTTTTACTTAAAATAATATTACTTGTTTAAAACTTTAACTATAAATAATGTGTAAATAATCTATTAATTATTATAACCATTATAAGTATATTATTCAACCAAATCTGTTTTAAATCTTTGTTTTTTAATTTGTCCTGGTAATCCTGATAGGATTGTATGTTCCCTTCAGGTCATGGTAATTCCAGGTGATACTTCATCCTAGCTCAGGAACAACTTAGATGTAAGTTCGTTACCAGTGCTTCTCTCAGTAAGTGTTTTGTTAAATTGTACAAGCTCTGTGTTATAAGTTGTTTTTTAGTGTGCGTATACAAATATTTGGTTTAAGTCTTTTATATCTCGGACTAACAGGATACTAATAATAATATTTATTTATTTTTTATTAGGAATTCCAAAAATTGTTACATCAAACAAAAATACTTAAATCTATGCAATTAAACATTATTAGATGTACAAATTATTAAAGGAGTCACATAATTCTCCAAAAAAATTTAAAAGTAAACATTTGTAATATTCGACACTCAAAATATATAATACTTAATACTAAACAAAAGTAAAAAAGCTAACTATTGACACACTTCACGCAAATTATCTTGCCCCAATCTAGGCATAGCCTGTACTATGGGTACAAGACAACGATATATTTAATACAATATACTTACATACATAAATATATATAAACATCCATGACTAGGAAACAAACATCCATATTTATCATATAAGTATTTGCACCTACCGGAATTCGAACCCGGGACCTCTAGCTTAGGCAGGGTCACTAGCCACTGTGCTATATGGTCGTCAATAATCTATATATATAAAAATGAATTGCTGTTCGTTAGTCTCGCTAAAACTCGAGAACTTTGGCTGGACCGTTTTGGAAAATTTAGGTCTTGAATTATTTGTGGAAGTCCAGAGATGGCTTAAAAGGTGAATAAGTAGGAAAATGCTCGGAATTAAATAAAAACAACAAATTTTGTTTTTTCTTTGATGTGTCCATACTTGTATAATTTCTATGAGAGAATTTATTGACGCACGGTTTGACAGTTCTGCTGTGAAACAATTTATTATATTATATTCATTACGACAGCAGTGTTCATATTTTACGAAGTTATTCTTAATCTTATGATATAATACTGACAAATTCATAAAAATATATTATTTTATTTATTATATACAGAACAACGTCTGTCGGGTCAGCTAGTATATAATAAAAAGATATAGACGCACACGATATAACAAGAAGTCGCTTAATACGATTTTTATTGCTAAAACTTATATTAAATAAAACTCATGTCAAAACTAAACAGCACACTTTAAAATGTAGAAAATAATTTTAAGAAATGAGCCGTTCGTTTTATTACGAAATAAGGACCACTGATTTAATATAATAAAAAAATATCAGTGGCCATTATATATTTATTTAATACTTGCTCTTCGATCTCTTATTATTTTTTATATTTATTACTTTGATTAACAATACTAACTAGAGAGAGACAATAAAGGCCGAAACGCATTAACGCGGCGCCGCGCAAAATTCAATTTCAATCATTTTATATTATACTCGTACTAGCTGTCCCAGCAGACGTTGTATTGCCGATATTAAAATCGCGATACAAAAGTAACTGTTGATCGTAGATGTGTGAAAATTTGAAGTTGTGTGTATTTTTTAATGCTGACTCATAATCAAACAAATTAAAAAAAAAGGGTGTCAAAAAAAATTAAAAAAAAATTCGTGTGGGTGTCCTTAACGTTAAGGGGGATGAAAAATAGATGTTGTCCGATTCTCAGACCTACCCAATATTCACTCAAAATTTCATGAGAACCGGTCAAGCCGTTTCGGAGGAGTTCAAAGATTAACACCATGACACGAGAATTTTATATATTAGATTGCATGTCGCACTAGAGCGGTGCTGCACTGCGCGTTGCTGTGTGTCGCGGCATACTTGCCTCCGATATTTTGACGCGCAGCGCGACGCTCTGGGCACCGACGGTCAGTGTGACACAGTAAGCGGCGCGTCGCTTCAGTATGCATACTATTAATTGTTAAATTTATAGAATTTTGTCTTCGATATTCTGAAGTATGTGTGACACCGAGCAGTCATTAAGAAGGCGAGAAATCAAAAATAGTGATATTCACTTTTTTATGAAAATAACGGTAATGGTGGCTCAGGATTCTTGTATAACCCCTAAAATTATGAGCGTTACTACAATTATTGCGCTCGTTACCTTGACAAATATAAGATGTTAAGTCTCATGTGCCCAGTAATTTCACTAGCTACGGCGCCCTTTCATACCGAAACACGATAATGTTTTCACATTACTGTATCATGGCAGAAATAGTCGCCGTTGTGGAATCCATAATCCTGTGTAATTGGTACCTTGGTATTTCAGCACACAATAAATAAATAATGACCAAATCCTCGCCACTACCGCTCATCTTGTATTGTTGCTCGCACGCAAATTGATATAGAAATTATGCGAGCTGCCGCTTACTGCAGTTGTAATGCGATAGGTCCCGTCTAGCGACGTGAAGCGACGCACAGCACAGCACCGCTCTAGTGCGGTCCGGCCTTAAAATAAAACGCGACCAGAAAGTGTCCGAATCTTGTTAACTGCAAGCGTAGAAATATCCACTTCATTTTAGACCCTATGTGTTCATAATAGAAGTGCAATTTCGCACCCACGAACGCGTTATTGGAGGTCTATTACTACTCATACGTCAAAACTTCATAACAAGGCTGACTAACTATAAACTCTGCTCACTCGACGTGTTGAGCATTGTTTTGTCTCGGACACTTTGACTGGGAGTCTATTGTATCGTATACACTGACGTCTACTATTTACCACTGGATTGGCAGCTGTCAAAGTTGCCTGTTAGATTTACACAATTTTGGCGCTGTTGGCCATAGCGAGAGTCTGCGGTACTAAAACTAGTGATCACGACTCAGGACTTTAAACTTCGATAGATGGTGGAAAAGAATTCACAAAAAAAAAATATTTGTGTAGATACTTTATTACTTTGTTTCCTGAAGTAGGAATAACACGGAAAACGAACAAAATTAATTCAATATGCAAAAATACTGTACGCTTCTCTCGCAGCCATTTGCATTATACTTCAAAATTAGTTCTCTGGACGCTCGCGAGTGGCGCTTCAAATAGGCACAAAAAATTGGGTGTCAAACATATAGAATAGCCTGTCCAGTGGTATTTAGCTTGTTCAATGGTCAGTGATTGTACGTGTATGGTTTTTAACAAAAATTCAATTTCATCATGAGTAGCGATGTCTATACATTGTCATTTATGAAAATTTAATATACTGACACCTTAGATTCACTTTGTGGCATGACAATTGACACGGTAGTGGGTCAGGGATTGGAAATAATACTCCGCTTATAGGAACGAGTCTTTATTTGCGTTCACTTTTTTTGGAACTTGCACTACGCCGGTCTGCCGCTGTCCCTCTTGTGGGCGGCGGTACCTTCAACGCGTCACACCGCACCAAACACTAAGTCTCTTCTATCTTCTTCTTCTTGGAACACTTCCACTTTTTACTATTTCTTCTTTACACTTTCGAGTCAGAACTAGAACTGCCGTAGGCCACGCTTAGTACGGCTTATATACCCCCGGATCTGTTCCATTTTTAAAATGATTCTCCAATTCCATCTTTAATTCTTTTAACTATTTTTATCCTGCTTACACATTTTCCATCCCTTTTTTTCTGTTCGATTTGATCCTGAACTTACTAGAAATTTCCATTAACTTTACAAAACCCAAAAGATTCCATACACTGGTAGGTGTATCGAAC
Source organism: Leptidea juvernica (assembly GCA_949711755.1). Taxonomy (NCBI): domain Eukaryota; kingdom Metazoa; phylum Arthropoda; class Insecta; order Lepidoptera; family Pieridae; genus Leptidea; species Leptidea juvernica. The sequence goes on from CATIXQ010000020.1 coordinate 9,569,653, forward strand.
CCGGGTCTACAGCGTCTAAAGTAAACACTTTTACGCCAAAGCTACGAGTATTGCTGACGGAGATGTTGAAATTATCAATGTCTTGAAGTTTGACACTCTCGTCATTTACGTTGCAGCGTTGCTACGCAACACTGCCCCCCCCCCTAAGACATGATCGTCCCGATCATTATTGCTTCCGTAGTACTTAGCCACCCGATCAACATGTACGATTTTCGGGGGACTTCGAGGGGTACGCTGGATCCTGAGAGTCACATCATTTATCCTTGTGATTACTTTGTATGGTCTCTCCCAACTTGGTTGGAGTTTCGGAGACTTCCCCTTTCGCCTTACGGGATTGTGTAACCAAATCAAGGCTCCCACTTGAAAACTAGGACTATTAGCTCTTCGATCGTAGCGGGTCTTCATCCGTTCACTTGCCTTAAGCCCAGTTGTTCTAATTTCCTCGTAGATGTCAACCATCTTGTTCCGTAACTCATCCACATATTCTGTTATACTTTTCGGAGTATCTGGTGGACAGCCTGAGAGTAAATCAGCTGGCAATTTCAATTCCCTTCTAAAATTGGCGTACGCAGGAGTCACCGTAGTCGTCTCGTGTATTGCGGATCTATACGACATTAGAAACAGTGGAATGTACTCATCCCAGTTATCCTGATGTCTGTCCACTACTTTTGCCAGATGCCGCTCCAATGTTTGGTTAAACCTCTCCACCATCCCGTCCGACTGTGGATGATATGGCGTAGTTCTGGTCTTATGGATTCCCAAGATCTTGCAAACTTCTTGAAATAATTGTGACTCGAAGTTCCGCCCTTGATCACTGTGCATCTCCAAAGGCACACCGAATCTGCAGAAAACTTCATTCACCAGCTTCGTCGCAACGGTGACTGCTTCTTGATTAGGTAGAGCAAATGCTTCCGGCTACTTCGTGAAATAATCCATCACCACCATTATGTAACGGTTTCCAGCTTTGGTGACTGGAAACGGTCCGGCTATATCCAAAGCTACTCTCTCCCACGGAGCCCCAACATTATACAACTTCATAGCTCCTCTGTTCCGGGTCTGAGGTCCTTTAACAGATGCACAACTCTTGCATTTACGACACCAGTCTTCCACATCATCACGGCAATGCAACCAGTAAAATCGTTCTTTAATTTTTATGAGAGTTCTTTTTATTCCCAAATGTCCACCTGAAGAACTATCGTGATAAGCTCTCAGGATCTCGTTCACCTTCTTCCTGGGAACGACCAGTTGCAGATGGCAATCCTTTCCCTTCGGGGTTTCCCATTTCCGGCAGAGCAACCTGTCATGCATCACCAAACTGTCCCACTGTGCCCAGAGACTCTTGGTAGCCATGCTGTGTCTAGCTGCATCAGACCATTTTGGTTTAAATGATCCACTTGCTAGCCAATGTAAAAGTGGTTGAAGGTCCTTATCATTTTCCTGAGCTCTCCTCATTGCATCGTTGCTCCAGTTCTCATCGATCGAATCTGTTCTGATCAGCCGGATTATTGGATTTTCTTTCTCCTCCTGACGAATGCAATGTTTGCATTCCGTCGGACAAGGTCTTCTAGATAAAGCATCTGCGTTTCCATGAGTTTTTCCTCCTCGATGTTCGATTTCAAAGTTGCTCAATCCATCTGGCCACTTGTCCTTCCGGATTCTTGAATTCTAGTAGCGGCATGATCAGTCCTTACGAGGTATTTTCGACCCAACAAGTACTTTTTAAAATATTGTAATGTCTTCACCACGGCAAGTAACTCCCTACGAGTTACACAGTAGTTTCTCTCCGGCTTCGATAAAGATTTGCTAAAGTATGCAATTACAACTTCTTGACCAATCCCAGAATTGCTAGCATCAGTATCTACTATGAATCTTCCCTCCGTGTCAGGATATCCGAGGATAGGTGATTCACATAGTCGTTTCTTTAACTCTAAGAAAGCTTGTTCGCAGTCTTCATCCCAGGAAAAGGCTCTTTTCTCCTCCGTCAGTCGATGTAAGGGCTTAGCAACATCGGAAAACCCTTTCACAAAGCGTCGATAATAAGAGCATAGTCCAAGGAATGCTCTCACATGTGTCTTTTCTGTCGGCGTCGGCCAGTCCTTGACAGCACTTATCTTGGCAGGATCCGTGGCAACGCCTTGCTCCGAGATAACGTGCCCCAAGTAATTCACCTGACGTTGAAAGAAGGAACATTTCTTTGGAGTCAACTTCAAGTTGGCACCCTGCAGTTTTGCGAAGACTTTTTCGAGCTTCTTAAGATGATCTTCAAAACTTCGTCCCATAATGATTATGTCATCCAAGTAAACAAGGCAGTTTTCTCCCAACATACCTGCCAGCACATACTCCATCAACCTTTCGAAAGTAGCTGGGGAATTGCATAATCCGAAGGGCATTGTTTTGAACTGCCATAACCCTTTTCCGGTTGAAAAAGCCGTCTTCTCCTTATCTTTAGGGTCCAGATCAACTTGCCAGTAGCCACTTTTCAAATCCAGAGTAGAGAACCACGTCATGCCACAAAGTGAATCTAAGGTGTCATCGATTCTTGGCAATGGATAACTGTCCTTCTTAGTAACATCATTCAGACGCCGATAGTCCACACAAAATCTAGTTGATCCATCCTTCTTCTTCACCAGAACCACTGGAGAACACCATGGACTCGACGACGGTTCTATCACACCATTTTCTTTCATATCCCGAATCATGTCTTCCACTTCTTGTTCGCGTGCAAACGGAATACGTCTTGGTCTCTGCCGTATCGGAATGGTGTCTCCTGTGTCGATCTTGTGTTTCACCAAACCAATTCTTCCGATGTCTCCGTCGTTCTTCGAGAACATCCCGGCGTAGCGTAACAGGAAATTTCTCACTTTTATTAATTGTAGCTTGGTAAGATTGTCCTTACAGCCAACCAGAAGTTTCTGTATGTTCACATCCTGGCTTGCAGCTACGGTCTTCCTCCCTTCTTCACACTTTCTTAACCAAGCTATTTCCTCACAAGCTCCGATCACTGTCCCCTTCCTAACGATTTGCTTCTCTTCATGAGGATTAAACACGGGAACCATCGCAATTTGGGAGTTTCCCACAACAGTCCTGGCTGGGATCCATGTCGTGTCCGATGTCTCTCTTTCAATTATAGCGCAATTACAGGATCTTCCTCTGTCATCCCTTGGCAGGACTACCGGGACTAAGGTCTGCGACCTCGGATTTAAGGTAGTGTCCCTCAAGCACAGCACTTTTCCAAAAATTCCGCCTTTTATTGGAATTTCTTCATCTCCATGCTTCAATACACCACTATGTATGTTTCATGTTAATGGTACACTGATGATTTCGAAGAAAATCCAACCCAATGATGCAGTCATCTGTGATATCCGCGATTACCACTTTTTGCCAGTACAACGTATCCCCGATTTTCATGGCCACGATCTTCTCTCCCTGGACTGGTATGCGCTGGCCGGTAGCTGTTGTGAGTGTTAGGCTTACATTTTCTCGCATATATCGTCTTCCGATACTCTCTAGTCTTCTTTGGCTAACGAATGTACGTGAGGCTCCCGTATCCAAAGTGAAACGGGAAAATTTTCCATTTATCATTCATGCTCCAGCGGTGATGTTGAGACCACCGCATCCTTCCTGCTTTGCGTTATGCTCTAAAGCCTGGGGCAAGTGCTCCTAATGTGTCCTCGCTCCCCACATCCATAGCATACTGGGTTATATGCTTGCCTTCGGCTGGAATCTGCTGGTACAATTTTGCGGAGTCTTAACGCCCGAGAATCGTGGCGAACCACTTCCACTTCCAACGCATGTGCCACCGCTTCCTTCAAGCTAGTATGATGACTTAATCGTATGGCTGCTCTTACTTCGGCGTCCCGTATTCCATCGATGAACACTTGGAGCAACATTTCTTCTATTTCAGCTGGCGACGACTGATATGCTTTACGCACTAGCTTCTCAGCTTCCACGGACCACTGCTGCAGAGTTTCGTTGGCCCTTTGACCGCGGTCCTTAAGTTGCGCCCGATACACATGCTCAAGGTGTTTATCGCCATAACGTACCTCCAACGCGTCAAGAAGGTCTGTGTAGGTCACTTCCTGCTTCCCAGCGCCGAGTGCTTCCAATACGGAGAGTGAATCGTCACGGAGAGCTAGTGTGAGGGCAGAGTGCGCTTCTTGGTCACTCCAACCGCAGGCTCTTCTGACCGTTTCCAGTTGTAGCTAGAAGGCAGGCCAGGAAGACTTGCCGTCGTAGGGAGGTACTTTTAAATTTCTGGTCGATGTGGTTCTGCAGGTGACCCCTGTGTAGGTTGAAGGACACACGACCCTCCCACTGAGCTGATGAATGGTTAATTCCATCTCTCCCATCTTACGTTGAAAGTTTTCTTCAACTTTGTCCATCTTCTTTTCCACACTTTCAATCCGGGCGGAGTTTTTCTGCACAACGGATAAAATGTCTTTGGAGAGGCCTTCATGCAGGCCTCGCAGCTGCTCCTCCTGTCGGCGTGCTTGTTCCTCCTGTTGGCGCGGTTGCTCCTCTTTCAAGCCCTGTAGCTGTTCTTCCTGTCGGCGCGCTTCGGCCGCGGCAGCTGCTCCCGCTCGCGTGGTCACTCCCTTCTCGTTCCTGGGCACTAATGGCATCTTTCCAATCCCACTTCTGACACCAATTGACACGGTAGTGGGTCAGGGATTGGAAATAATACTCCGCTTATAGGAACGAGTCTTTATTTGCGTTCACTTTTTTTCAAACTTGCACTACGCCGGTCTGCCGCTGTCTCTCTTGTGGGTGGCGGTACCTCCAACGCGTCACACCGCACCAAACACTAAGTCTCTTCTATCTTCTTGGAACACATCCACTTTTCACTATTGCTTCTTTTCTTCTTCTTCTTCTTCTTTACACTTTCAAGTCAGAACTAGAACTGCTGTAGGCCACGCTTAGTATGGCTTATATACCCCCGGATCTGTTCTATTTTTAAAATGATTCTCCCATTCCATCTTTAAATTTAAATTGTACTAGAAAATTCTTTTAACTATTTTTATCCTGCTTACACATTTTCCATCCCTTTTTTTCTGTTCGATTAGATCCTGAACTTACTAGAAATTTCCATTAAGTTTACAAAACCCAAAAAATTCCATACACTGGTAGGTGTATCGAACCCGGGTCTACAGCGTCTAAAGTAAACACTTTTACGCCAAAGCTACGAGTATTGCTGTCGGAGCCGTTGAAATTATCAATGTCTTGAAGTTTGACACTCTCGTCATTTACGTTGCAGCGTTGCTACGCAACAATACGTTCACATAAATCGTCACCTTTTTGCTCTTAATAGTGATTTTCATTATTATAACACTAGAAATAAGGGATGGCTTGTAACTAATTCTAGTAGCCTTCATAAGATACATAATAGCTTTAAGGGTAAATGTATACACTTCTATAATAAAGTCCCAGCCACTGTTCAGGCATAATCTATAAATAAATTTAAATGTTTTATAAAAAAATGGCTCTGTCGTAAATCCTATTACTCCACTGCTGAATATCTAAATGATCGGACAGCCTCGGACTAGATTGTGATTATTTTATAGCAATAGAAATGACTGTACAATATTGTATATTTTTATTGAAAAGAGCGCAAAAAAGAATGCTCTGAGAGTTTCTTGCGCTGCTTCTTCTCTCTCAGAGCGCCATTTGTTTCCGAAGCAGTAGTAGTATCTAGTAGTTATTACAAATGACATCAAAAAGAATTCTAAAGGAATCAATTTTGAGAAAATAAATGCCTTTTATGTCTATATTGAATAGCTAGCACAATATGTGATTTGTATAGTTTATTTTCATTATTAAGAGGATTCTATAGGACATTAAATGAAAATTGTTATGTTTTAAACAAAAATTTTGTATCTATGAAGTACATAATATTGTTTTTTTTATTCAATACTAGATAATATGTACAATACACTGTGGCAGGATGTTTAAAATACACTTTTCATAGTGAAAACTTTTCTGTAATGTAACTCTTAATTTCCTTTGTCGAGCTAGCTCGATACTGGATAATTATTTAATAAAATTTAGGTCATTTCATAGGAAATTTAATTTTCTAGACCATAGAATAATAAGCATTATTTGCTAAAAACAAATTTTAATAGTTTTTAAAAAGAAATTATTATAACTGCGCTCAGTGCCGTGCGCTTATCTACTATATGAAAAAAATAATAATTTTTGTTTTGCGAATATAATATGATGTGAGATGTTTGCGTGCGAGGTGATATGACGTCACCTTTGTAACTTCTATGCAGCTGTTTAAATATTTTGTGAAGTAATTGCAATCATTGTTAAGTATTACGTCACAGTTATCGTAAGCTATTTTGATAAAGAAGTAGCCTTAAAAATAAACGAAACGTCGATGGCGTAATAGATTGAACCATTGACTCTCACCACGGAGCACCCGGTTCGATCCTCGCCCGCCACGTACCAGTGGCTTTTCAGTTTTTTTTATTCATAATATTATCATTTAGAGTACCCCGTAGATGTGAGCATAAATGTGTTAGTAAACCCTTATTTAGCATTCCGCATAGCAGGACCGTTTATGTTAAAAATTGTTTTATCAGAAGAGTGTGTAATTATATTGACACGGGAGTGGGTCAGGGATTGGAAATAATACTCCGCTTATAGGAACGAGTCTTTATTTGCGTTCACTTTTTCTGAACTTGCACTTCGCCGGTCTGCCGCTGTTCTATCTTGTGGGCGGCGGTACCTTCAACGCGTCACACCGCACCGAACACTAAGTCTCTTCTATCTTCTTCTTCTTGGAACACTTCCACTTTTCACTACTGCTTCTTTTCTTCTTCTTCTTCTTTACAACTCCGAGTCAGAACTAGAACTGCCGTAGGCCACGCTTAGTACGGCTTATATACCCCCGGATCCGTACTATTTTCAAAATGATTCTCCCATTCCATGTTTAAATTTAAATTTTACTAGAAAATTCTTTTAACTATTTTTATCCTGCTTACACATTTTCCATCCCTTTTTTTCTGTTCGATTTGATCCTGAACTAACTAGAAATTTCCTTTAACTTCACAAAACCCAAAAAAAATCCATACACTGGTAGGTGTATCGAACCCGGGTCTACAGCGTCTAAAGTAAACACTTTTCCGCTGAGCTACGAGTAATGCTGACGGAGCTGTTGACATTAACAATCTCTTGAAGTTTGACAACTCTCGTCATATACTTCGAAGGGTTGCTACTCAACAATATGAATACCGAACTTTGCCACTTAGACCTTTTTATGTTTAAGTCATTAGCTTCATTTAAAAATGCTGTAACCATACATTTAAGAACTTTTAACCAAATTTAGAATTATATTATTTGTTGTAACTTACTAATTTTCATATCTGTATTGGCTGTTTTAAAAATTAGGGAACTTTAGGTCTAGATTTAATATCCTGTTTATGTAATCAATTTATGAATGTGACTGTTTGTTTCTGTTGAATAAATAAATAAATAAATTATGTTCTTTTATACGATTTATAAATTGTCAACGTTTTTGTGATTACTCTTGTGTTTCAAGAGGTTTATATATAACTAGCGGACCCGACAGACGTTGTTCATAATAAATAAAATACTGTTTTTATGAATTTGTCAATAATATTTCATATTATCAATAATAAATGTTACGTAAAACACACTCCCTGAAGGCCAACCATAAACTTTCAATTAGCGATTGAATTCCGATGCAGTTCAGTTAGGTGTTTACCTTAGGTGTTTTCGTAAAATAAACTGATTAAAAAAATTATGAAATCACCTCCATTCATGTTTAATTTGACAGTCCGAGCACAGAGTACATTTTTTTAAATTCGTTCTCGCAAACAGGCTATAGCCAGGGGACTTACTGCCTTGTCTTTGGTATTTTCATTTTCGGATTTGTTTTCAGTATTTTGTTTTGCAAAAAAAATCCAATAAAGTATTCTCATCTCATCTTTCATCAATTCTATTTTTCTTTTCTGTATATTTTATATTATGTTGTCACAATTTTTAAAAGTTATTAACAAAACGATTCACTTTCCGCTAAGAAAGTTGGAACTTTTTTGAATCGCTCACTTTAACACATAAGCTATCCAGTTTAGGTTGAAATAATACTACTTGGTACGAATGAATGAACAAACATGAAACCTGGTGTTCACATTATGGTTATGAACGTTTTTTTTCAAATTCACTTAGTGCCCATGGTACATGCAGAACATTATCAAGAATATATTGAGTAGCAACAGTCAAGATATTAATTTCTTTAAATATTGCGGTCTATGATTCATTAGGACCTAGGTTATAAATAGCCCTCTTCTGCAGCATATATATTGTATTAATATCGGCAGCGTTGCCCCATAGCAATACACCATAGGACATAATACAATTAGTCCATTAAAATGTTACAATTTAAGGACCGAATATTGCATATTTTAGAGGACGCAATTTTATTTTTGGGTCATATGTGGGGGGTCAAAGGTCAATATTTGGATGCCTATACAAGCTTCCAAGCCTCCAGCACCCCCTGAAATTAATTTTCTGCAAATACAAACGAAATTGTGGAAGTATGAGTGGCTGCAGAAAAGCAGGCCTAGAATGCTAGAAGATGAACTTCCACTTATGGGTCCAAATTTAACTCCTGTCATTCCCCAAACCTACACATTCAACGCTCAATTATATTCTGAGCCACTGCTTGGACCATCGAAGAAAAAAAGAATAATATAGCTAGCTAATAACTGATTGAAAATATAATTCTGTCGAGAATTACCTCATCGGCAAGATGTCTGTGGAGTAGGCCTACTAGGAATACCACGTAAAAAAAACGCACCGCACCTCTAAATATGATAAAACTAAGTTAAACAGTTCGTTTTAACAGTATTCTCGTGAGCATTGACGATCCCGGTCAACTTTGGAGCACTGTAACAGCGTTTTAAATAAAGGAAATTAAAAAAATAATACAGAAAATTTCCTTAAAAGACCATCTACGAAATTGGTTTAATGTGATTTTTTTGTAAAATGTATAAATAGAAATATTAGAGCAAAAAAGAAATTTTCTCACTTATTTGCTTATAACTTCATTCATTTTAAATTTAGTGGAAAAAGTCACATGAACATTTTTGTAGGCAAAGAGATTTGCTACAAATTATGCCTTTTCGATTTTTTGTAGGATGCATAGTTTCCGAGACATTGCGAAAATGGTGTTTGCACCCCTTTTTCCAAGATGGCGGCCAGGTGACAAGGGTGGCAACCCCACAAACTTGGGGCTAAGCTTCTATTGACCCCCCACATATGTCCCAAAAATAAAATTGCATCCTCTAAAGAATGCATAGCTCATGTAACATGTTCTTTAATTCAGATAGTGTTAGGGTCTTGGATAGGATTATACCCACACATACAAGGTAGGCCTATTTTTATAAATTTCTTCTAAATGGGTGAAATCTTACAACTGACATTTTAATCTGTCTATATGTCGACTGAATAATTGGTGACCCCGACGTGATGACGACGTGATGCAGACATTATGAAGACGTAATACACTGCAGCGAAGATACGCCACGTGCACAACATAGCCAGGAAAGTGCCCAGTCATTCACATACTTATATCCTTTTCAATTCTTCCAACTGTGATTTTTCCCTTCTTGTTTGCCTGAATAGCATTGCCAATTCTTCTTTATTTGTTTATTGCAACTATTCAAGCTAAAGCCGCGCAGCCCACTTTCATACTGTTATACGTTATTCATAGTAATTATTAATTATTACACTTTTAAATCAGCTTAACGATACATTCAATTTACATTTTGCCATTAATAATTGTACAAGAAAGCCATACATTTTCTGCTTTCTTCATTCGAGTGCAAGACAACTTTAATTTTTTTTTTGCTTTAGAACAATTGAATGTCGAATCTTCAATTAACTATTAAACACAGACAAAACCAAAGGTGAGGCTATCCGTTTGCTTAAACCCAGTTCGTTACTTATAATTTCTACTGTGCATTCCAGTACCTAAGCCGCGCCGCCGCGCCACATGGCCACGTTACTCGCATGCTAATCGCCGCTATTGTTCTCGAGCTCATCAGCTATTTCATACCTACATCAGTAGCAGCGTCTGCACGAGCACCAGGTTTTGCGGCGTAAACTGGCTTGAATTTACGTATCGTTCTGATTATGTTTTTTATTGTTATTATTATTTGATCTACTTTATTTTTCTTGTTTGGTTCAATTACTGTAGTTTTTAATAATCAATATGTCAAGAAGTGGTGAACAATCCTCTAAATCACCTTTAGAAGGTGACCACTTAAGATTAAATATTCCTCCAACAATTGTTAATCGTGATATAAAAGATTTAAATGCGAATCGAAGTTCGATAAAAGGTCGTATCACTAAATATAAAAATTTTATAAGTGCATTCAGTGAGTCTGAACCTATTACGCGTGCTAATTATTATATGATTAACCAGAGATTTGAGCGTTTACGTGAAATATTGACGCAGTTTGACGAAGTGCAATCGGACTAGTAGAATGGTAGAATCTATATACCACCATAACTTGGACGGTGAACTAGACATTAGGGAAAATATTGAATCCGACATTTATTTACTTATTGCACAAACTCAATGTTTTCTTGAAAAACATTAGAATAATTTCAAAATGAACAAGTCCGAAGGCGACGATTCTCATTCGGTCTGTCGCAATTCATGCAATCAAAATTATAGTACTATGGGGTTTCAACTACCAACTATAAAAATTGCGAACTTTGATGGTTCTTATTATAAATGGCTAGAATTTCGAGACACATTTTCAGCACTAATTCACAACAATGACAGAATTGAACCAATACACAAATTCTATTATTTAAATTCCTACCTTGAAGGAGAAGCTTCTCGTGTCATCAGTAATTTGGAGGTTAGCTCAGCCAATTATAAGTAAGCTTGGAGTCTCCTCTGTGAGAGATATAACAATGTTAAACAGCTAATCAGTAACCATTTGCATTCTTTAGTCAACATCCAGCCGGTACAGCGTGATTCTGCCAAAGGCTTACGATTCATCATTGATCATGTTTCAAAGAATTTACGTGCATTAAATACGCTGGGTGAAAAAACCGAATCATGGGATTCTTTGGTAATATATTTAGTCGCAGCCAAACTCGTCAGTCTAACTAGCTTTAAATGGGAAGAACGTAAGAATAGCTTCAGTGAAAGTCCTTCCTTAAATGCTTTTTTTTTCCAGTTTTTGAAAAGTCGTTCTAGAATCAATACGTCATAATAAGCCCGAACGACACAACCATAATTATAAAAGTGAACCACACTCATCTTTTCATAAGTCTGATAAATCTCACGTTAAATCTTATGCAGTTTCAGCCTCGCCTGCACCCTCTTCCGTGGCATGTGTTCTGTGCAACATTAAAATTCTTCGCTCCAAAGTAGTTCTTAATTCAAAAAATCCGTTGATTTCATTGAATCCATTTCTGGATACTGAAGACATATTAAGAGTCGGTGGACGTTTGATATTATCTTGTTATCCATATGAACAACGTCACCAAATACTGCTTCATGCCAAACATAGGCTTACAAAATTATTGTTTCAGCAAGAGCACTTGCGTCTTCTTCACGCTGGCCCACACCTGTTACTTTATACCATAAGAGAATCCATTTGGCCTATTGCAGGCAGAGACTTAGCTCGCACAACAGCGAGGCAATGTGTTAGGTGTAGAAAGGCTTGCGGTAAAACACAAAGTCCTATCATGGGTGCATGACCAGAACAGCGTGTAAATCCCGGTTTTCCCTTTGCTAGTGTAGCTGTCGATTTCGCTGGACCATTTTTGATTACCGACCGAAAGGGAAGGGGATGTAAAATTACGAAATGTTATCTATGTTTGTTTGTATGCCTAGGTATAAATGTTTATATTTGGAGGCTGTCAGTGAGCTTTCAACGGAAGCTTTCATTTTGGCTTTGCGCCGTTTTATCTCTCGCAGAGGTAAACCAATAGAAATATTTTGCGATAACGGTTGTAACTTCGTTGGAGCCGCAAAAAAAGTAGGAGACCTTATCACTCGTAGTGCTGATGATATGATAGTTTTCATCCGGAGAGGGTATTAAATTTAACTTCCAGCCAGCGTATTCCCCACACTTTCGTGGACTTGTAGAGTCATGTGTTCGACCAGCTAAGCATCTTCTGAAACGCATTCTAGGGCAGACACATTTAACATTTGAGGAATTGGCAACTCTATTTAGTCAGATAGAAGCGATCCTGAACAGTCGTCCTATCTGTTCCCTATCATCCAGCCCTGATGACTTCCATCCTTTAACCCCAGGGCACTTTCTAATAGGAAGACCATTGATGTCCCTACCTTCACGGGACCTGCAGACTAGTGTCAATAAAAGTGACCGCTTTCGACGTCTGGAGTCGCTGCGCCAAAGTTTTTGGAAACGGTGGCAGCTAGAGTATATTTCTTACCTACAACAAAGAAATAAGTGGCGTGTCCCAAGTATACCGATGTAGCCTGGCGATTTGGTTCTTTTAAAAGAAGATAATGCTCCACCGATGCAATGGAAGATGGGGCGAATAGTTTGTCTGTTCCCAGGTAAAGATGGAGTAGCTCGTGTAGCAGAGGTGAAAACCACTACTGGCACTTACTGTCGAGGTGTCTCGTATCTCTGCCCATTATTGGAGCCATCAGCAGCTGCCAATTTGGAAGCAGGAGCTTCCAAGGCCCCGGAGGATGTTGTGGCACATCACTAGCGCCTCGGGTGTGGCGCGAGAACGAAGCCTTCTGTCCCCACCATTCTGTTTGCCATCGACGGTCAACCGACGCGCACGCATCTTATTTAAGAAACCTATCGGCCGCGGCACTCAAGTCATATTTGTAAAAGTCATTTAATATACACTAGATTCAAAACAGTTTTGAAGTATTTATTTATACATTCCCGAGAAGGAACATTGGTAACAGTAGGAATGACTATAACATAAATAATTATAAATGGCTTCAATTAATTACTAATGTTTTAAGATTTAATAATATCATTAATGGTGAAAAGTAATTTTCAGGTGAGTTAGCATCAAGTAATAAGAAAAAAAGAAAGACCCATAAATGAACGAGATAAAAACAGTATTGATGCTCGAAAATGCTTCAAAAAGGAGCATTTTAATGGAATTGAAATATATAAAACACATAAACGATATTAATAAAGGTTTTTATACTAGCAGTAATAATAAAGATAATTGTATGAAGCCATTATCGCAGTTATAAATATCTAAACGGGTAATAAATGTTATGGCATCCTGAATTTCGCTGACTGAATAATTTATTATACCTATACTGCCTACTCATTGGAAAAATAATTTAAATTAGGGATAAAAGTATGAAACTGCCGATTTGTACTGAAAAATTTAAATTTGAAAAATCAAAATTCTTTATCATCTATACATTGCTGCCCTCTAATAGGAATCTCATTTATGCACTTACGATAGAACTGTGGTGATCTAGATTCGACAACCTCCGGACAAGAAAACTTTTATCACGTAGAAAATTGTCTAAATCACGAAAAAAATGGTAGTCCGTTGGAGCAACGTCTGGCGAATACGGAGAATGTGACGAATGGTTTCTAATTGCAGTTCCTGTAGAGGTAACGGTTTCTCGTGCTGTATGAGGTCTCGCGTTGTGATGGAGTAATAATGGGTGAAGATCGATTCATGAGTCGGGGCTGTTTCACTGCTAGTTTTGCTATCATTATTCTGAGCTCGGAGGAGTAGACATCTGCCGTTATTGCTTGACCAGATCGGAGAAATTATTTGCCGAAATTTTGTGCCTATTTGAAGCGCCATTTACGAGCGTCCAGAGAACTAATTTAGACGTATAATACAAATGGCTGCGAAAGGAACGTACAATATTTCCTATAATTTGGTTCGTTTTCCATGTTGTTTATACTTCAAGAATCAACGTAATATAACATTTTTTTCTGTAGATAGTTTCCCATCGTCTATCGATGTTTGCTGAGGTTGTCTTCAATAGTTTTAGTACCGCAGACTCGGCGCAAAATGGCGAATATCAAACGCCCAAACAAAAGCACTTTGACAGCCGCCAGTGAAAGTAAAGACAAATATTTGCGGAATTAACACTAAAGAAAACTTAAAACATTTGGATAATAATTATGGCTTTCCGCAAAGTAACGCCTACTTCGATAAATTTTCTAAAACATAGGGACATACGTAACGCGAGTGTTTCATGTAACCAAAATAATAAACCTAGTCTGTTTTCATGCGTTGCCTAACAGCAGGAGGCTCTATCTAAACGTACAAATTATCTAAGGTGTGAACATAAAACAAGAATAACTTTTTCACATTGCGAAAACAAAACATCACACAATAAAAGCAAACCCTTCATTTCTATCAAAAAGTATTTGTAATTGCAGTCGACATAAAAAGCCTTCTTTAGCAATTCAAAGCTGAAAAACAAAAGTGATTCTATAAAATACTTCATTCGTAGCCTTTTTATTTAGCAGCCTTCATTAAGCTTACAAAATAATACAGCCATGTTTGAACTCGGTGCTTGGTACAATTATGATTTTAAGCCTTTGTTCAATTTGCATAATTTCCGTTTTTAAATTAGTAGCTAACTGCGTTTTGTAAAGCTACGGTTTGTTGTATTTGCTTTGTAGATTTGGTAATTATTTTCAGTGTTGTTGCTTATTTTGTTCATTGTTAGGATTCGGTAGGGAAAGGGGAAACCCAGGTGAAGTTATTTATGAAATATATGTACAAATGAACCGTCGTATTATGAGGCTCCATTGCACAGGATGCCGGCTGCCGTGAAGCAGTAATGTGTAAGCATTACTGTGTTTCGGTCACAAGGGCGCCGTAGCTAGTGAAATTACTGGGCAAATGAGACTAGCGCAGTTGCAATGCCGCTCAGAATTTTTGTGGTTTTTCAAGAATCCTTAGCGGCACTGCATTGTAATGGTCAGGGCGTATTAATTACCATCAGCTGAACGTTCTGCTCGTCTCATCCCTTATTTTCATAAAAATATAAATATATATATGTGTGTTACGAGCCAAGCCTGATTTCAGGCCACCCTAGTTTTTCCTAGACCAAAACAGTTCATCTTTTAGGCGATAGAATAAACCGGTACAGACTGGGTTAAACTAGTTTCTTCTATCGACTTTAAGACAAACCCGTTAAGCCTAGGCTGAACTAATTCGGCCTCATCAAAAATGGTTTTAATTGAAGGCAGAATGTGTATTATTTACAATGTAATTATCAGTTTCAGGCTCAACTAGTTGTAGCTCACAGCGCAGTGAGTGGTTTACAACGGTATTTAAGACACAACTTCGGAAGTGGTTTCTCGAACATACATTTTAGTCAGTGGAGGAGTTTTAAAAGACGCCAGTTATTTGACTAAGGCCCTCTTTCACCACATTCAAGTAAACTATCAAGTAAGCTAATCACTGAGTAAAGTCAATAGTAACATAATATGCGAATTTCATGACCTTAAAGTAACACTAATCTTAAGATTAACTATCCCGTAACTAACTTGCCACATCGTCTGCCAATTAGCACGGTTACTTGACAGTTGCGTGATATTATGTGCCTACTATTATTATCATTTGTGCATGTTTTCAGAGGTAACATAAAAATAAATTATTAGATATGGATTTATTCGATTTGATTGATCATCAATTGGACGAGTTAAGATTATTGTTCCATGGAACAAATACCAAGATGCGTATATTTAAATTCCAAGATATCACCATATTTCTATTTAATAATACCAAAATATCCCTCTCGTGTAAAGTATGCACTTCTCTCTCTTTTAATTTTATCCATAATAATGATAATCACACAAGTAACCACTTAATGACAAAAACTGTATTATACTATTTCCAGATGCTTTCTAGTTTCAAAGGTTACAACATCTGGCGCTAAACAGTGAAATGAACGCTCAACATTTAACAAAATCATAAATGACAATCTGCAATGACGTTTGACAAGTGATATTTGACGTAAAATTGAACGAATATGACGTGTGATAGATTCATTACTCACTTAACCAATCAGTAGTTACTCAAGACATAATTTTCGCTTGTGAAATTGGCAAGAGATACTCATAACATGTAGCTTCCAATTAACGTTACTTGAGAAGTTACTAATCACAGCTTTACTTGGACATGGTGAACGAGGCCCTAAGTAATACTTACATAGATACACTTATTTTACAATACGTACATTGATATATATTTAACATAAAAACAATTACATAATATTGTATTATTGTGAGTTAGGTACTTCCATACCTATCTTAAATGATAATTAGAATTTTTAATTTACTTATTTTTTGACTTGTAACAATGGTGTTATTAATAAATGATTTGATTTGTGTAATGCTGATTACGACTTGTAAATGAGAATCGTTTACACTTATAATAGATTCGCTTTCCTTTTCTATCTTTGCTGTCTCTCCGTTAAAGATGTACTTCTCTTTCGCACGTTGTAAGGGGGGCAACACACGAGACATTTATCTATCTTCAAACAGATACTGTCTCCACTGATATGTTTGCCTGGTACCAATAAAGCATAATAACTTCATGGTAATATTGTCGGCGTAAAATCGCTTGCATCATAAAACTAAGTGAATGAATGAATGAATGAATACTTTATTAATAACAAACACAAACCACACAAAACAATACAAGTAAAAAAAACTTATAGAGGAAAAAAAATAAAGTACTAATAACAATAAAAAATACAAATGGAGAAAAAAATCTATATATATATATTTTTTTTAAAATCTATATATATATAGTTTCTGTTATATATATAACAGAAACAAACAAAAAGTTCGATCCCATTATGTATTTTTAATAGATATATCTAATAATATAAGACTTATGCACACAATTTGTGAGCAGATAGGTTTTTAACTTTTTTCCGGAAAGTTCCAACAGTCTTCTTCCAAAAGTCTTTAAATTATTTGAACAACACATTCTCAAACAGAATTGAATATGTACATAAAACCTCTAGCACTCATATAAAGTGCGAGGGTCTTTTTATACCATTCACCTCACAGACTGCATAGTGGAAGTTTGTGAAGTTTGGAACTTCTAGCGAATAATTTCTAATTCAAACCCAACAGACCGCTTAGCTATTCTGAAAGGTTGCTTAAGCACTTTGAATTGTCGCTTTGTGTGCATTTTTGTAATAAATTGTGCTTCGAAGTTCAAATTTAACGACAATTTAAAATGCAATTTAGAGCGCTTTCGCACTATGTCCTATCCGAATCCTTACCCGTGAAAACACGGTGTAGTCGTAGAACTATTTCTAACGGTTGACAGAAAGAAATCGGATGATGGAAGCCGGATCTAGTGCGTAAAATACCGTAGAGATAGTTCTACGAGTACTTCGGACCATGTTTTCACGGGTACGGATTCATGTTAAGTGCTACGCGCTGCCTTTTATAATGCGGTACTGCTCAGGATTTTTAAATCAAGCCAAATTTCTGCGGCATTACAATTGCGCTCGTTTCTTTGAGCCAGAAGATGCTATCAGTTATCTACTAGCTACGGCATCCATTAACCCGAAACACAATAATGCTAGCATATCACTACTTCACGGCGGATTAAGGCGGCGCAATTTTGAATAATTATGAGTTTTTTCCAGGATTCGTCACCTGATACGATGTTGTATACAGCATTTGAGGATCCTGCGTGGAATCTTTCGAGATTTCTGACGCACCAAGTAACGCGAGCCGCTTTTTGCTCTTCATAGAGCAAATGCGGTATCCATCAGGAAAACAACTTTATTACAACTAATTGTTCATGCAATATTATTTGTATTTGACTCATGCCAATGTCTAAAGTTGCCTGAATTTCGCGGTATGTCACATGTCGATCTTCCTCAATCAGCTTACGCACAGCATCAACGTTTTCTTTGGTGACTGCAGTTTTGGACGACCTTGACGGGGATCATCACTGAGCTTGACACGTCCACGTTGAAATTCAGCAAACCAGCGATAAATTGTGGTTTTGGATCGGTCTTCATCACCAAATGCAGAAATCATCCGGTCAACACACTGTTTTTGTGTTAAACCACTTCGTAGTCATAATAAATCATTGCTCTAGAATTTTCTCGACTCAATTCCATTTTCTCAACGACTAAACAAGTTTGACAAGACCGAGAATCTTTTTTTAAATAAATAAAGGGTATTCGATTTTTAAAACTAAGGAGTTTTCAATTAAAAAGATTTTAATATGACAGGAACAGTGGAAATATTCCATTCCTGATACTTTTAGTGCAGCCTATGTAGTCCAACAATGTTGAGGTAGATCGCCAGCAATTCAAGCTTGAGCACCCCTGGAGTAGTGCCTCTCCTAAATCTCTTTTCGCTTCTTAAAAAGGCTTTTCTCATCCAGTCTGGTCCAACTGTATGAGTAAAACTATCATATCACTCCATCCTTCCCATGGTATCCATTCCGTAACTATTTTCGTCCACCTTGAATTGTCCAATCTGCATATATGACCGCATACGAAACATATATGTATAAATATATGTGTGTGTTAACGGCCAGACTCGATTTTAGTTTGTAGAAAGGCCTATAGGAGAAAACTTTAACCTAGTCTATACCGGTTTATCGTATCGCCTAAAAGATGAAGTGATTTGGCCTAGGAAAATAGTAGTTTGTCCTAAAATCGGGTTGGGCCGGTAACATATATACAGATATTTATATCAAAATTTTCTTGCCTTGTATGACAACAAATTAAGGATTTAAGGCTTTGAGCGAGAACAAAATATTATTACATCTTTTGTTGAACTGCATGAATGAATGTGCTGAACTTGTGTTTTTGTACAATAAATGTTGGTGTTAATGAAATCTACTGTCAATCACCATCAATTAGTCAAACTATTTTTTTTGTCCACCCTACTTCCAAATAGTTTTCCAGTTCATTCCATAATAGATCTATTAGGTGTATTATGGAATGAACTGGAATCAAAAAATCTCACTTGACTTCGGACCTTTTGTGACAGAGCTCAAGATCCGTGCCGGGACCTATATTTACACTGTCATAAAGCTGGTCTTTCAATTATGCTTCATTTTTCCAATAATATTAAGTGGTTTATTTATTTATTTATATAGATTCACCAGTGGTAATTACAATAATACATTTATAATTATGCTAATTTACAAGGGTCTTATTACTAAATGCATTACCTTTTAAGGTGTATGCTAAATTATGTGTGAAATAGTTATATAAAATAAATATAACTTACAAAACAACGATTCTATGATATTGTAATGAAATTAGGAAATAAACAAAATAAAAATAAAATAAAATAAAAAACAAGTCAAGATAAACGTATTAAACAAATCAATATTATATATTAATTATTTATTTACAATACATTTTTCTACATTTTTACGAAACCTTGGCAACGAATCACTGAATGGATCTAAGCATTTATAATCGTTTATAATTTTTCATAATCGCGACACAGGTGAATTGATCCCCAAAATAGTTCAGCGAGAAGATCTTTCAAATAAGTTCACAGGTTTACTTGGGCACTCTAAAATTAAACATAGACACAAGAAAGGAGTTGTAATAAATGTTGTTAATACTTTTGTATAAGAAAAGTAAATCCAATATGTCCCTACGTTGTTACAGAGTTAGTATATTAAAATATGTAAGTCTTTCAGAGTATGTTGCGAGTGATCTAGATTTCCCAATTGAGAGAGCCAAGTGATAAAGAAAACGCTTCTGGATTCTTTCGATTCTGAGACAATGGCAAGCGTAGTGTGGTCTCCAGACGATACTGCCGTATACCAAAATACTCACAACCAGACTTTTATATAGGATCACCTTCGTACGCCAGTTCCTAAAAACTTTGCCATTGCAAATTACAAATCCCAGCATTTTAGAGGCTCTGCTTACAATAGAGTCTATGTGCGGTATAAACGTAAGTTTGCTATCAAATATAACACCCAAATCCTTAATAGTATCTACTGTACTGAGAGGCATATTATCAAAATAGTATGCAGTTGTAATATTACTTTTGCATTTTGTGAACGTTATATGAAAGCATTTATTTTTATTCAGCATCATACCATTAAGCTCGCACCATCTAAATAAACTATTCAGGTCTGAGTGCAATGCGGTAACATCATCGGGACCATTGATGATCTTAAGAATTTTTAGGTCATCAGCAAACATAAATGGTGTGCAGTACTTAAGGCAGTTTGGAAGGTCGTTGATAAATATGTTAAATGAATTTAGAAGAAATTTCACACGATCATCATACATACGAAAATAGACGATGTTTTTTTTTAACCAGTGCGTGTTGCCAGTTGTGACTTGTCGCTCGGAGGAAATTGGTGATGGTTATGCTCCAAGTTTCCCTGCGAGATCAGAAATGAGGAGATCAGTAGGACAACCAAAGTCACTGACTTCGCCCAAATGATTGCGAAACTAAAATGGCAGTGGGCAGGGCACATAGCTCGACGGACAGATGGACGTTCGGGCTGTTAAGTCCTCGAATGGTGACTACGTACCGAGAGACGCAGTGTTGATATGACCCCAAAAGATGGTGCGATAATCTGGTGGAGGTATCGCCAGAATAGGTTGATAATGGTGACGAGGGTAGTGCAAGACCCGATAGTCGTTGTGATCTTTTGGGGATATGTTGATGATGATAATGATGAACATACATAATAACGTAAGTTCATAGCCTGAAAATCATAGCCAATACGAAGGCTATGATTTTCAGCTTCACCGCCATTGGGTTACTAAAGTGTGTCTTGTTTCTTCATTCAACAGGTTTTTTTTTTTCAAGAATTTGCTAAAAGCCCGTGTTTCGCTCATTAATGATACGACTCGAAACGACCTCACCCATATATCACAAACTCTCTAAAACAATGCACCAAAAGCATAATTTAACCGCAAAACTGCGCCAGCAATAGTAGCATTGATAAACTGACCAAAATTGCACTTCGCCACTAACGCCTATAAATTTCACATTACACGTACCTACAACACGTAAAAATGCCTCGAAATATGGAAGTTTGCCAAAAACTGGCTTCTCGCCGTAATAAATACCGTAGACACAGGAACGGCTAGTGTTCAACTAAATGTTTCTGCCTCATTTATCCATAGTTTCTGCATTTGTTCTTTTAAACGTATTTTTGTGACAATATTTCATTACTATTGCGTTTAGACGACGGCTTTGCTGTTATTCGTTGCTATTTATGGATTGTACTTTGCTATTGTTATTTTTGTGGCATTTAATAATCAATGTGTGTATATTCCTTATGGACTCCTAAATAACTGAAGATGTTTCAGTAAAATTATGTGACTATTTTCAGATTAGCTCAGCTAGTGATCCTGTTTGAAGTCTGGTAACTATCGGATCTTGTTTTTTATTTTTTTGTCAAATAAATGATATGTAACTGAGAAGAAAGATATATAGCCAACATAAATGGAAAACAGTCTCCGGGTAAACCTGTAGGAATAGGTGTTCCGCAGGGTTCTATTCTCGGTCCTTTCTTATATATTAATATATATTTACCTTTCGTGGTAGATGATAGCCATGAGATTGTTTTGCTTACTGATGATATTTCACTTGTTTTTAAAGTGAATCGACGTTCAGATATTGATGACGAAGTAAACAATGCACTCTCAAAGATAATGCGTTGGTATGATAAGAATAATATGTAAACAGTAAGAAAGTGCTTACGGTTCAGTACACCAAACACAGCGGAGGTACAAACCAACGTTTTTATAAATAAACAGAGATTGGAACTTATGGACTTCTCTCTCAGAGCGCCATTTGTTTCCGAAAAGATGATAGTGATGATGATACAAATGACATCAAAAATAATTCTAAAGGAATAAATTTTGAGAAAATAAATGCCTTTGGGTAGGGGAAAATCTTATGGTGGCATGACCGACATGCTCACGACTGGCGCACGCGATAAATAAAAAATTCAAAATATCTTGGACACTTTTTGGATAGGTTGAATCTCGTGAGTTCGGGTTCGGCAGTCTCCACAACTAACAATTTTTTTTGGTTACATTAAGACATTCTAAGGACTAGTAGTATAATGTCCTGACGTCATTCATATCTTATTTTTCATTTAATTGTTCAAAACAAAGCATACAATAAAATTTCTACATCGAAATGTCACGAAAACCCCTAAAGGGTTTAAATTTACCTTTAGCCGTATAGATGGGGCCTTACGATAGACTATTATGCGTGTGTATCGTACGATGGAGTTCAGATTCAATCACCGCTATTCTCCTATTCTCTAGTACTGATGGTGCTATTCAAAGTGGTAATGCAACCACCACGCGGCTGCTCACTTTCCTGTTGGTCGGACCAAGCTACCAACCGCACTGGCTTCTAAGTGACCACCTATTGAGGCAAGTCGAGGACAGGACGGAAACCTAGTTAAAACCATGACAGACCAAGTGTCTGTATCAGCGTATCAGATGAATACGGACGAGGAAATTTGATTAAAAAACCGCATAAAAAAATCTCTTTATAATTTAACCTTAAAGTTTAATTGAAAGTTAAAGGAAGATTTTAAATTACATTACAAAGAGAACGCAAATAGAACCACGATTCCAAATTTCAAGCCTCAATTTTATTGCTAAAGAAGAGAATAAAAGTTCATACAAGATGTTTTATGGTTTGTGAGAACATCGGTTGAATTCTGAATGATTTCAAACATTTTGTTGGACGTCGCGTGAATTGTACGTAGGTCTTAACGTGGACATTACCTTATTTATACTTCTTCATTTTGCGAATTCTCCATTCGGCCATTGTAAGGTTTTGTGGGTAGATTTAAATTCATCCTTCTGACTACCCTCATCTTTTTTGCAATGTTATGGCGACCGCGTCCCCGCGCACACTGGTTGGCCAGTCCCCCCGTCCCCCACTCTTTCTTCTATCTTTGTATTACTTTTGTCCGTGACTATTGCGTGCGTAAGTGGGAGTTCAAGGTTAGTATGTTAAAATTTTTTAATCATTGACTGACAGGTTCTCATTCGAATCGTTAAGAATCGAAAAGGTTATCGAACACCTACATTGATCATCCATTTATCATTGAATCGTATTGCGGTATAACAATACTTTAAGCAAGGAACTCACCACAATAAAGACCGATTTCTTATTATTTCTTATCAATAAGGTACCTCTACGTTGCCTGTTGAGTTTAGTAACTGCTTCGTGGTTAGCGCATTTTGGGTATGAGGATGTGTGAAAATTTTGCCAACCAAGATCAGTAAATAATGTAATATGACTAGCTGACCCAGCAAATGTTGTATTGCCCTATAAAGTAATTAAAAAAACTTGGGGTATAAAAAATACATGACGACCGATTCTAAGACCTGACAAATACATCGTATATACAAGATTTATCGTACTACAATAATCACTATATTCAATTGCCATCTTGCAACTCTATTGCGTATCTGAGGATGGAATAGAATAATATTAAAATGTCCATACAAAATAGGTGTTGATTGTAGTCAGGTGAAAAATTTAAGTTGTATGTATGTATTTTTTAATGCGTAATCATAATAAAATAAAAATAAAATAAAAATATTTAGGGGTGGGTGACCCTTATCATTTAGATTTATGAATAATAGATGAATGATAGACGATTCTTAAACCTACCCGATACATACGCATTTTTTTTCTTTCGGAGGAGTTTGGATACAAACACCGGGACACGAGAATTTTATATATAGGATTACATTTTTAACAATTATTCTCTGAACCCTGTAGAGAAATCAAACATTTTATTAAACACAAGATGGAATTAACCACGTGTTATAAATACTCAAACACATTAAATATTTCAATGTCTTATCCATACTATTATATCATCGGCAGTATTTGTGAAATGTTAAACAGCTGAGAGAGGTGTATGGCTGTATTTCAATGTTGCAGAGGTCTGTACCTTGTGAATATTTACTTATTTACCGACACCAGCTGACTGCCCGACTTGCTATATAACAACTGCAACAAACGAATATTCTTAAATAACTTGTTTCTTACCTGCAACAGTTTCTGCAGGGTTCTCGAATTATTCACTATCCTGTTACATTATACATATTATATGGACCTGACGTCGATGACGTCACATCGTCACTTTGTTACGGTATTTTGCACACAAGCATCACTAGGATATTATAATTAATAAAAAAGCGGCCAAGTGCGGGTCGGACTCGCCCATGAAGGGTTCCGTAGCAGCAAGTAACATAATATAAAAGTTATATAGAAAGAATTGAGATTAAATTGTTTAAATGGAAAAAGCATAAAATCTTTGCTCAAAATCATAGTGCAAATGAGCTCTCATCATATATGCGTATAAAAAAACTAGTTACTAGATTTCGTTCAAACCAATTTTCGGTAGAAGTTTGCATGTTTGCATCATGTATTTTTTTTAGTTTTATCATTCTCTTATTTTCGAAGGGGAGCACACATTTTACCACTTTGGAAGTGTCTCTCGTGCAAACTATTCAGTTTAGAAAGAAATTATATTAAAAACCTCAATATCATTTTTGAAGACCTATCCACAAATACCTACTCCACACAGGTTTTGATGAAAAAAAAATCAGTTCTTAGTATGGGTACCCCTAAAATTTATTGTTTTTTTTTTCTATTTTTGTGTGAAAATGTTAATGCGGTTCACAGAATACAATATCAACTTACCAAGTTTCAACTGTATAGATCTTTAGGTTTTGAAAAAAAGTGGCTGTGACATTCACATAGAGAGACAAACATGACGAATCTATATTGTATTTACCAGTGGGAGGCTCCTTTGCACAGGATGCCGGCGACGAGACGAGCAGGACGTTCACCCTGTGGTAATTGATACGCCTTACCCATTACAATGCAGTGCCGCTCAGGATTCTTGAAAAACCCAAAAATTCTGAGCGGCACGTGAACCGCTCGTCACCTTGAGACATAAGATGTTAGGTCTCATTTGCCCAGTAATTTCACTAGCTACGGCGCCCTTCAGACCGAAACACAGTAATACTTACACATTACTGCTTCCCGGCAGAAATAGGAGCTGTTATGGTACCCTTTATCTAGCCGGCTTCCTGTGCAAAGGACTGGTAAAAAATTGCTAGTAATGTAGTTAAGTTCAATTTCATTTTCTACTGCAGTGAGAAACGATAAAAGGTTTTAATAGGCTACATTTTCCAAAAAGGTTGTTCCCTTATATTTAATTGTTATGCCAGTTAGACCTCTATCGCCGTGTCGGAAACAAATAGCGATCTCTGAGAGAATGAGATAAAAATTAAGAGAGAAAAATTTTACCAGTACTATTTTTGCACTTTTTTAAAAAGACAATTTATACAATATTATCCTTGTTTTTCAAACATTTGAAGAAGTCTCATCGGTTTAAAACACAATACAAGGTACTTTATTATAGAAATTATGAAAATGCCACATGGTAATGCGGCATTTCTATAATGCCAGGCTTCCTAAGTCTGGTGCAAATGAAGCCTAATCATCAGGTTATTTTAAATAAAACACAATTTCATCATCCCAGATTTTTAACCAACTCTTTCACATATTTGATTTCGTGTATCTCTTCATCATCGACGTCGGGAGGTAATGTAGTGCGTGTCGGTGTTGATGAGCCAGGCAGCTCCGAAACGAATATACGAGCCTGGAATCGATAAAGAAAGAGAAACGTAACATGAAGGTAAGTGATTACCGCCGCATATACTGTCTCGCAACACCAGGAGGAATCACAAAAGCATTTCTGGCCTTTTAGATAGGTTTAGCCGCGTTTAAAAAAGGGCACAATAAGCTGTGCCCTCCCCAGAATAAGAAGGGCGACCTGATAATCAATAAATCGCTGGGGTAGATACAGTATTCTGGGATACAATTTCTTCGAGAACTACTATCATATTATTAATGTTCAGGAATAGGGGGGATAGGTCTAAATAAAGATAATTCCAGGATGTAGCAGCTGTTCAAGAATGTAAAAGTTACAAAGTGTGTGTGAGATTCCAGTTAGAACAGTGCTTAAGTTAAATAAATACTAGATCAATAGCGCATGTAACCAGAACCCAATTACAGTACAAGTGCATCGCTACGGCGCTACCTCCACGAGCGAGTCTTTCGCAACGGGAATGCCCTTCTATGCAAAATATATGTATATATCCCGACAACGCATCAATGCGACTCGCTACACCGTTCGTCAACGACGCTAACAGGATCTCAGTTTGCACGATGACACGTTGTACAATAATTCGATAGGCCTTCCTTGGCCTAATTTGTACATTCTGCAACGAGCGGGCTCCGATAATTCTTCATATCCTATATATCATCATCATATACTAGCTAACTAGCTGACCCAGCAAACGTTGTAATGCCATATAAAGTAATAAAAAAAATCAATAATTAAAATTTTTGGGGTTTAAAAATAGATGACGACCGATTCTCAGACCTATCAAATGTATCATAAATAAAATTTATCGTACTACAATAATAATTATATTCGATTGCCATCTTGCAACTCTATTGCGTATCTGTGGATACGGATGGAATAGAATAATATAAAAATCGCGATACAAAAACTTGGTGTTGGTCTTAGACGGGTGTAAATTTGAAGTTGTATGTATTTTTTAATGCTGAATCAAAATAAAAATAAAATATTGACAAAAAAATTAAAAAAAAATATTTAGGGGTGGGTCACCCTTATCATTTAGGGGTGGGTCACCCTTATCATTTAGGGGTGGGTCACCCTTATCATTTAGGGGTATCAAAAATAGACGTTGGCTGATTCTCAGACCAAGCTGATATACACACAAATTTTCTTACAAATTGGTTTAGCGGTTTCGGAGGAGTTTGGTAACAAACTCTATTCTGTCTATATTGCTAAGTCACGATGCTAACAGAACTCGCTCGTGGAGATGGCCCTATATAGTTAGTCGTCCTGCAAAAATGTTACAAGTTACCTTGTTAGTGACTGCTCTCAAGTTTTGTAGCAGCTTGAGAGCAGATCTCTTCTCTGTCGGATGAGATGCTTGGTAGAGACGCAATGCGCGGTTAAACTGTATGGAAAAAAAGGTAATTTTGGTTTTATAATTACTCCAATGGTCTATTAAAATAAAACAATAAAAGTCTTATATTGTCCAAAATTGAAAATAAAGCTCCGAGTAAGGATACTTCTCTGTTATATCTGGCCTATTGCAATGTAAAGCTGCGAAGCATAGAGTCGCCTGCAGGCCTTCGAAATGTGCTGGTACTGATGAATGTTTTGCATTGGCGCTGGACACAATAATATTAAGAATTAAACTGTTCTCCAACGCGTTGATATGCTCGGTGACATTATGCAATCTCTCAAAAAGTGTAAGATACAGCATTTTGACCATGAGCTATGACAACAGATTTAAGGTGCTTCAGCTCATCATGATGGGCAAACTGCAGTAAAAGGATGCATTAGACAAGTAAATACTGGCTACGGAACATCCAGGAGTAGACCGTTACTACCTCCGTCGTACTAATGTTCCATCTCGCCAAAGATAAGGACGAATTCAAAATGCTCATGGCCACCCCTCATGACTGAAGAAGAGGCAGTAAAAAATCAAACTCCTACCAATAAAGAAAAAGCTACCCCAAACTATTCAGCTATGAAAAAAAGACGGGTAATGTACCATCATATCGATTCATGACGTTGCAGTAATTGGAGAGTTATAAATCTATATTTACTTGAAGGTATGTGGTAAATACCAACCATTAGATCAAGTATGTCTATCCAATGTATTATCCATAAATATAGCGGAGTTTATTTTAGTCTAATATACCATTTTGAGAGCTTTATAGACAAAATTTTACGAGCCATGCGGGACTCGAACCCACGACCTCTCGCGTTCCGTGCGAGTGCTCTGCCAACTGAGCTAACCGTTCGAGTGATGTATCGTCATAAAATCTTGTAAAACATAACAAATTGTTTAGATTTGCAAGAGTTGAGTAGGTTATCAACTGTAAAATAGATCCTGTAGATGAAGCCACAACCTGAGAGTTGACAAAATCATACAAGATTTTATGACAATACGTCACTCGAACGGTTAGCTCAATTGGCAGAGCACTCGCACGCAACGCGAGACGTCCTAGGTTTGAGTCCCGCATCGTTCATAAAATTTTGTTTTCAAATTTTATTTGTGTATTAATCCTAGAAGTGAGGGTTATCACTTTAAAAATATAACCAAATGTTTATATAGACAAAACCTTAAAACTTCGTCTTTTTAGTGCATAAGGTCTCTTTTACTTCGTTCAATACTTACCCTCTGCAATAAGCACCAGGTGTCTCTGTACTGACGCAAAAAGATAAGCGGAGTGAGCACCGCGGCGTGGTATGCAGCTTCTACGTCGAGAAGATCATCAGTGTCGGTGAGGCCAAGTACAGTCGCGCGGTACTTCTGGAGAAACGCCGTATTTGCGTGATCACGATCAAAACTGGAATGTTTATTATCCCATAAGTATTTTCTGGAGTATACAAGCTTTTCTTCTTCCTACGACTTATTGGAAACTATTTGAGTATTATTTACTCAATAAGTACCAGAGCTACATGACTGTTGAAATTCAAATTAAAAAATTTCATCAAAGAAGATAATGGTTAAATATAAGGGATCTACCCTTATATTTAACATTTATAATATTCGAAGTCCTGCAAGAGCATAGCAATGTTTCTTGTTGTCTATAATGTTATAAAGAATGGTAATATTATTAGAAAAACGTTTTAAAGAAACTATGAATGTTATATTTACTCCATAAAAATTTCTGCTATATACAAGAACTTCGCATTAACGAATTTTTGGAAAAATTATTCGGGTATTCTTTAGGGCTTAAGAATTTACGCAACGTAGCAATGCTTTACGACTTTTTAAAGAGTATTTCATAATGTACAGAACTTTGGAGAAAGTATTTGGTTATTGTTTCATACGGGTTTTCCACGAGTTACGTGGGTTTCCCGAATTCTAAGGAGTAACTATTCGTGTCTGTTACATGCTGCCTTTCTGTAGTTTTCAAAACTTTTTAGAGACACTATTTCTAGTATTATTCCATATGAATTAAGCTAAACAATTATACAAGGAAATTTCACAAAAAATTGCATTTTTGACATAACTTACTATGGCAGTATAGAGTTGAATCTTTTAATAATATCCTTGCTTGTCGGTTGGATTCTCATACAGGGTTTTATGCTCTCGTCGAGTTGCCATCTGGGGTTTCGATACCTCCATCTCCCTTCCAGCTCCGGAACATCAAGGTCCAACGTGCTTGTAGGCCACTGAAAAAATATTCAGTTAAATGCTGAAGGAAATGAATTTCATGATATAAAAATTTTCAGATATAATACGACTCTTTGTATTATTTGTTCTCTGAATAAGGACAGATATTCTATGGAATGAGATTCCTTGTGCGGTTTTTGTAGGACAATACGACATGGTACCGTCAAATAATTTACATAATTATTTGACGTACATAATTATTATAGACCTTGACCTTTAACGGGAGCCATTGGTACTATAAATATAGTTATAGGAGTGGTAGTGCCATGTTGGGTCCTCACGGACAACCGACTTGGGCCGGCGCGCCCGGAGAAATACCACTCCCCCACTCGAAAACAGCGTGAAATAGCGGCTATGCCGCTGTGTTTCGTCCGGTGAGTGGGGTATCCGGAGGCCTACACCCCCCCTCCCAAATAAAATGGCAGCACGGACTAAAAATACTACTCCAGGACGGTACCAGGCTATGCAGTCCTGGAGAATCCGTCCCTGGGTGTCCACAATTAGGACCTGTACCTAATAGTGGTTGCCCAGGCTGCCCCGCGTATTCTGGAGGGGGCAAATCTGCGCTGACTCGGGGCAAACAGAGCAGCAGGCTCAAACCACCCTCCTCCACACTCGCTGTGGACTTTTGCAACATCCGGGGTCTTCGCTCAAATTAAAATGACGTCAACTTTCACCTGGAGCCGGCGAAGCCGGCCCTGCTCTTTTTAACCGAGACACAGATATCCTCCCTGGCAGATTCATCTTACCTTTCATACCCGGGGTATAATTTGGGTCACTCCTTTATACCACGGGCTGGCGTGTGCGTTTACGTCAGGGAGGATGTCTGTTCTCGATGCCTGAGATTTCTTGAAAGACCGGACCTATCCATCATCTGGCTGCGTGTAGACTCCGATGACCATCTGCGAATCTACGCATGCCTGTAAAGGTCCCATAGAGGTAACGCAGACAAGGACCGGCTCCTCGAACACATCCAAATGGCTACAGATTCCGTGTTGGAGCAGATCCCCACTGCAGAGATCGTGTTTCTTGGCGCCCACCACGCCGAATGGCTAGGCTCACGTACCACCGATCATGCAGAGAGATCTGTTCACGACTTCGCCTTAACATATGGTCTGACGCAACTGGTTATTGCGCCAACGCGAATCCCAGATGTGGAAGATCATACACCTTCACTGCTGGACCTTCTGCTGACCTCACATCCGGACGGCTACCTAATTTCCGTTGACCCTCTTCTGGGATCGTCGAACCACTGCCTGATCCGGAGCACCGTGCCGATCACGCGTCTAACACGGCCCCGCTTCTTAGGCTGTCGCCGCGTGTGGCACTATAGGTCTTTTTTTTATGATAATAAGGGACGAGACGAGCAGGACGTTCAGCTGATGGTAATTGATACGCCCTGCCCATTACAATGCAGTGCCGCTCAGGATTCTTGAAAAACTCAAAAATTCTGAGCGGCACCGCAATTGCGCTCGTCACCTTGAGACATAAGATGTTAAGTCTCATTTGCCCAGTAATTTCACTAGCTACGGCGCCCTTCAGACCGAAACACAGTAATGCTTACACATTACTGCTTCACGGCAGAAATAGGCACCGTTGTGGTACCCATAATCTAGCCGGCATCCTGTGCAAAGGAGCCTCCCACTGGTCAAGGTCAGCAGAGTGGGACGAGATGCGATGCTTTTTTGCATCCTACCCGTGGAGGCAGATCTGTTTTTCACTGGGTAATCCAGATGCCGCTGCTGACGCTGTTGCTGATGTGGTAATGCAAGGTATGGAGCTCTTCATTCCATCCTCCTCTGTGCCTATCGGTGGCAGGTCCCAACCATGGTTTGACCGCTCCTGCAAAATGGCCTCTCGCCGAAAACAGGAGTGCTATCAGGCTTGGGTCAATGCGGTGGTATCTAAGGATGTGAATTCCAGCGAACTTAAAAAACACTTCAATCATGCCTCCAGATCCTTCAAAAGAGTTATTGCTGACGCGAAGTCGAAGCACATTGGCAGAATTGGCGAGAGACTTGCACGCCTTCCCTCGGGAACTTGTGCGTTCTGGTCGCTCGCCAAGGCTGTCCAAGGAATCTTCTGCCAGCCAGCCATTCCGCCACTGCACAGGGATGATGACTCGCTGGCATTGTAACTTACGTATTTTAATACCTAAAATATCCGTGCTAATTAAACAAATGGATAGAAGAAGCCGATTACCTATGTGAACACGCCTGAAGATCCCACACCAATCCTGCTTGAGTATGACGCTATTGACGCAAGAGCAGAGAATATAAAAATAAACTTATACAAAAAAGTTAAACACGTGGTGAACACTTGTTTTAAAAAAGCAAATGTGTCTTTCTGTTGTTTAGCGTTCAACAATCTTTAGACATATTATTACACGCTTATATTTAAATACGAGTCGAAGCTTGTCTAAAGTCTGTCTAACGGATAGATTATGCATAAGGAAGATTATCGACCGTTCGCAATATACTATCTACATATAGTTATAAATTACTATCTTCTACTGTCAGTAATTAGCTGTCAATAATCTGAAGCTGTCCCAATATACTCATTCATTCGTATCGCCTTATATTGGGACACGTGAATTCCAATTTCCATGCAAAATTCTATTGGTGGTAAGCGAAACGTCGCGTCGTCCCATTGACAGAAGGCGTATACGTATACGGTGAGTTACCGTCGATAAGTTTATTGGGACAGAAAAGTCAACGATAGTTACGATTTTTATCTCAAGTAAGAGATAGACTGAATATTGGGAACGGCCGTTAGATTATAATATGATGACAGATTGATGACAGCTAACAATAATTGGGTTCCGTTCCTTTAATTGTTCCTGTACCCTTTAGTTTATGCTGTGCCTAACGACGTTTTAGTTAAACACAAGATAAACATTATTTTGTAATAGAAAAGGATAAACTCCATTTTAATCGGCGTTATTTTCAGGTTACTGACGTCGTTATTGTTAGATCACTGTTTAATAAAACACGTGTCTAAGCCAAATTTTTTTTTTTAATAACACCGTTAGAGTCTAAAAAGTGGGCTCACCCTCCTTGAATCTCCTGAAGGCCCTGCACCTTCTAAAGCAGATGGAAATCGTTACGTTGCCATAAATCTCCAGGCTTATAACCTACGAATACACTATATTTCCTCCTCCCAAAAAATTAGAAATCAAAGAGCGTGCTTTTATGTACAACAACTGAATTTACGTACGTCAAGGAAATGTTGAATTTACCTCAAGGATATTACTGGTTGTCGTATGGGAACGATTTATGAAAAGAATTCAGTTGTAAGAATGAGAGAGTTGCACACACTGTCGAGATAGAGCTCTTAATTTTTTCGAGACACATTGTATAGTAGTACCAGTACCAGTGGGAGGCTCCTTGCGCAGGATGCCGGCTAGATTATGAGTACCACAACGGCGCCTATTTCTGCTGTGAAGCAGTAATATGTAAACATTACTGCGTTTCGGTCTGAAGGGCGCCGTTGTGAAATTACTGTGCCAATGAGACTTATCATGTCTCAGGGTGACGAGCGCAATTGTAGTGCCACTCAGAGTTTATTTTTAGATAAAAGAAAAACATTTATAAAAGGGTTTATTGTTCATGTTCATCAATCCCCAAACATCTATCGCCGCTGCCGCGGCACGCTACGCTCGGCTCGTGCGTTTTTTAACTGTTCCAACATAACTTAACCTAACCAATTTTAATCAATTGTAGTTGATAGAGCTTTGGTCCACGATTATAGTGCTACCATTCTTATTACAACGTAATACACAGTTTACAAGAAAAACCAAAATAAAAGTCTACCCCCCCCCCACCCTTTTTTGTTAATGGGGGAAAACGCCTACTATTTGGTTCTGGCACTCGCCGGCCGCTGCCGCGGCACGCTACGCTCGGCTCGTGTGTTGTTTTAACTGTTCTAACATAACCTAACCTAACCAATTTTAATGAATTACAGTTGCTATCAACTTCAAGCTCTATAGCTTTGGGGATTTATTACTTTTACTAATTTATGGCTGTATGAGCTTGAACCCTTTGCCTGTACTTATATTTTACTAAGAAACCAAAATCATTTTATGACAGCTTTTAGCCTCCCGCCACGATGGCAGCGCTCATCTAGTGTTTATTTACGTGATGTATCTGTTTTAGGTTAGAATTTTCTTCGTTATTTTTTTTAGAAACGGTGCATTACCTTGTAATAAGAGTGGTATCATTATAATTGTGGACTAAAGCTCTATCAACTACAATATTTTTTACAACCAAATTCGTGCTATGGGATATTTATTTATGTGATTTACCTGTTTTAGGTAAGATTTTTTTTGTGATTTTCTTGAAAACGGTGCATTACCTTGTAATAAGAGTGGTATCATTATAATCGTGGACTAAAGCTGTATCAACTACAATATTTTTTTCATCCAAATTCGTGCTAAGGGATACTAAGTCCAACTCGCATACTCCCACCTTAGAGGCTGGCAACGCATCTGAAGAGCACTGGTTATGTGATATGTTGTCGGTAGATTTTTGACTTCCTATCAACGTGAAAGCCTGTTGCACATTAACCCTCTTTTGTATAAAAAATACAGCATTATTCTATCGAAAGGAAATTCATCCTTTTTTTAGGCATAACATTCAAAAATAAGTAATTAAAAATTATTGATGACGTACATTAAGCAATCACAACTATTCTAAATTGATCAAGTCTAATGTAGAATAGTCAAAATTAAATTTATCTTTATTATTTAAAATAATATTTAGATAACTATTTCAATTTAGAATGAAAAAGCACACATCTTTTGGAAAGCGAAGAATATAAACATGAGATTAGTCCGTACTTACAATTAAGAAAAAACAAAGAAAAACTCCACGCAATTTTACTCCCATATCCTAAACTTCTTCATTATAATATTAAACTGAATTTTACACAAAAATATTTATACATAATATGGTACCAAATATTTAGATAAGAGATTTAGATTCAAGTGATTGACATGTGTATGCCAAAGGA
Organism: Leptidea juvernica; assembly: GCA_949711755.1. Taxonomy (NCBI): domain Eukaryota; kingdom Metazoa; phylum Arthropoda; class Insecta; order Lepidoptera; family Pieridae; genus Leptidea; species Leptidea juvernica. Next base: position 9,603,956 of record CATIXQ010000020.1, read on the forward strand.
AATATTCACAATACCACAAATTAGATAGAATGTGGTTACTATATTATTGTGTGGTATCTTCTGTAGCGCCTACCATATAAAGATTGTAAAATAATGTAAGCCTTCTCCTTAATGTAATAAAACATACATTTATATTTCTTCATAGCAGTAAAAGAATATAATATTAAGAATAATTTATGTTGTCTATGGTCCACTCATGACCTTAGTATTTCACTACTCTGTGCTAACAGAAGATTTGTTCGTACGATTAGATTTGAACGTAGTGTCAAAATTCTCTGGGGATTTGCTGCTGTGAAGAATAAAGATGGTGCCCGTTATTTAAGTTATTTCATTTATTAAACTTAAAAAAAGAAACTTTGAGGGATAGACGAAAAACTCTAGCTTTTGTATTTGTTAATATTACATAATATACCTAATCTGTAGAATCACATCCCGGTTGCAGTAATTATAAAGCAACACGACTAAACCGTAGTACCTAGATGCATTTGGAGTAGGAGAGACCAATGGAATGGAAGTTTCATTGCAAAGGATGCTCGACTAAGCCTAGCGAAACTCTCTAAGAAAAAAGCGATTAGATCGATTGTATAAAACGTGCAGTCATTTACAGATTGACAGATGACGGCTATCATCTTGTAAAAAAGGGAGATAGCGGAAATCCACTACGTTTTAAGCAACTGTTCGCTTTCAAACTTAGCCGGATTATACATCGTCGCCAATCGCCACACTGTAATTACTACTACTTCAAAGTTAATTATATCAAATGACTGCACGTTTAATACTAAACTAAATTTCAATTTGTAATGTGCACATTGCAAGAGTTATTGAGCTTTGGTTTGTAGGGCGCCGTAGATATGGTAGCCAATTCTACTATATAATATAGTATCCTACTATTTAAGGTCTACCTTCTATTATTTTCAAAATGTAATATAGTAGGCGAAAGGACTTAATTTTATCAGCATATGTATGCTGTTTTGTGATGAAAAAAGTGAAAGAATGAGCGCAGTAAAGCCAGTATCGGTCTGATAAAAACAGAGTTAATAATAATAATACATTTTTTATTTCGACCAAAAAGGGATCATATTGTGTAAGTAACAAAATACCTTAAAACCTAGTGTTAGTACAAGATATCTTAAAATGTAAACCTTCCTAATCTAGGACAGGACCGACTTGTCAGTACATGTATCAAACAGCAGTGGTTCAGGTACTGACAATCGAACCTGTGAGAAAATGCCCTCAGAATACCATTGGGGCTAGCCCGGACCCTACTCAACAGGGACGTACACCGCTTACGCATAGTGGCGTAAAAATAATCTACGTTAATGATCTGTAATTTAAAATAATATATTAATGAATGTAGCAAAGGGTTCCATAAAAATAAACACCTATCAATAAACGCTCAAAGCTGTAAAAATATTAATAGAGACGATTTAAAAAAAAAAATATTTCCTGTCTACCATATTTTTTTGAGTACTGAATCCAAAAATTATAGTAGTTTTCGGTTTAAAAAAAAAGTTGGCAGCCGTACCAGTAGACAGAGAAATTACTGGGCAAGTGAGACTTAAAATCTTGTCTCGAAGTGGCGATGTCACTTGCGATGCCGCTGAAAAGTTTGGCTTTTTCAAGAATCCTGAGCGGCACTGCATTGTAATGGGCAGGACGTATCATTCACCATCAAGTGAACGTCTTACTCAATGGCGTAGCGTGCCTTGGCGGGGCCCCGTATAAAAATCTGTTTGGGGTCCTTATGAAGGGTATAGATTTCTCACAAAAGAAAAAAAATGTTTGCATAAAATTTAAAGAAATATTTATTCATAATAATTATCTATCTGTCACTTTTTCCAAATTTTTACAAACAATCCAAATTATATATACAGTCTCCTTGCCTTTTTTTCGGCAAGCACCAAAAGTTTTTATTAATTTTTGCTTACGAACGCGCGTCGGGTGTAGCCCTGTATAATTGATACGGCGGTAGCTACGCCCCTGGTCTTACTTGTCTCGTCACTTCTTCCCATAAAAAATATTATTTTCACCTTAAAGTCCGGCAATGCGTTTCTTAAGCATCGTCTGCATGCAAGGAAAGATGGTGAAGGCCTCTCCTTCCATAGCTGTCTTTCGGCGTCCTTTATTAGATTATGTGGATCAGGCTTTAGAGTAATCGTATTGCAGGCAGTAGGCAACACTAACACTCACTCAAAATCGAAACTTTGCCCTTTAACCTTCTCTATATATATAGAGAAGGCTAAATATGTGTCATGAATTGTGAGTTTCCCAGCATAGCACCTACTTAACTTGTCTTTTAGTTGGTAGTGTACCAGTGGTCTGGTATTACAAAAAAGTTTTAAGATTTTATTATGACGAAGACGTGTTAATTTAAAAAATTTACAATATGTACTAAGAGCACTATAGACCACTGAGCTCTGGGCATAGGTAGAGTGGGTAAAGGTTACTATAAAATCAATGACTTTATTAATATCACAGATTTGTGTTGGAATTACTGAACTAAGGCTATTTAATAATAAATTTACTGTATGAAATTATATTGTGATAAAATTTTATTAAAAAAAAGAAGTAAAGAGAAAGTACGGTGAGTTTCTTGCGCCTGATCTTCTCAGGTCTGATGCATAAATTTTCGAATGGGTGTTAGTTTTTGAGTTGAATATGTCATTTAAATCTTATTTTGAATTGTAAGTGGGACATAAAAAAAGATGATGCAATCACCCTTTTTAAATTAAAAAGCGGTTCAAAACAAAATTAAAACAGTTTATAACAAAACGAACACGATGACAAGAATGAACTGAATCAACAAACATATCGACGGACATACACTTCTGCTAACATACATCAGTTTCCTAGCGTCGTTGCTAGACTTCGTATTTCGTTCGCGTGATAGCGGCAAATGCGGTGCTCGGGATTTCTGCCACTTGTTATTAGCAAATTCGAGTTCATCCTGGAAATAAGAAATTATATCACTGCAATGAAACATTTTAAATTTTTAAGTGATTCCCAATAGACTTAAAAAATACTAACGTATGACATACGGAACGCAGAATCGGTCGCTAACTATGGGCGCGATTATGAAGAAGCTCATTGTCGCTCAGAGTGCAATGGAGAGGGCTATGCTCGGAGTGTCCCTGTGAGATCGAATCATGAGGATATCCGTAGGAGAACCATAGTTACCGACACAGCCCAGATGGTAGCGAAACTGAAGTGGCAGTGGGCAGGGTACATAGCTCGACAGACAGATGGCTGTTCGCGTAGTAAAGTCCTCGAAATGCGACCACGTACCGGAAGACGTAGTGTTGGTAGGCCCCCCACAAGATGGACCGACAATCTGGTCAAAATCGCCGGAGTAAGTTTGATGGGGGCAGCGCAGGACCGATCGTCTTAGCGATCTTTGGGGGAGGCCTTTGTCCAGCAGTAGACGTCTTCCGGCTTAAATGGGTATTAATATATAAACAAACAAAGCGGGCTAGATACAACATCATCTCTATCAGAGTAAGAGCAAGATAGAAAAGGAAACCGAATATAATAATAAATTTCTTTATTGAGGCAACAGAGGCCCATATTTGTTAGTTACAGGATGAAAAACTATGTTAATATGTTACAATTTCTGTGACCGTGTAACTACTAACTGTAACCGATTTTGATTGACAAGTCTTACTAAGTCAGCCACGCTTGGCATTAGCTCCTTAATATTGTGAATAGGAAACCACTAGCTTACACACTTTATATATCAAAATTGGTCTCGCATTATTGACGGACAGGTCAAAATATATGTATTTGTATATTTACCGAAGTGTACGCTCGCCTCGATTCCTTGAAAGCACGATTCGGCGCATTCGTCAGTACCGAGGAACTCTATCGAAAACATAATTGTTATATAAAAGCTTACAAATTATTCTCAAATGATGTATTGACAATATTTAGGTCTACATTTTTATGAATCTCATGATGATGGTCAATTGAGTTTTCTAATTTTGGCGCCAATAAATTGTAAAAAAAATTGCGATATGCAAATGGAGTGAGGTAATAAAGAGAACCGAATCGCTTGCATTACACAGAGTAGGCATGGAACTTTCCAATTAGTCGACAGAGTGCAACGTGGGCACTATCCAAATTCAGTGATGGTTTGGTGGGGTATTAGCTATGAAGGAGTGACTGAGCCATACTTTTGGGAAAATGGTATCATCACATCGGCACAAGAGTATCAAAATACCATTCTTGAGAAGGTAGTGAAGCCCCTTAACAACACCATGTTCAATAACCAAGACTAGTCATTCCAGCAAGACTCGGCGCTGTCCGCAGTCTTGGTTGAACGAACGTTTCAGACTTCATCAGAGCTGAAGACTGGCCGTGATGTAGTCCCAATCTTAATCCGCTGGATTATGATTTATGGTCTATTTTAGAGAGTATGGCTTCCTCTAAACGCCACGATAATTTGGAGTCCCTAAAACAATCTGTACGATTGGCAGTGAAGATTTTTCCCATTGAAAGAGTGTGTGCTTATTGATAACTGGCCTCAACGTTTATAGGACTGTATTGCAGCCAATGGAAACCACTGCGAATAAACTTTTTATATTTTAAATTCTTTTATATTTATGTATTAAACTAACACACTGTAAAAGTGATAAATGTTATTTGCAATAGAAAATTTTATTTTATTTCTTTGTGTCAGTATTTATGGCAAGACTAGGTTTTATTTATGAAAATAAGGGACGAGACCAGCAGGACGTTCGGCTGATGGTAATTGATACGCCCTGTCCATTACAATGCAGTGCCGCTCAGGATTATTGAAAAACCCAAAAATTCTGAGCGGCACTACAACTGCGCTCGTCACCCTGAGACATAAGTTGTCAAGTCTCATTTTAAATTTCACTAACTACGGCGCCCTTCAGACCAAAACACAGTAATGCTTACACATTCACTTCACAGCAGAAATAGGCGCCGTTGTGATACCCATAATCTAGCCGGCATCTGGTGCAAAGGAGCCTCCCACTGTTGAGATATAGATACCTTTGCTCTCCGCATGCTAGTCCGGTACATATCGATAGGTGTGACGCTCTGAATGAACTCCTCCATTATAAACCGGGCTCTTGATGTCACCATTTCCAGGTTGCGCATGTGCTTAGCAACTTCCGTAGGTGTCGAGGTTGAAAGGAATTTGTTTATCTGTTATATTAATCAAATAAATGAGTATTATTATAATACGACAATTGAATATCTAATTATTTAAATTTTAATAGATCGTGAACGTTTGTTATAATAATAATATTAATTAATATACTTTAAACAAATTATCTTGCCCCAACAATTTCGTACCCGGGACCCATAGCCCAATAGTCAAGGCCACATCACTAGACAAGTCAAACCACTGAGCTATATACCTAAGTGGTAATAATATACACGAAGCCATTATTTGACTCAATTACGGGGATGATTATCATGGCAAGCTGCGGGTGACGGGGAGAATCTTTTATCTTAAACTTGACACTAATGACATATGTCAAAAGTCTGTCCAAGTGGTCTAATGTTTCGACTTTAATAATTTACTATCCTATCCACCTTATCAAATTATATTTATACTCTATGATTTGAGTGTTCTTTTAATTATAGTAAACCTTTATACATATACCTTTACCTACTAAGCTAGAGGTCCCGGGTTCGAATCCCGGTAGGTGCAAGCATTTATATGATGAATATGGATGTTTGTTTCCGAGTCATGGATGTGTGATGATAAATGTATTTATGTATGTTCATATGATTTTATGTATGTTTAAGTAAGTATATTGTATTAAATATATCATTGTCTTGTAACCCATAACACAGGCTATATATGCTTAACTTGGGGCAAGATAATTTGTGTAAAAAGTGTGTCAATATTATTGTTTTATTATATTACAATGCAGTGCCGCTCAGGATTCTTGAAAAACCTAAAAATTCTGAGCGGAACTACAATTGCGCTCGTCACCTTGAGACATAAGATGTTAAGTCTCATTTGCCCAATTATTTCACTAGCTACGGCGCCCTTCAGTCCGCTTTACTTGGGGAAAGATAATTTGTGTAAAAAGTATGTCAATATTATTATTATTATTTTTATATGGCTAAAGAGATTCTTACAGATTTTTTTAACAACAGTTTAAGCTGCAGCTTCGGAAGAGGAATTTGTCCAGCAGTGGACGTGTTCCGGCAGATGGTGATGAAAGCTGCATCACTACCAGTACGTGGTGAGATTACAAAACTGGGGCTGAAAATCCATGGCCTACCTGTCCTTTGTAGATATACCTACCTTCTTAACAGGACACCATCCAAACTTTTTTGTCGTAACTGGATCGGTTACCAGCATCCACACAGCTGCCAAGAGCCTGGGAAACGTGGTGTGAGGCTCTCCCACCATCATGCCGTGTGTCTTCACCAAAGACTCCAAGTCCGGCTCGGATTCCAACCCCGCAGTTTCCACCAGCAATTTGGAACGCACCAATACTTGTATTAAATCTGGGATAAGATTTCCATCATCTCCTTCAAGATTTCTATGGAAAAACCGAATTTCTTTATATTTGTTGGATGCAATTACTAATTATGACAGTAATCACGATCATCATATGTTCACGAAGCATCCTTACACAAACAATGAATTCAAGCTCTAAGGTTTATGGATCCAATATACAATAAGTAATTTATATAATTATTATAATGAATATAGTTTATTCATTATCACTTTTTATGAATTATTTGATATTTAAAACACTTTTAACTTTGACCAAGATACTGGATGCAGCACCTTATATATAAACTAATTTGTTTTGTATACCATTATCGTAATTCTGAACGGCACTACAATCGCGCTCGTCACCTTGAGACATAAGATGTCCAGTAATTTCACTAGCTAAGGCGCCCTTCATAGCGAAACACAATAACGCTTACACATTACTGCTTCACAGCAGAAAAAGACGCCGTTATGGTACCCATAATCTAGCCGACATCCTGGACACCTTTGTCCAGGATGTCGGCTAGATTATGAGGCAAGCTGAGAGGATATCCTCTATATATAGAGATACAGCCTATTGTTAAATAGCCTGCATCTGTGGCTATCATATAAAAAAAGAATTATTATAACCAAAATATTAGATTCAATGAGTACCGCGTTCAAACAAACAAACCAAAAATATATTTCTCCAACTTCATTATCCCTACTACAATATCATAAATGTGAATGTAAGTTTGTTTGTTACGCTTTTACGCTGGAGCTACTGCACCAATTTTGATAAAATTTGGTACAGCGATAGACTAGACCTTGGGCCTATCCCATATGTCCTAACATAGGCTACATTTTATCCCGTAAAAATCCATGGTTTCCGCGGGATTTGTGAAAAATTGAAATTCCCGTCGATGAGCTAGCTTCCAATAGTAAGTTTGGGAGCGAAAACGGTAATCGGAACTGGAATAAGATATGAGATAATCTTCAATACCAAAAATGCTTATTATTTTTTAAAAATCCTTTATCTACGCGGACGGTGTCGCGGGCATCAGCTAGTAATATTATAAATGTGAATGTAAGTTTGTTTGTTTCGCTTTCAAGTCTAAACCACCGAACCGATTTTGATCAAATATATTACAGAGATAGACTAGAGCTTGAAAAAAGACATAGGCTACATTTTATTCAAAAAAGTAAATGAAGGGGTTGAAATAGAGAATGGCAGTTTGTATTGAAATTCGTCATTATCGAAGATAAAACCATGAAACTTTGTATTTAGGCACTTGATAAGAAACAATTCGTAAACATTTGTTCGAACATTTTTGAAACTTTGACCTACAGGATAAAATAGGAGATTAAAGTTTGCAGGGAAATACTATTAAAGAGACTGTCCACAATGACAAGGGATATGTGTTGCATCATTAGTATAAATACTGAATTACTTGAGTAACTCCAAGATAAGTCGTCCAATTTTTCCTGGTGAAGGTCGCTCATAATCTATGCAGTCAGAGCTGATGATCCTGCTTGGGACGATCTCTGTCTCGAAGGCTGCCACCAGCTCCCGCTGCCTCCGATCCTCGGCATCATTCCAGTCCAATGTCAACGAGGACCGGTACGAAGCAATCCCGGAGAGCGTAGGACGGGATCCGTTGTACGAGTTGTAGTAGTAATCTTGAGCTGAACACTTTTCAAATATTGTTCTATTAATAGATTAAACGAATTCAATCCCGTTTATAAGAGTAATTTCGCATTATAATGCGAATATTTAATAATATTCGCGAATTTTTAATAATATATGCGAATAATAAAAATATTAGAAACACAAGATAAAATAATATTCAAAAATAGGCTATTCGCTTTATTTGCTTTAATTCGCGAGAATCCGTGAGACGTAAGAAATTTGCATTATTTTGAAAATATCATGTATGTTCGTAAATTTGCACAGGTTCCAAACCGGGCTATTAATAATAATGTTAGATCCAAAATTTCTCCCGATTGGTGTACGCTTTTAAACAGCATCTTCTTGCCAGAAAATAAATTCATGAAAGTGCTTAAAGATATGAACAACTATAGTATTTATATTCGAACTAGCTGATCCGACAGACGTTGTTCTGTAGTAAATAAAAAAATACTGTTTTATAGGAATTTGCCAATAATATATCAAAACATCAATAAGTATTTTTTTTAAATGCTCCCTGTTGTTATAATGAAATTGTTTCACAGCGGAACTCTCAAACCTTGCGTCACTAAATTCTCTCATAAAAAATATGTCCATACAAAACAAATATTGCAAATAAAAATAATTATGGGTCCCAAATCGAAATACTATCTCTCAAATTGGACCAAACTGCACTCCATGAAGTAAACTCCATTAAAATCCGTTCATTAGTTTACTCCATCGCGGACAAACAACGTGTCACGTAATTTATATACACATACTATGACACCCAAGTGACAGTCATTAATTTTATTATTATATTACTGAATATTTTATATTACTTATACTATTTTTCTGTCTTTCGATAATAGGAGGTATCGACTTTTGAATTGACTACTTCGAATAGAACATTACATTTTAGAGTTTTTACCTATTGATTAAATCAGTGTTTACTTGAAGTCCTTTTTTGGTCCTTCGAGTCGGTTGTTAAGCTAAATTTTATAATAATGAGAGCACAGAGATGTGCTATTTTTGGCAAATATATTTATATATGGATAGGTGTAAAACATAAAAACATTTTATACAAATAAATAGAGTGTTTTCTTAATAATTTTAAAAACCGTATATTTATAGATTTACAAATGTTGCGTTAATTATTACGGTAAATAATTTCTACGAAATCTTCGCCTACTTTGCGGATCGCGGTGTCTAGAAGACCTTGTAAAAAGTATTTTTTTAAACATTCAAGTTTATATCGCATGAATGTAAAATCAAATTTTGTTTGATGAACGTAGTCTCTTGCTGGGTATAAATCTAATTATTAACAGTTTTTGTACCACAGAAAGTTTAATACAATTACTATAACACAACATGCTCACAAACATTACAAATACCCAAATAAATTACGAGCTAAATTCTGAAAGAAAATTCTTATCCCATTTATCCCTCCTTTGATGATAAATTTACGAAAAGCCCTCTCTGATTGATATTAAACCTTGAAATGTGTTTTGATTTTAGGAATATTCGTTGAGGCTTCAACAAATAAGATCATATTACAAGTACTCCAAGTAAATAGATTTCGAGCTAATAAATGATACAAAATGGAGGAACGGCGCTTTAAAACTCGATTTGTTCTCGACGTTTACCGGTACAAACCGGATTTAAACGAGTTAAGTCGTAGATAGATCGCAATTCTATCCACTAGGCTCCGTAAAATTGCTAAATCTTTTAAAGTGGATTGTGTTATATTTTATAAGAAACTCCCAAATTATATTAAAATTTAAATGTTTCGTAAAAATAAATTAAATCTAAAGCATATTATTATATAGCCTATTATTATATTGTTTCTTTTTTATGGAATAGGAAACACCGCACAAGGAAGTTCATTCCATAGCTTTGTAGTACGTGGAAGAAAGCTCCTTGAATACCGCACTGTGGAGGACCGCCACACATCCAGATGGTGAGGATGATAACCTAACTTGTGGCGTGTCGTGCGAAGGTCGAATTCGGCGGCAGGAATCAGGTTAAACAGCTCTTCGGAACACTCCCCGTGATAAATGCGGTAGAAGACACACAATGAAGCGACGTCTCTACGCAACGCCAAGTGTTCCAGCCGTTCACAGAGCACTGGGTACCCCGACAATTCGAGCTGCTCTGCGTTGCACGCGGTCAAATAGATCGAGCTGATACTGGGGTGCGCCAGACCAGAGATGACGCCAGACTAGTATGTGGGCCGGCTTGAAGTATTGCCGTGCTCCATTAATGACGCCCAGTTTATAAAAGGTTATTTGAATGAAAAAGATAGTTGGGATTGTGTTTCTAAATTTATTGTTAATGAATATTATCCAAATGATTTGAGTTTTCTTTAGTGTTTATTCCGCCAATGTTTGTCTTTAAAAATTTCGACACGTGTTTCGCCTCTACACGAGGCATCCTCAGGACATGTTTACACAACACTCAAATTATGGATTTCCGCAAAGTAACGCCTACTTCAATAAAAAATTCTCAACGAATATTGTTATACTCATTTGAATGCTATTGTAACCTTGTACTTCATCCTGACTTGCACTAAATAACTTACAAAGTTTGATAGCTGTGAAAAAGTTTGACAGCTGTGAAAAAGTGTGAAAGCTGTGAAAAAGTGTGAAAGCTGTGAAAACATCGAATAAAAATTGATGTTGACATTCAACCTCTATTTTGAGCAATGCACGCATCCAAACACAAAGTGACATACAAATCGCGAGTCTAAGACGTTGCTTGTTACGCACACTATAGTAATAAACCTGGCCTGTTTTGTTCATCGGTTGTCTATAAGCTCAATATATTTAATTCATAAAATATGCATTATTTTAGAAGTACTTTGAAATGATCATTTTAACAAGAACAATAAGATATGTGGGATAAATATAACAAAAAAACAACCGACTTGAAAAAAAACTATTCCAAAACAATAGATATAAGTACTAAAAATTAAAAAAAAATGCGTATTTTTTTACAATCTAGTTAATTAATCTGTTTCTAGTTAAAATTATTATTATTTTTGGTATCGGTGTCTTCCCGCCGCAGCCTCCTCTCGCCTTGTCACGTTGCGCATGCGACACAAGCACATCTCACCTATGTATATTGTTGCAAACCTACCTTGGGTGACACCGACAAGTTTTATTCTTACGTTTTGAGTTATGTTGTTAATAGTTCTGTAGTTTATGTTCTTCTGTGTCGCTATAATAGTTCTGTCAGAAAATAAATACTCTTTGTAGTCACGGACTAGTAAAAAAATAAGGACTCCGTGTCACCTTACATAACAGTGTAGCACCAAAACAAGCCGATTAACGTGTAAATACATAGCCCCACGCACACACTTACACTTCTACAGGCCGATAGGCGGCCATTATGAGAATTGTCATCGTCTGTGACAGATCAGTTTGCGTCGCAATAAAATATTTTTAAATTGCCGCCGTGCGTTGTGAAAAAGTGTAAAAGCTATACTATATGAGTAAAGAAAGTATTTGTGGACATATATGTGTAACTAGTATCCCCCGTAACCGTACACACACTAGCATAACGGTGCTTTACTTGCTAATATCACGGCGTTAACCTAGATTAATTAATAATATTAACAATATTAGGATATTATTTAGTCATGATTGTTTTGCACACCGTAACAGTGACGATGTGACGTCATCGACGTCAGGTCAAGAGATAAATATTTGACTGGGTAATATATCGCATTGAATTCATCATTTCAGCCGCCGCGGAAGCGATAACTCCTAAAACGCAAAAATCTTATCCTCTACAAACACTGAATCGAAAATGCAAGCTGTTTCTTACTTTCCTTTAACATTTCATTCACTATTTCATTTTACAAATATATAATAATTTTATGTTACAAAATATATGAAGATGTCATTGAGTGCCAAGATGCCACGCACACAAGTGTAATGGTTATTCGACATTCCAATTAGTACCAACATTCAGTTACGATAATATTAATATTATCATTTGTAATCTGTTAATATTATATTGTTTTAGTATATATATTTAGTATATTTTTAGTAATTGTAATATTATATAATCACATGCAAAATCTTAGTGATGTCACTTTATTATGATGTTGGTAGTTTCGTATTATTAAGGTTGGTAGTAGGGTAACTGTTACGTATTGGCTATTTATTGCTCTCGGCTATTGGGCACTTCTTGTTGGGGCAGTCGAAAGTATCGGACGTGCTGGCTGCGGCTCACCGGACTGCCCAATTATATTAAATCATTTAATGTTACTTGTAAATAGTTGTGATTATAGTAAAATAATTGTATATATATATTCTATTCAAGTGGTTCGTAAAAGTGTTTTGTTATACAAGCATCTAATAAGTAGTTGCTGTAATAAAAAAGCTATTGTTCTTAGGTAGTGCGTATTACATAAAAACAGCGGTATCGTCATTCCAATATTCTTTATCTTTAGCAAATCCTCGTTTAAAAATCTTATATAAAACAAAAGTTAAGCGCCTTGGACTCGCCAACTGAATGTTTGAAAAACTTTTTCAATTCTTAAAGCTCTTATGAATTATCCATGAAATGGCCTGTCATAATTATTTGTTTCGTTAGTTATATTCTCTACGTGGCTTTCTATGGACATTGAAATTTTTTTAAGGTCATCTTATATCGTCGAACAGACCAAAAGCCATGACATTAAACCAAGATTAGAAAATATGATCTTATAAAAACAATACACTCGGTCTGATCCGATGATGAAGCCTGAAGGTCGGCACCTGAACTCCTGAATGAAAATATCTATCTTAGCCCAGTTTTTTTATGTAAGAGAAGGTCAAACGAGCGTATGTGGCCTAGGTACATGATGTTAAGTGATCACAACCGCCCATTCTCTTGCAATAACAGAGGAACCACAGGAGCGTTACCAGCCTCTTAGAAAGGTATCGGAGCTTTTTTAAAAGCATCCATGTAGTATCTTCTTGGAAGCAGACGACACACCCAGATGGTGGGAGTGATATTCTAATTTGTAGCGTGTCGTGCGAAGGTCGATTTCGGCGGCAGGATCTAGTGAAACAGCTAACAGCTCCTCGGAACACTCCCTGTGACAGATGCGGTAGAAGACGTGTTTTACTTGATATTTTGTAAATAACACGTATTTTTATTATTTTAAGGTATTCATTCAACTAAAAACTCCTTTCCTAAAAGAACTCTTAATCCTGCACAACTAAAAAATCCTGTACTGCAATGACTCTGGCATCATCATCTTTGAATCAATCCTATAAACAGTCCCTCAACCTTGGGAATAGATTAAAACACTGGAGGCTAGGTTAATATGGAGGATGCTCAAGTATTTCGAAGCCAGCTTCGCAAACTGTGGCCACAGAACTGTAAGCCGTGACATCATCTTGATGGAATAAAATTATTTATTCTAATTTGCTTCTCAATTTCTCACATATTTCGTTACCCTGTTTTCTTATTTGCTCTGCATATAACGATCCACTAAGAGGAACTCTTTGGTCGAGATTCAGTCGGCCGAACGGCTCGCCTTAAATTTCTAAGGGGTTGGAGATTAAGGTCTCTTCCAAGACATAGAGTATAATTTTCTTCCTGGATTATCATGCTGAAGCAACTTTCATCCATGAGTATAAATTAGGCTAAGAAATGTTCTGGGAACCCAGCTCTTTTTTCATCGCCATGCGCTCGTGTGAAATGCTAAACCCTTACTTGTTGTACCATGCAGTCCTAATAATTAATATACAGTCAATCTCATGAGGGTAAAAAACGTTTTATTTTCAACGCACTCATCCTAAAATACATCCACCCTTATCTTGAAACTCAATTGTCAGATATCATCCCGGCATGACCTAAAATAACATTCCTTTTCTGGAAACATCTTAGAGCTATAGATACCTATTTCTCTTGCCGTTCTTAAGACTGAAGGTAGAACATATTTGATCGAAAATCGCGCTGACTAAAATGTTTAAATATTTTAGACAGCGCGATATTCCTCGCTATAGATAGAAAATAATAAAATCTTTTTATACAATAAGTGGATATATTTGTAAGTTCGCAGATCAGTTACTCTAATTAATGACAAACTTAAATGGTAAACATCTAAAGTATATAGTATAAATTGAATTAATATACAGTATTCTTACAGAAAGCCAAATAAATACGTAATTAAACACCCATTTAGGATTAATAACAAGTAATGCATTTAACATGGAAAGGATGCCCGGTATTGGCGACTTAATTCGCTCAGTGCGAGGCAGAGGATCAAGAAAAAGTTTATAATTTCGGTTACGGAGATAGTTCTCAGGTAATAACCGAAAGAGTAAAATAATACTTAGATCTTAGATTAAGGATTGATCTCCGCTGCGCTCCAAGTAGATACCGCAGGCATACTCGAAAAGTGCGGCAACTTTGAGCCAGTCTCGAACAATGTGTGACGTTGACGTGCCACATGTTCTGTTAATAAGAAATAAGAAAGACACTGGGATCACATATCATCAGTATTTTGTATTTTATTAATTTCAATGTAAAATAACACGAAGCTTAAGTTTCAAAATTTGAAAGATGCCATTGAGTTTCAAGATGCCACGCACACAAGCATCTAATAGTTGCCGTAATAAAAAAGGTATTGTTCTTAGGTAGTGCAGTATCTAGTTGGAGCGCAGCGGAGACCAATCCTTAATCTGCGATGCTGTCACTATCTCATCTAGGTAGGGCTTCCAATTCCTTCCAAACCGAGATCTCGGTATTGCGGGATCCCGCGCCTTTTTCCAATCCCGCGTGATGCGGGATTACGGGCACGGGATCTGCGGGAATTGCGGTACTGAAAAAAAGTAGCAGCAGTTTGGCAGACGACAGTTTCGACATGTTGTTTCCTTCAGCAACATTTTCAGTTAGAATTAAAAGATGACTATCTTAATAATTAAGTGATAATTTATCAGTTTAAAATGTGTTTTTTTTTGGTCGATTTTTTAATTTTGTTTTGTGTATTTTTTGAAAACGGTTTGTTCTGTTTTTATTCAGAATTTGTTATTGTTTTTATGTGAAAAAAGAACTGTATAAATTGATTCATCTCATTTTAATAGAAATATGTACGTAAATATATGTGGAGTTGATTAATTCATTGTTTTATTTGCCTTAAGTGTTCCGTAAATACCGAGATCCCGCGGGATTGAAGATTCGCAATCCCGCAAATACCGATATTTAATTCAGGCCGCGGGATTGGAAGCCCTAAATCTAGGGATTCTTGGTTCAGGGAGTTATATCCCAGAATAACGAAAGCGGTTGGGTAAAGAAAAGAAATCGAAGTAGTTTCTTTTACATAGGTACCTAATGAAGGTTTAAGTATATCTATTAGTAGTAACAATTTTAATAATACTTACCAAAGATAATGAGAGAAAAAATGGCACAATCATTTTGAAAATATTGATTTTATGTAAGAAACTATTTTTCTTTCATCTTGTTATTGTCTACAAGGCATTTTGACATTTTTGTTTCAAAAGTGTTGTTACAATAATTATACCACAGAGAAGAATTTAATTAAAATAATCCTTTTTTATTTTATTAGAATTTACAAAAACTACATTAATACGTCATTTTTTCCAGAGAACCATCAGTAAAGGTGGCACTTCACATGGCTATTTGTATTTGTGTATTTGTTATATTTGGCAAATAATTGCCATGTGTGGACAGTTTATTTGACAAATAAGGCCAATACCAAATACCGTGCGCTTGTCGGTTTTTCGAGGCACATCAAAGGGGTCAAATAGGCAAATAAACAAATAAACCGTCCACACAATGGCCATATTTAGAAGCGCACGCACCGTGAACTTGTCCGGACGTTGTTTGTGTGTTTGTTATTTCACTGCCATGTGTGGATGGTTGTATTTGCCTTTATTTGCATGTTTGCCTGAACGTCATATATTTTGCCAAATACAACAAACACCCAATAGCGAACACAAATAGCCATGTGAACTGCTACCATAAAATTAATGTTATGCTTTATTTTTTGTTTTTGATGATAGTTGTTAGCTTTCACCGACTTTTAATTAAGGGCACATTTAAAATAGATTAAAAAGCCACAGGCATTGTGTAACCGCATGGTTCACCTCACCACCTAATAAAACAGATAGCAAGCAGCCTACGACGATATATAACCCTCCGAAAGCAATTCACTAAAGCACCAAATAACATTATTCAATTTGTTCTAATTAAAAACCAATTGAGCGAGTACATTTTCTTAACAATATGTTATTTTTAATGTGATAACCTGAGACTTATGGGTTTAACTACATACATTAAATTTATAAAAAAAAAATAACGATGCGGGACTCAAACTCGCAACCTCTCGCGTTCCGTGCGAGAGCTCTTCCACTGTGTCAACCGTTCGAGTGACGAATCGTTGATAAATCTTGTAGATGAAGCCACAACCTAAGAGTTGAACAAAGCATACAAGATTTTATCAAGGATACGTCACTCGAACGGTAGGCTCAGTTGGAAGAGCACTCTCACGGAACGCGAGAGGTCGAGGGTTCGCGTCCCGCATGGTTTATAAAATTTTATTTGTGTAATTATCCCAGAAGTGCGGGTTACCACTTTAAAACCATAAATAACATACCGTAGACATCCGGACCATGTTTTCACAGATACAGATCGGACTTTGATCGGGCGTAGCGCGAAAGCTCTCTCACGCTCTGCTCAAACACAATACGATTTCGTTCGCTTATAAGTTTATTCTTATAAAATAAAATAAAAAATATGTTTAGCGCCAAATTTCTATAATATATACCAGCCTACCTAGTTAAGAACCTAAATAAATATAGTAATCTTTAACCAATTTTCTATTAATTAAATACAACAGTATTGTATTCAATAGTACCTATCATTTAAATAAAAATCATTAAAATAAAGTATTAAATTGGCCAAATGGTCCGGAAACTATGTGCGAAACAAACAATTTCAATATTAAGACCTCAAAACCCAGTACAAGAACAGTTATATCTACAGTACCTACCTTTTAGAGAACCAATGTACGCCCCTGTTATATACCCATCGTTGTAATAGATCGTAAGTTTTTATAATACCACCAAACTATGAAAAGAGATTGCTAAAGGATGTCTGACAGAACGAGACTACCCAGGTAACACTGAAAATGTTTAGATAATGAAAAACGGCTTAATGTAGAAAGTTGCCAATACTTTTATTGCTTTTCGAAGTCATCTCCGTTCGTCTCTACACATCGTCGCAGTCGATGGAACCACTGAGAAAAGCAGTGGGCCCATTCTTCCTTAGGGGTCTCTTCTATGGCAGTTTCGTACGCTTTCACCTTCAGGGTTCGTAAAGCGAATACCTCGAATTTTATCTTTAGTTCTTGGGAATAAATAAAAGTAGCAGGACGCCAGGTCAGGACTGTGTGGCGGGTGACTCATTATCTCGAGACCTGCCATATTCAAATATTCAACAGTCCGTTTTGCGGAGAAAAACCTAGGGTGCTGCAAAAGAATATGTGCGGTGTGTGAAACAAATACAAAAACAGTCAATACAATTAATATCACATAAAAAAATATGAGGACGCCTCAATTTTAAGGCTTACCACAAATGTATAGATCCAAAATGTCATTTCAATACAATGAGATGAGAAATTATTGATTGCAACATGGAATATTAGTATATAATATTAATAATATTGACACACTTTTTACACAAATTATCTTGCCACAAGTTAAGCATATATAGCCTGTGTTATGGGTTACAAGACAATGATATATTTAATATAATATACTTACTATAACATACATAAATTCATATAAACATTCTTCTTCTTCTTCGGCGTTACACTCTTGTCAGAGTGGTCGTGGTCGTCACGTCGAGGTTAGTGGTCTGTTTCACAATGCGACGCCACTCGTCGCGAACTGCCGCTCTTCTCGTGCATTCATGCAGAGTACCGTCGACAGCTTGCCTCACTTGGTCCGTCCACCTCATCGGGGACCTGCCTCTTGGTCTAGTGCCCTCGACTTTACCCTGCACTATTAAGCGTTCTATGGAGTCGCTTCCACGTCGCGATACATGCCCGAAGAAAGTGAGAATGCGAGCTTGTACGGTAGTGGACAGTCTCTGTTCGATGCCGAGCTCCCGAAGAATGGACTCATTGGTTCGGAATTCGGTCCACGATATACTGAGCATTCTTCTCCAGCACCACATCTCAAGAACATTGATCTTTTTCTTCTCACTTTCTCGTAGGGTCCATGTCTCAGCAGCCTAGAGGAATATGGGGAATATGAGAGCCCTTACAAGTCGTATTTTTGTGGTTTTAGTGATATTGCGATCCTTCCATATTTTCCTCAATTTATCCATAGCCGATCTGGAGATTGCCATGCGTCGTTTGATTTCGTCTATGCAGCCGCCATTTTTTGAAATCAGTGCCCCCAGGTATATGTAAGTAGGCACTACCTCGCAATTTGCTACTTTCTTAACCTCTGGCGAGTTGTTCTTAGCACGGTCGACAATCATCACTTTGGTCTTGCTGCGATTAATTCTGAGGCCAAAATCAAGACTAACGTTTTCCAGCCTGTGTAGTAGCTCTTCCATATGAGGGATGCTACTTGCGAAGAGGGTGGTATCATCCGCGTAGCGTAAGTTCGATATGTTTTGTCCTTCAATAGTGATACCGTCTGTCCAACCATCCAAAGCAATTCTCATAATCAGTTCTGTGTAGATGTTAAACAGTAATGGAGAAATTATACATCCTTGTCGGACTCCTGCACTGGGGTGGAAACTGTTGGATAGAACCTCATCGGTTCGTACTGAGGCCGTACCATCTTCGTAAAGGTGCCTAAGAAGTGATACCAGATGTTTTGGGGTACCCATTTCTAGGAGAGTATTCCAGAGTTTCGGCCACTTGACAGAGTCAAACGCCTTGGAGAAATCAACAAAACAGATATATGTAGGTTTATTGAATTCTCGGGATTTTTCGATTATCTGGCGGATGGACAGTATCTGCTCCCGTGTACCCTTTCCTTTTACGAACCCAGCCTGCTCTGGCGATATTTCTCTAGATAAATAGGATTTCAGACGCTCATTCAAGATGTGAAGAAGGATTTTGCTAGCGTGGGGTATCAGAGCAATCAGGCGGTAGTTGCTGCAGGATTTGGTGGAGCCTTTCTTGTGTAGAGGGATTAACACGGTGTACGCCCAATCGCGAGGCCAAGCGCAGGTCCTCCATATGTTGTTTGTTGCACAGCGCGTGGAAGATTTGTACACCATACTCTCCTGACGCCTTGATTGTCTCTATAGGGATAGAATCTCTTCCTATTGCCTTGCCATTTTTGAGATGTTTAATGGCTGCTCTTACTTCATCTTCCAGTATGTCAGGCTCCAGTTCATCGGTATTAGGCTCAGTTGAAGGAAAAGAATGCGACTGTGGATCACTAAACAGAGACTGACAGTAGGTCCAGGTCTCGGAAATAACGTCCAGTTCTGTTACCGTTTCTCCCCGGGCATTCTCTATAGCCCACGTTTTGGAAGAGAGGGTTTTCGTGATGGACTTGATCTTGTGGTGGAGGTCTCTGGATTCGTGCTTATCAGCATGAGCTTCTACTTCGTTACATATTTTTTGAAGATGAGTGTTCTTATCTCTCCTGCATGCCTCCTGAATACGTGCTGACTTTGCGTTAAGGTCCCTCACGTTAGCTCCTGAAGCCTTCATCAACCTTCTTTCCTCAACAAGGGTTAAAGTACTGTTACTCATCCAGTGCTGTCGTTTACGTATCCCCGTAGGTGTTTTTGATTCCTTGACAGCTTTGGATATGAGAGCTTTCGCCTGATCCCAAAGTATGTCTGAGCTCTCTGTATGGGGATTCAACTCCGTCCATTGACTCCAGTTTTGCTCTAATACAGCTGAAAATTTTGAGACATTGTCTACTGTTAATCGCCTTTGATTGGATGTTTTTCGAGCTGCTCTTAGTTTCAGCTTTATTTTGGAGATCAAAAGTTGGTGGTCAGATCCACAGTCGGCTCCAGGAAGCGTGTGGGCGTTCCTGATTGAGGTTTTCCATCGTGACCTGATTAAGATATAATCTATTTGATTGCGATAATTCCCGTCTGGTGAAGTCCAAGTATACAGTCTCCTAGGGTGGTTTTTAAAAAAACTGTTCGCTATAATCAGGTCGTTTTCTGCCGCGAATTGCATCAGGTGTTCTCCTCTCTCATTGCGCTGACCAGTCCATACTTTCCGGCACAAACGCTTAGTTGATGGGCATTCATACCTATCTTTGAGTTAAAGTCTCCCAGTATAAGCAGAAGTTCTCTTTTGGGTATCTTAGAGGTAGCCGATTCCAGCTTTGTATAAAAGTTCTCCAGATCTTCTTCACTCGCAGTGCTAGTAGGAGCATATGCCTGTATTATGTTTAAGTTCACAGGTGAAGCTTTTAGCTTTATGGTTAGGATTCTGTCACAAATGGGTTCATATCCCACTACACAGTCTTTTCGGTCTTTTGGCAGGACAACAGCGACTCCATTCCTGCTGTGCGTGTCGTTACCGGAGAAATAAACGACATGGGTGTCCGTTGTGAAATGGCCATTTCCTTTCCAGTGGGTTTCACTCAGACCACAGATACTGAGTTTGCAGCGAGTAATTTCTCTTTCAAGAATGTCAAGCTTTCCAGGTTGGAGTAATCCGCGCACGTTCCAAGTACCTATCGTTTGGGTGTGGCACATCTTTACTGAGTTTCCAGTAGTCCATTTTCCATGTGTTGCCTGGTTTCCTACATCCACATGGCCGGTAGCCCATTTCCCACCGACTGCCCCGGACGCAGCACGGCGCCGGTTGCTAAGCGGGTCGCATGGCCACTTATTATTCGTTACTTGTACTGACATGACGACTTTCATGGGAAAATAATGCAGTGGTTTCCCGTTGCCTTCTGCATCAGGCATTTCAGGAGTTATTTAAACTCCTAGGCCGCTGTCACCTCTTCTGACCGGTTGGCCGATCAGGCCCGTTGTGGTTTAAAATCAGAGTTTTCCTTCTCCTAGACGAGCTGCCTATCATGGCTGACGAGGCCCATCTCCCCGAGCAGTGGTGCTTATATTAAAGGAGCGGCTCCAACTCGCCACTGTCATCTACCGCTTACGAGATTGCGCGCCATTTGTTGGGGTATACCCAGCCACTGGCTCCCCGACGCCTCTACGATAGACCGCTCCGTTGTCCGCGACTGCTTATTGGTTATTCGCAGCTAACCTCCATATCTGAAGGCCGTTCGCTATCCGCAACCTGCGACGCGTGTGGTGGCAATGAGCTCTGCCACTGGAGTGATAATCTCCAATAATAATATAAACATACATATATACATTTAAACATCCATGACTCTGAAACTAATATCCATATTCATCATATAAATGCTTGCACCTACCGGGATTCGAACCCGGGACCTCTAGCTTAGTAGGTAGGATCGCTAACCACTCGGCTATACAGGTCGTCAACAATAAAACAACAAAATCCAGGGATAAATTTAATTTGTAATTTTATTTAAAAAATATACAACACTTAATCTAATTTCATAGCATCTAATCATTCAATTAAGTTTTATGTATAAAATTTCTGATATACACATCAAAAAATATTTTAACTCCAGGATAAATTAAATACATATTATTATTATAAAATCGGTATATTGATTTGCGCTGATAAAAAAGTATGTGTAATACACGCCTAAGTTTTATATATACGCCTTTATTTTAAGATTACAGAAAAACTGGTCAATCTAATACCATCAATGAACACATGAATCGCAGCTGTAGTATTCAAAATAGTTTGCAGCTGCCCTTGCAGTAAAATTTTGTAAATAAATACCTTTTTTTTTATGAAAAGTAGGGACGAGACGAGCAGGACGCTTAGCTGATGGTAATTGATACACCCCACCCAGGACAATGCAGTGCCGCTCAGGATTCTTGAAAAACCCAAAAATTCTGAGCGGCACTACAATTGCGCTCGTCACCTTGAGACATAAGATGTTAAGTCTCATTTTCCCAGTAATTTCACTAGCTACGGCACCCTTCAGACCGAAACACAGTAATGTGTAAACATTACTGTCTTTCGGTCGGCAGAAATAGGCGCCAAATATCTTTAATATACATACCACTTCACACTATACTAGAAGGAGTTTTATTAGCTAACGTCACGGGAAAATCACATCATTGTGCGCACACATCGCCAAAAATTCAATGACACCATTTTTCCCTAACGAGCCTTATAAAGAATGATATCAAAAATATATACAGTTTACTATAAATAAATATTTATTCGTTAACAATTATTACGCACAAGTATTTCACTAAACACATTAATTACGCTTAGATACATATTATTTTAGCTCTACTTACAATAATAATTTACCTAATTCCAACTTTATAACATAGGAACGGACGAGTAAAAAAAGAAGGACTCCGCGCCGTGATATTAGCAAGTGAAGCACCGTTATGCTAGTGTGTGTGCGGTTACGGGGGATACTAGTTACACAATATTTTCTCCCAGATAAGCCTACTGTCCTATATTTAGGACAGTAGAAATAAAAAAAAAAATCAGAATACCCTCTTTATCTAAGATTATTTAGTCTTATGATTTGCAGTAAGAAACGTGTCAGCTTTATTAGAAAAAATAAAAAGACAGTTATTTTAACAGTTTTTACCTTATATTTTACCTTATAAGTGTGTAATAAAAGTGCGTTGCAGACATGGCAAATAACAGGTATGTATAAAAAGTTATATTTTACTCGTGAGTTGTTTTTTTCTGTGTTAATATCTAGTTGATAACCTTAACTTTTGTACTAAATAAATATTCTAGCAAAATAATATAAATAAATTACGTATAACTTGTTACAAATACTAGCGTACTATAATATATAGGACAGTAGGATAATATACATGATTTTAGTACAATAATACAACTTTTTCTTTACAGACCGTTAGCTGCGCATGAAATTTTAGATGCTTTAGAAAATGTTTCTGATAATGAAGAAGATTATAGTGAACGACTGATATGTATTCTACCTCCTCCTGTTGATCCTGACTGTCTCACTGACGAAGATTCGGGTGAAGAAGATA
This sequence comes from Leptidea juvernica, assembly GCA_949711755.1. NCBI lineage: Eukaryota > Metazoa > Arthropoda > Insecta > Lepidoptera > Pieridae > Leptidea > Leptidea juvernica. The sequence goes on from CATIXQ010000020.1 coordinate 9,627,181, forward strand.
ATGTAACTTTGAATAATTTGCCACGAAACATTCTGCTTCAACCGGCTGAAGTAATGATTCAAGGGCAGATTATGGTGAGTGATACAGAAGAAGAACCTTCTGATTCTACAGGTCGAACTAAACGTAGGCGTACCTACGCATGGAGAAAACGGGACTTGGCAAAAAATGCCGTGAATTGGCCAGATGTTCAAGGCGCTTGCCAAGATAAGCGCCCAATTGAGTGGTTTGAAAACTTCTTAGATGAAGATGTTATTTCGTTGTTGGTGTCAGAGAGCAATAAATATGCTGTCAAAAAGAATTTGCCTGGAGACATAACCACTGAAGATATGAAATGTTTCATCGGCATATTGTTGGTTAGTGGTTATTCATGGCTCCCCCGTAGAAGAATGTATTGGGAAAACTCCCCTGATACAAAGAATGAATTGATCAGCTCGGCTATGACTAGGGATAGATTTGACTTTATTTTTCGCCACCTTCATGTCAATGATAATCTGGATTTGCAAGACAAATACACAAAAGTACGCCCCCTAGTTACACTTCTAAATAAAAAGTTCTTAGAGTTTTCTCCTCTTGAAGAGCATTACAGTGTAGATGAGGCCATGATCCCCTACTATGGTAGACATGGCTGCAAACTGCACATAAAAGGTAAACCTATTAGGTACGGGTTCAAAGCTTGGGTTGGTGCTACACGGTTAGGGTATGTTTTATGGATGGAACCATACCAAGGTGCTACAACTATGTGCAATCCAATATATAAAGAATTGGGGCTGGGTGCAAGCGTTGTTCTCACTTTTTGCGATGTGCTGATTTCACGTGGCTTCGACCTTCCTTACCACGTAGTTTTTGATAATTTTTTTACTGGGACGCCCTTGCTGGAAGAGATAACAAAGAAAGGCCTTCGTTGCACTGGGACAGTTCGAGAAAACAGGACATCTAGTTGTCCTCTGATTACATCGAAGTTACTGAAAAAAAAGGAACGTGGTGCTGTCGATTACAGAACGACACATGACAACACGTTCATTATTGCTAAATGGCATGACAATAATATATTCAGTATTGCTTCTAATGCTGTAGGAATAAATCCTAAACAATCTGCCAAACGCTTCTCACAAAGTGAAAAGAGAAACATTGTCATAGAAGAACCACATATGGTGTCCATCTATAACAAATATATGGGAGGAGTGGATCGGTCTGATGAAAATATTTCACATTACCGAATTGGTATACGAGGTAAGAAATGGTACATGCCGTTGCTCACACACATGATTGATCTTGCCGAACATAATGCATGGCAGTTATATAAAATAAATCATGGAAAACTGGATCATCTTGGCTTTCGCAGAAGGGTAGCAATTGCTTTGATTGAATCAAACAGAAAAAATGCCAAAAGAGGGCCTAGCCGACCCTCCCATCATGAACATGCTGATAGTCGTAAAGACCAAATGAATCATCTGGTTATTCCTCAATCGAAGCAAACACACTGTCGTCAATGTCACAAAAAATGTTTGACACGTTGCAAGAAATGTGATGTTGGAGTGTGTGTCAAGTGTTTTGAAACATATCATTAATAAATAGTGTTAATCTAGTAAATTACATATAACAATGGGTAATATAATCAATAGTTATCTAATAAACTACACTTTTTGATTACATTCTGTTTTGTCATAAATGGTCTTTTATTTCCTCTTATTATCCTACTGTCCTACATATAGGACGGCTGTTTCCCTGAAAGCCTTACACTTAATTTTTTTTTCATATTTTTTTTTATGTTGCATAAGATCTAATAAACTAAATAATGTAACTTTTTTCAAAATTTTCAGAAAATTTTAGTTTCAGGCTTATCTGGGTTAAATAATCATATATGGCCACAAATACTTGTAAGGTATCGTTTTTACACTTTTTACAACGCACAACGGCATTATTAAAAATTTTTATTGAGACGCAAACTGATCTGTCACCGACGATGACAATTCTCATAATGGCCGCCTATCGGCTTGTATTCGTGTAAGTGTGTGCGTGGGGCTATGTATTTACACGTTTACCGGCTTGTTTTGGTTCCTCATTGTTATGTAAGTTAACACGGAGTCCTTATTTTTTTACTAGTCCGTTAACATAGGTAAATCTAGGTATAGCTGAAAATAAAACACCACAGTGTCTTAAGATTGTATGGCATATTATAAATTGTTATTATAATATTATTCTCTATATTTTATGTACTAGAACAACAAATAATGTTACTTATTTGATTCCAGCCTTATTGTATTTTTTTATTAACGCGAGTATTACACATTTAAATAAAACATTTTTAATGAATAACGCGTGTAATTGTATCTGTTCTCACATTACATTTTCAGTCCCACTGAAAACGTGGTCCGGAAAGGTCTAGAAACATCGGGTTTAACCAAAATAATGTCACGAGCACTAAATCTGGCACGAGACTAAGTTCAGTCTCGTGCCAGATTTTGGCGAGACAACACGTCCTGAGGATGCCTCGTGTAGAGGCGAAACACGTGTCGAATTGTTTTAAAAACAAATATTGGCGGAATTAACACTAAAGAAAACTTAAATCATTTGTATGATTATGGAATTTCGCAAACTAACGCCTAATTCAATAAAAATATAACTTGTACGCAAAATCTAATGTAAAAACAAAGTTACACGCGTTTTAAAAAGTGTTTTATTTAAATACCAAATTATTATTTATTTCCCAGGTCTAGACTTTGATTTAAATTCTCTTATTATTAGAGCAGCTCTGTACATGCCCACACTACATGAATGTCGAAGCCACAATCAAATAGGATGTAAATACTACATAATAAAGAACTGCCTAAGTAAAAATTTAAATTTAGTTTAGTATGAAACGTGCAATCATTTGACATAAGTTTGAAATAGAAGTAATCACAGAACGGCGATTGGCCACGAAGTATAATCCGCCCATGTTTGAAAACCAACAGTTGCTTAAAACGTAGTAGATTTCGGCTATCTCCGTTTTTTTTACAAGATTATATCCGTCATCTGTCAATCTATCAATGACTGCACGTTTCATACAATCGATGAATCGGTTTTTCTTAGAGTTTGGCTAGGTTGGCCATAATGAACTCTGAAGTAAGTTGTACACTGTACCGTGTACGGTTTAGATTACAATTCAATCGTACATAGTGAATGTCCGAACCGCGAAATCTAGTGCCTATTATGACAATATCGATATCGATAATTTTATGTAAATTACCTATATACCTACTTCGGTATTGTACAAGTAATTATAATTATACAAAACTCATTTTAACACTACGTTTATAGAGTTTCCTAAAAAATACAACTACATTTGAAGGAACAAGTTTTTGATCTCTAAGCTTACTATTATTATTTTTTAATAGTAATATGAGAATAAGAAAACGTTTCTATTGAAACTTGTCAAAAACAACCATAATTAATATAATGTATATGTAGTTTACTGTCCACAGATAAAAAAATAAAAGAATTTAATTATTTACAACATACTTATGCACAACTGTTTTTTTTTTCTTTATAAAATTGGCAGGCGTTGTTAGCATTTGTTTTGGAAACATACAAATTATTTTTTATTACATTCCGTTGTATGCTGGGCCGCCACCACCTTCCGGTACCACCCAGTTGATATTCTGTGACGGATCCTTGATATCACAAGTCTTGCCTGGGAAAAATAAATTGAGATTATTTAACTTTACATATTTTTTTTTTAATGAAAATAAGAGACGAGACGAGGTTTCAGGATTCTTGAAAAACCCCAAAAATTCTGATCAGCACTACAACTGCGCTCGTCACCTTGAGACATAAGATGTTAAGTCTCATTTACCCAGTAATTTCACTAGCTACGGCGCCCTTCAGACCGAAACACAGTTATGCTTACACATTACTGCTTCACGGCAGAAATGGGCGCCGTTGTGGTACCCATAATCTAGACGGCATCCTGTGCAAAGAAGCCTCCCACTGGTAAAACATATTACAAGACATTGATTTTGCGTCTTTGATTGATGATGATTTAGTCATACTTTTTATATCTTTCAATTTTACTTTATCTCTTCTTTTAACTCCGATTACGCTTCTTTCTATGCTGTTTTCACAAACATTTATTTTATTTGATAATTTTTGGGTTAGGGCCCATGTGCGACAACCATAGGTCAAGCAAGGTAAGATACACATATTAAAAACCTTTAAAATCAATGTGCAGAACACTGAAATGGCGATGGATAGGACATATGTTAAAAGAAAAACAAGAAAAATGGACTAAAATAATAACCGACTGGTATCCAAGAGATGGTAGTAGAAGAAAATGGCGACAAACGTAACGCTGGGAAGATGAAGTAAAAAGATATACGTCTCGTGCCAGATTTTGGCGAGACAACACGTCCTGAGGATGCCTCGTGTAGAGGCGAAACACGTGTCGAATTGTTTTAAAGACAAATATTGGCGGAATTAACACTAAAGAAAACTTAAATAATTTGTATAATTATGGATTTCCGCAAAGTAACGCCTAATTCAATAAATTTTCTGAAGTAAAAAGAGTCGCTGGGCCTAAATGGATCCAAATAGCGAAAGACAGAGAGGCGTGGAAATCTTTAGAGGAGGCCTTCGTCGAAAGACAAGCTGTTTAACATAACATATAATTTAGATTTAAGTTTATATTTATTTATGATTCATTTATAATATTTGTGAATAGCAATAAAGGCTTATTTTATTTATTACAAGACATAAAAAAAAGTTTTAACTTGATAACGTCTTATAAATCGATGAACGCACGCCGGCTGCACGCACGAAAAAGTGTCACGTTACGTCTGAGCTGAGCGTGCAAGCGAGAGCACGGTACAAGCGATAGCGACACGATCGGCCTAAGGTGTGGTTTAATTTAAGTAAAAAATATTTGGATTAACGTGTGCAAATAAATATTAATTTATCGAAAAAATATAATTTAGAATTACCTCCTTTTTAACCCAATAAAAAAGGAGGAGGTTCTCAATTAGTCGGTATGTTTTTAACCTCTGAACTTTTGCCTGGGTGAACCGATTTTGATAATTCTTTTTTTAATTGAAAGCTGTTGCTTCCCGTATGGTCATCATGTTGGTCCCGTAAGTCAAAATCGCGCCAACCGATTTCGATAATTCTTTTTTTATTGTAAAGGACATACTTCAATAGTGTGTTCAAATAGTTTGGTAAGAGTTTGGTTAGGTTGTAATTATGGAATCCATGACAATGTAACGGAACTCTTCAATTCTTAGGACCAAATAAACAATTATCGTCCGAATCTTTTTTATGCTATCTGGATATTTGAGTCACCTACCGTATCGTAGTTATGGTCAAGTAATTGTCGTAGTCAAATACGATGTGGAACGGATTTCTTTAACAACTTACAGTAAGGGTGCGATCTGTGGCAAAATTTCTAACTGTTCTATTTCTAAATTTCTAAATTGCAATGAGCTTAAGTTCATTGCTGCAATGCAAAATTTAGTAGATCTAGACATATTAAGACAAATAAGACATCAGATTCACTAAAAATCTAAAAAAAAAATAACAAAAAACAACTGACATCAAAACGCTATTCCAAAACAATAGATATAATATCACTAAAAAGTATAAAAATAATTGCGTATTCTTAGACAATCTAATAAATTAATCTAATTCTAGTTATTTTATATTTGGAGTCGGTTAGTGTTATTTTTAGAGTCAAACAAAAAAAAATGAGAGCCCCCAATTAGCTATTTAATGGGCCCATCAACTAATCTTGAAAGATCATCAATTAATCATAACGAGATCGCTCACACCCTATAATTTCCCGCGGGAACCGAGTGTTTGACATTAATATTCTAATAGAAAATAAGTTAAGTGTAAACTTACAATGTATGCAATTCTGTGCATTGATTTGTAACCTCTGTCCTTCACCTGTCTCCAGTGGTACGAACTCGTATACGCCTGAAACGAGAAAACGGTTAAAGATTAAAAGAGCAAAAAAGTCAGATTTTGTACTGGAAAATAACAAAATATTATATCTCACACATATATTACAAAATTATGGCTTCAGTGATGGTTTGGTATTATTTGGTAGGAGTGACTGAGCCATTCTTTTGTGAAAAAGGTATCAAAACATCGGCACAATTGTATCAAGATACCATTCTTGAGAAGGTAGTGAAGCCCCTTACAACACCATGTTCAATAACCAAGAATGGTCCTTCCAGCAAGACTCGGCGCTGGGTCATAAAGCAAGATCTACGCAGTCTTGGTTGGAAACGATCTTTCGGACTTCAGCAGAGCTGAAGACTGGCCGTCATCTAGTCCCGATCTTAATCTGCTGAATTATGATTTATGGTCAGTTTTAGAGAGTATGGCTTGTTCTAAACGCCATGATAATTTGGAGTCCCTAAAACAATCTGTACGATTGGCAGTGCAGAATTTTCTCAGGGAAAGAGTGCGTGTTTCTATTGATAAGTGGCCCTAACGTTTAAAGAACTGTATTGCAGCCAATGGAGACCACTTCGAATAAGCTTTTTATATTTTAAATTGTTCTATATTAATGTATTAAACTAACACACTGTAAAAGTAATAAACGTATTTGCAATACACATTTCTTTTCTTTGTTTCAGTATTTATGGCAAGAGTATATTTGTAGTTTAGTATTGGAACTTACCAGCGGGACAGAACCTAGCTTCGGGACCCTCGAACACCTTCAGGTTGTTCTTGACCGGTACTGAATCGTCCTGGAGTGTCAGATGAGGAGGCTGGTCTGCCTCATGATTTGTACCTGAATACAAAAGCATATTATGATACAAGTGAGCTAATTAGCTCATTATACATGAGGCGTAGGCGAGTGTGTAAATCAGCCGAGTGTCACAACAAACTACTCCAAAATAATGCGCAGCATCTAGGAGTCTATCGCTATCCTTATTGTTTTCAAGAGCAGATAGCATGCGCACTCTCTATATTTAAATGGCCGGACTACGAACAGCTGCTATGTTGTATCCTCTTCTAACGCATGGGATGGTTGGTAGGGACCTCTCAGTCGCACATATTCACTCGGAGCAGTATTTAATCATTAAAATTCGGAAACCGGTATTCAGAACTGATTTTTCGCAGGCAACCCTCTATCACCATGTTTGTAATGAAATAAACTTTATTTTTATTTAAGTTTCATTCAATAACCAGACCAGTGCAAGTTACTTGTATCGATTAACCTGTTCATAGCTGGCAACCCACGACTTGTGACAGAAAAAAAAATAGGCAACCTAACTTTTGCATATGCTATGGACTGCATAATTTCGATTGGTATAGAATTTTTGTCCATTAAACAAACCGGTGAAATAGTTAAAAAATAATAATTAATAATTAATCATATCCTGGACTAAAATTTTCTAGGCAACACATATGCAATAATATCTTGACTGAAATTAAATTTCATAAAAATTATGTTTCATCCAGTAACCAGCTGGGTGAAGGTACCGTTCTATACCGGGATCTTAGTCTATGTGTTTAGTTTATCGTTAAAATGAATATATTATTATAGATGTATCTGAAATATATAAGATTTAAATACAAAAGCTGTTTGTAAACATAAAACTGTTATTTATTAAGGTGTAACTAATTTAATAGACACTGTTTTGACTGTTTGAATTGTTTGAAGATGTTTGATGTTTCATTTATTGTTAAAATACTTAATTGAATGTGTAAATGTTCAAATTAAGTTGTATTAGAATTAATATCGTTATTCTGTATCAAACTTTATTATTTTATGCAATAAGTCTTTCTTAATTGTATTCCGAAACTTGCTTGCAGCGCCATCTTCTTACTTCGTAATGTTTGTTCAAATTAAATGAACAAACTATTATATAAATCATTTGAAGTTATATAAATTCACTAAAACATTTATTGAGCTGTATTTAGGGATTAATTTACCATACCTAATTTTATTTGTGTTTTAAAAGAAGTTGTATCTACTCTGTTTCATCTATTGTACGGAAGCTATAAAAGCGGTTGTTTTATGTAAAGACGGTTTATATCTATACTAGCAGTTGTGCTTCAATAAACTGAGAAATTCTTAGTGTTGTATTTCTTCATGATGGACAATTCAAGGAAACCCTGGTTTAACGTCACATGTACATATTCATTAATTTGCATGTAAATAAGAGCGCGCGGCTATTCAACAATAAAAAGCTTTTCGTAATTATAGCTGTGAATTATAAATGATTCAAATTAATTGTTATTTAAGTAAATGAAGTATTAGTTAAGCCGAATAAACACTTTTTGATGATATTCAAAAACAAACTGTATTACCCGGTTAAATTAAAGATGCTTCATCTATATTATGGCCAGCGAGATGAGATAAAAAATGTAAACAAACGGACTGAGTTACATTGCGATAGCGAGCGATTATTATTTCCGTCCCAATTACTCGTATGCAATAATGGCGTCCGTTCGTCGACATTTGCTCCGCCATTTTGTGAACAATTTTATTCCTGTTCGGATTGCGTTCGAAGTGATACGTAATTTTTCGTTGCCGTATTTATTTAGTTTTCTGTTATTATTAATCAGTAACTGTTAGTTTTATTGTTGATTTATTCTGTTATTGTGAGTAGTTTCTCATATATTTAAACGAACAATTCTTGTATATACATATTCTGAATCTCGGAAACGGCTCCAACGATTTTAATGAAATTTAGTATACAGGTAGTTTTGGGGGGCGAGATATCGATCTAGTTAGGTTTCAATTAAAAAAAAAATAGTTTTACCCGTGTTTTAATGAGAAACAGCTACGATAACATTAGAAGTCAAAGGTAAATTTGACCACTATACACATGATTATAATAATTCTTTTTTTTTGTTCAAGTTTTGTACATTCTTAAAAATCCGAGCAAGCCTCGGTCGTCCAGATATTTTTAATTATGAAATCACAGTCTGGCACCTCTAGGCAACCTTTGAAATATATCAATTCTTTTAAATTTGATTGACTTTGAAAAAACAATGTTTTGAAAGCCTGAAACTTTGTCTTTAATATTTATGTCTTCTTGTTGGCCTTTCATACTAATGTATGAACTTGCATTGAGATTGAGAAACTTAAACTTGATTGGGTGTATAAAAAGCGTGGTAATAAGACCCATACGGCTAGTGTAATAACAAAAATATATACTCATACAAAATTGTGTTTACCTGTTAGAGCTACTGATGACAGCAGATCGAATGTAATGACGCCATCTGGTTTCGGATACTCTATGGGTGTGGCTTCCTTTGCGGGTTTCAGTTTACTGTGATCGGCTCCTACGCAACAATTGGTAATTATCAGATAAAAAGCAAATCAGGGTATTTTAACCGACTTCAAAAAAGGAGGAGGTTCTCCATTCGTCCGTTCTTTTTTATATTTGTTACCTCAGAATTCTCGACTGGGTGATAATTCTTTTTTTATTCTGTGCTTCCCGTGGGGATATTCCTTGCAATTCCAAAAATAACAATAACCGTAACTAGATTCGATTAATTAATTAGATTGTATAAAAATACGCAATTATTTATACTTTTTAGTGCATATTATATGATCTATTGTTTTGGAATGGTGTTTTTGAAGTCGGTTGTTTTTTTGTTATTTTATTTTGCACTAAATAAATTACACACCACAATTAGAATATCATCCCCACGGATGATGGATGGGATTACTCCAGTATGGTTTTCAAGGAACTTTCTACCACGTACTACCAAGCTGTGAACTTCGTTGTGCGGTATTTACGGGAGGCTAAGATAAGGATACTATCAAAAAAGCGCGTACACCCGTTAAAGGCCGGGAACACTGCTTCCTCTGGAGTTACAAGAGAATGTGGACTGTGGTGATCACTTAACACTAGGTGACCCGTACGCTCGTTTGTCCTCTTCCATAAAAAACCTTTGATATTAGGTTAGCAATCTGAACATGTTACTTTCAGTTCATAAAATAATGAAATAGTTTTTTTTTAAATCAATTTAAAGTATTCACTTTGATTTACTTAGAAAAAACAGTAGTGCCGGTGATATTACGTGATAAGGTCATGTAAATTGTACAAACAATGTGTCAACCGTCAACAGATCAACGACTGTTCACTGCTTCGATAAACGAATTGAATTCTTTATTCAAATAATCAAGCTATATGAAGGCGGTTACGTAAAAGGAGGTTTGTTGGAAAATTTATAAATCAGGTAGGCACCACTTGAATTTTTTTCAACAGAAACAATATACAGACACAATAATATGACAAAAAATAACACGACAAAATTTTTGAACACATCAAAATGTTGTCAAAAAGCTGACGTGTCATGTAGGTTACCTCCATGGCTGAATGTCCAAGGTTCTTTGCCTCGCACCAGAGTTGAGAAGGCCGAGTACGCTACTCCACCATACAGACCCAACGATGTATGGAACGATGGACGACAGTTTCTCACTTGCTGTAAAAGAGAGATGCGTATTAGAAACAGATGGTAACGGATGCTGTATCTCTGCTTTTCCACCAGAGATATGCGAACTGAATGGAACAAGGATACTGTACCTACAGGATGTATTTTTTATTTACAAAAAAGCAATTATGTGGCTTTATGAAACCACGATGCAAGTGTAATGAATTTATGATTATTTATTATTTTTTGTTTTACAAATTTGTCTGTTAATTCAAGTTTTTTTTTATTACATTTATAATACTCTATTCGATGATTGTAATTGATATATATGTTTTTAACTATATTATAAAAAAGGTATACAGGGCGTCCCAAAGTTATGGGACATGAAGGGAAACCTTAGGGGTACCTTAAATATACTAGATAGGGTATTTAACTGAAAGAAGACTTTATGTTACTTTTATAAGTTAGTAATTCTGCATTCAAAGATTTTGCCTATATATTGCCTAGTCTGGGAATGGAACCGACTTAAATGTAAAGAAACACATATCATACCGTATCTATGATATTTAAGGTACTTTCCCTTCATGTCCCATAACTTTGGTTACTAACATAACGTCCTGTATAGTCGGTTCTTTTTAAAGAATGGGGGCATTCTGCAGCCTAGCGAAACTCTCTAAGAAAAAAGCGATTCACTCGAATGTATGAAACTTGCACTCATAGGTGACGGCTATAATCTTGTTAAAAACAGAGATAGCAAAAATCCACTCCATCCGTTTTAAGCAACTATTCGATTTCAAACTTAGCCGGATTATACTTCGTCGCTAATCGCCATACTGTAATTACTACTACTTCAAATTTATGTTAAATGACGGCATGTTTCATACTCAACTGAATTTCAATTGCCTCTTATTACGTAGTATTTACATACTCTTTGGCATTCTGTTCGAGCGTCTGGTGGGAGACAGACAAAACTTTTGTGGTTACCTTCAATTCCTTATACACATAAGATTCCTTCAGCCTGTCTTCATACACGGTCGGTACGACACCCTTGTCATGCGACGCTTCACCAGACAATATAAGATCCATTGCACTCTCTGCAGCCAGTATACCTAAAAAGAAGAACTAACTATATATGAGGGCTTTCTGTTCTCCCAAGGAAAAATGAGCTATGTGTTGCTTTCAGGCATTGGTTTTGTTATACGGAAAAGAAATTGCCCTTTTTTTAAAAGAAATGTTTATTTCACACAATTAACGAAACAGAAATAGATATGGTAGATTAAGTACTTTAAATACGTTTATTATGATAGAAGACCGGCGATTGGCTGACTAACTACTGTCCCGTTAGGTTGTTTTACAAGAAACACTTTTATTTCAAGGAGACATCTCAGGGTGCCGGCTAACTGGGTACCAAAGCTGTCTCGATTTGAAGGGCGTCGTTGCTAGTGAAATGACTTAAGAATCTTATTACGATCAAATTGATTTTCAAGAATCCTGAGCGGCACGACATTGTAATGGGTTAAGTGTATCATTTATCATTTTATTATTTACTAGCTGACCCGACAGACGTTGTTCTGTATATAATAAACAAAATAATGTTTTTCTATGAATTTGTCAATAATATCACCCTGTGGTTATAATGAAATTGTTTCACAGCAGAACTGTCAAACCGCTGCGTCAATAAATTCTCTCATAGAAAATATGTCCAAGAGCACACAACTTGACATATCACTATCACAGAGGATAACCGAAGTAAAAAAAGTTCTCGCGCACGTAGAGGTAATCGACACTCAAAAAGATAGAAGGATGCACTCTTTGTCTACGGTATCGATTGACATAGAGGATGGATCGAAATATTGGCTGTCAAATGTCAAATATTATGGTTAGGTTCAGAAATTTAATTTGTGACATAACTTATCATTTATCAATCAACATAAAAATAATCTGATAGATAGTTAACAACTGTAGTTAATCTACCAACTATAGTTAGCTAAAATTTAATTATTTTTTACCTTCTGAGAAAGTTAGAACCAAATGTGAAAATTCTAATTAGTTATTCATTTGAAACTATTCTTTCAATTTGTTTTCTGAACGACAGGGGACACATCTAAGGACAAACAAATTTGTTGTATTTATTTAATTACGAGTATTTTCCTATATATCCTTTTAAACCTTCCCTGGACTTCCACAAATAATTCAAGACAAAAATTAGCGAAATCGGTCCAGCCGTTCTCGAGTTTTAGCGAAACTAACGAACAGCTATTTATTTTTATATATATAGATAATTTTCGGTGGAAGTTTACATGGTTATGTACATAATATATATTTTTAAGTTTTATCATTCTCTTACTTTAGAAGTAACAGGGGGGGGCACACATTTTATCACTTTGGAAGTGTCTCTCGCGCAAACAATTCAGTTTAGAAAAAAAATATACTAGACCTCAATATAATTTTTGATGACCATAGATACCATATACCATATCCATAGATACCCACGTATGGGATTGATGAAAAAATATTTGAGTTTCATTTCTAACTATGGGGAAATTTATTGTTTTTTTTATCTATTTTTATGTGAAAATCTTAATGCTTTCACAATGGTTCACAGAATAAATCTACTTACCGAGTTTCAATAGTATATATATATGTCGGAGAATTAGAATATAAAAGTAATATGGCCTGTATGATTATATTCTACTCTGTGTATTGGGTTGAACTGATGGCGAACGTCATCTTTCAAAGTGTGTTTGAAGTTGTCACTGTGTACGTCACTGTCGGTGACGTGATTGAAGTTAGTTATTAATGTCCATCAGTAGAGCGCTCATTGAGAAGTCGCAGTCGTCTTCAAGCTAGCGCCCGCGCCGGTTGTGCGCACTGATCGACTTAAAACAACATGGCGTATACCAACACCGTGACGCCCGATTTTAAATCCAAATAAATCTCCTAGATATAGTTTCGGGAAAAAATGACTGTGACATACGGACGGACAGACAGACAGACATGACGAATCTATAAAGGTCCATTTGGCTACGGAACCCTAAAAAGACCGAAATCAGCCCATTTTCGAATTGAAAACTTTCCTTTTTTTTACACTGATTTCTTTATTATGTGAGTATCGATTTAAACCGAGCGATCACTATTGTATTTGTAACACTCGTACAGATAAAGTAGCTCGGCCAGTTTCATCAGAAAGCACGACATAGTCGCATACAGTACCGACATCAATACGGTATGTGTATCTATACGTTTTATTCAATATTATAGGTGTGTAAACATGTGTCGTCATAAGATAAAGTTATAGATAATAAAAATAATAATATTGACACACTTTTTACACGAATTATCTTGCCCCAAGTTAAGCATATAAAGCCTGTGTTATGGGTTACAAGACAACGATATATTTAATACAATATACTTAATTAAACATACATAAATACATTTAAACATCCATGACTCGGAAACAAACATCCATATTCATCATATAAATGCTTGCACCTACCGGGATTCGAACCCGGGACCTCTAGCTTAGTAGGTAGGATCGCTAACCACTCGGCTATACATATCATAATAATATAGATAATAAGACAAAACACTTGCTATGTCTTAAAATAGCGATATATATAACTAAATAGTATAAAACAAAGTCGCTTCCCGCTGTATGTCCCTATGTTGGCTGATATCTTTAAAACTACGAAATAGATTTTGATGCGGTTTTTTTAATAGATACATAAATTTTATGTATTAACTTTTGACAGAACAAAGTATGTCCGGGTAGCTAGTAACAAATTAAATATTCTAGTATAATTAAAACAGCCATATTAAATTTTCAAATACATAATAGTATTTTATTTTGTGGTATAACCATACTAACCGCTCTTCATAGCGTTGTGAGTGCCCTTGATCCTGGGCACGTTGAGGAAGCCAGCCGTGTCTCCGGCCAGACACCCCCCCGGGAATACTGGCACTGGTAGACACTGCCATCCCCCCTCCACTAGCGCCCGAGCACCGTAAGCTATACGGGTACCACCTGCCAACATATTACATATGATTTACAAGTAATGTTACGAAGATAACAAGCTGTTTAAGTATTAGTTCTCTACTTCTCCCCTTCTCTTCTCTACTGTCCACTTTTACTATTTTTTATGAGGAAAGGTGACGAGACGAACAAAAGGTTCACCCGATTAAGATAACATGCCGATCAGAGTTCTTGAAAAATACAATTTTTTGAACGGCACTGCTATCCGAGAGTCGAAAGAGCGCCATCTAGTGAAAGTAGAGGAAAACATCATAGGCGCCATACAAATTGTGGTCGAATAGGTAAAAAATATCCCACTTGATACTCTGAACTATCAAACCGTGCGTCAATAAATCCTGTCATAGAAAATATCTCCATACAAAACAAAATATTGGAAATATAAATAATTAAGGGTCCCAAATCGAAATTAAAACTATCCTATCTCTCAAGTTGGACTAAACTGCACTCCAGTCATCCCAATTAAAATCCGTTCATTAGTTTAGGAGGAACTGGGAACAAACATCAAGACTGGATTTATACAGGATGTCCCAGAAAGAATGGATAATCCTTGAACCCCGCACGGGACAGCTCTCCAGCGCTCAGAAAAAAATATCTAAAAAAAATAATTCCAAGTGATTCCCAAAAAATGTATTTTTTTAGAAAAACATACTTTTTTTTTACTTTATTTCACATTCATGTGCACAACGTCCACAAAGCAATTAAATTTGAGGTGTTTTTGGTATCATATTATTCCTGATAGACTATACTACTAGAAATACATTAAATAATATAAGTATCTATGATACTTTTTTCAAAAACAAAATAAGAACTTAAGTTTTTGACATGAAATTTGATACCAAAAGAGTATGAGAGTGTTTCATGTAAAAAAAAAAGTATCAAAACGTAAGTGGCCAGCTATTTAAAAAAAATGCGCAGTTCATACAGTTTTAAAATGGTATAATACATCATTTTATTTAATACCACTACGAAATTATTGCTATTGAGATGCAAAAAGAGTAAATACGACTAAAGGCAGAAAATTGTAAAATGATATTTTATCTTGTCTTAAACGGTAACATTGACAATATCGTTTCACAAAAGGATCCCTTTTTATTGTACTAGGGATGGTTACTATTTACTACCTGAGCGTGGCCCAATCCCATATGTTGATCACACGAGACAAGAATAGGTTGATTTTGTAGAGTATGAGCGAGTGAGAGAAAAGACTTTTTTTCGCTCGGTACACCGGTTTGGTCATTATCGGATCGGTTTCAGATACATAGCAAAGACATTTACTTAGTATAGTTATTTAGTGTGTCTCTCGACTTGTTCGGTATCGCATGTGTGCATTCCTTTGGCATTTCTCCGTGAGTTATAACGACGATTTCAGGCTATTTATTGGACTACTCGTTTTGCTTACTGATTTGGACTTCGTTTGGTGATTTTACGACGACTTGGCTTGTATTTGGACTGATTCAGTGCAAATACAAGCCAAGTCAAGGCACAAGAATATGCCAACATGCACTTCATCTATGGTGAGTCTAGGAGCAACGCAACTGCTGCTGAAGCCCTTTTTAGAGAAAGATGCACGTCATCCAGATTGCCGTGTATTCGTGAGAGTCCACAGATGTTATTCGGAAGGCAGAATACCTGGCAGTGGCATTGGTGGGCGTGCGTAAAAAAAAAGGTATGTTTTTCTAAAAAAAATCATATTTTGGGTATCACTTGGAATTATTTTTTTGCGGGGTTCAGGGATTATCCATTCTTTCTGCGACTGATACAGGTTGTATATGGATAGCTGAACACAATAGTCCAATTCTGGACGCGGTGTTACTAGGAATCTTTTAGGACCAGGAAATAGCCACCCTCTTCAATATGGATAGCTGACCCAGCAAGCGTTGTATTGCCATATAAAGTAATTTAAAAAAAATTTGGGGTATAAATAATAGATGCAACCGATTCTCGATACACATTCTAGAACCTACTAAATATATCGTACAACAATTATTGTATTCGATTTTTATCTTGTAACGTTATAGCGGATATGTGGATGGAACAGAATAATATAAACATCGCGGTACAAGGTACTATAGATCGTTGAAAGGCGAAAATTTGAGGTTGTGTTTTTAAAAAAAAATATATATTTAGGGATGGGTCACCATTATCGTTTAGAGATATGAAAAATAGATGTTGGCCGATTCTCAGAGCTACCCGATATGCACACAAAATTTCATAGAAATCGGTTCAGCCGTTTCGGAGGAGTTGGGTAACAAACACCGGGCCACGAGAATTTTATATATTAAACTAGCTGACCCAGCAAACGTTGTATTGCCGATACTAAAATTGCGATACAAAAGTAACTGTTGATCGTAGATGGGTGAAAATTTGAAGTTGTATGTATTTTTTAAAGCTGACTCATAATCAAACAAATTTAAAAAAAAATGTCAAAAAAATTAAAAAAAAATCATGTGGACCACCCTTAACATTTAGGAGGATGAAAAATAGATGTTGTCCGATTCTCAGACTTACCCAATATGCACTCAAAATTTCGTGAGAATCGGTCAAGCCGTTTCGGAGGAGTTCAATGTTTAACACCATGACACGAGAATTTTATATATTAAATAATGACATATGAAATACCTCCAAATAATGGTCTTATATACGGATGCAGCTTAAACCTCTGGAACTCTTTGAAGGGGCTGAGATACGGGTTCTTGTAGTCAAGACCCACCACAAACCCGGCAGCCACCAGGGGGGCTTCACCTTCAGCAACATTCAGGTGGTAGATGAACGAGCCTCCATATGTGTTCTTATCCAGTGGCCATCCAATCGTGTGCTCAACTAACCCTGGCTTGTGGTTCTGTAATATTAACAGGATGATTTTTATGACGTCCGGAAAAAAGGGTATAACTGGCAGCATTTCCGCGTTGGACAGCTAGACTGATCCGTTGACCGAAATAGCTGCCAGCGCTTGGGTTGCCAGCAGCCCTATTAAGGCGAAAAGATAGTACTTTGTACATTCTCCACGCCTCTGGGCCCCACGTTATTAACACTATTGTAGAATTTGTAAGGAGGTGAGGGTGGAGATATCTATTATCGGCGATGTCTCAGTTGCGTCGGCACTCCGGGCCACATAGACGAGTAAGGCTGTTACTTGGTCCGATTTTTGTTTGAATAAAAGGCATAAAAGGCATTTATTTTCTCAAAATTGATTCCTTTAGAATTCTTTTTGATGTCATTTCTAATATACTAGATACTACCACCGCTTCGGAAACAAATGGCGCTCTGAGAGAGAAGAAGCGGCGCAAGAAACTCTCCCAGCATTCTTTTTTGCGCTCTTTTCAATAAAAATATACTATATTGTACAGTCATTTCTATCGCTATCTAGTCCCAGGCTGTCCGATCATGTATATTTTCAGCAGTGGAGTAATAGGATTTACGACAGAGCCATTTTTTTTATAAAACATTTAAATTTATTTATAGATAATGCCTGAACAGTGGCTGGGACTTTATTATAAAGTGTATACATTTACCCTTAAAGCTATCATATATCTTATGAAGCCTACTAGAATTAGTTACAAGCAATCCCTTATTTCTAGTGTTATAGTAATGAAAATCACTATTAAGAGCAAAATGGTGACGATTTTTATGAACGTATATTAAATTTTCATAAATGTACTGACAATGAACAGTCATGATATATATTTCTTTAAATTTTTCTTTGAGAGACTGTCTATAACCATGCTGATATATAGCACGAACAGCTCTGTTTGCAGAGCAAACACTATATCAATGTCAGCAGCATGACCCTACAGTCAAATACCGTACGTCATGATGCTGTGAAAATAACTGAATTACACTAATCTAGCTGTCGCAACATTCGTGTAATTTTTAATCTTTCTAACGGCTAATATTAATTTGTTGTTGCGTCATTATGCTTAGAACCTTATTAGTTTATTAATTTATTTTGGTATAAAATTATTTTTCGATTTATTTTTTCATTTTAATTATTTAGATCTTACATTGTTTGTGAATTTCTGTTAGGTGTTCTTATTTCCTACATTATATTAAAAATTTATATGCTTATAAATACTATTTATTTGAAATTTATATTTAATAGTACAAAAAGGAGTGTGTGGTTTTATGAAACCACGTTAAAGTGAAACTATTTTTCACATTACAGACATTTAACTAAAAAACAAATAATATAGCGTAGAGCACTGGCACAAATGAGTAATCGTCTGTATACACTACACGGTCAGCTGCTGCGAACTATAGGCGCCGCCCGACCGTCACGCGACATGCAACACACAGACGAAAAAGTTTGAGACGATGAAATGTTTAATAATTAAAATGCGCATCCTACTAGTTTTCGCGCGGAATATTTGAAGGTTTTTTAACTTGAGACATATTATTGTAAATACACCGGTCTTCATCTAAAATCTAAATGCAGGTTATTTTTTAAATATAATTCACGTTACATTACCTCTGGTGTGACCTCCCATAGCTCTTTCAATCCGATAGCATAAGACTGTGGTTCACTATTTTCTTTTAGATTAAACTTCTTTGATACCATTTTTGTTAAGTGTCCATGACAACCTGGAATTATTATTATATTAACACTTCCAGCAATCCCTTCGTTTAGTTTTAATGGAATAGAAGGTCTTCTTATAGTACAAGTGATTACTGCTCTTTTAAGACAATAACAGACGAGACGAGCAGGATGTTCAGCGGATGTTAAATGATACGCCTTGCCCATTACAATGCATTGCCGCTCAGGATTCTTGAAAATTCTGAGTGGCACTATAATTACGCTCGTCACCTCGAGACATAATATTAATACTTAATATATAAGATACTTAATATCAAGCCTCATTTGCCAAGTAATTTCACTAGCTACGGCGCCTTTCTGACCGAAACACAATAATGCTGCGCATTGTGTGGCCAAAATAAGAAAGAATAGAGAAAAAAAAAAGAATAAAAAAAAAAATAAAAAAAAAATAGAAATAGATAATTTGGACGGGTATCTTTAATTTGGTCAGTCCATCTTGTTGGAGAACGACCGCGCGATATTTATCCTTCAGTATTTCCAACCACAATTTTTTTTTTAGCTTTCATCGCATCTACGCATTGTGTGGGCAAAATAAGAAAGAATTCGTTGTCTACATATGGTGGACAAGCGAGTGTTTATTCGGAGCTGGTTCAGGATTCATCAATTGGTGCATTTCACCGTCTAAGGTATTCTTAACATTTGCCTCCAACACCACATCTCGAATGCATCAATCCTTTGCCTGTTTCGACTCAAGATTGTCCACGTTTCTACTATATACAGGAAGATAAGGTCTACGATCTAAACTGATCGTAATAAAATTAGGGTATGTTAGGCTATATCGTAATAAAATTAAGGTACATTTTTGAAGTTACACTTCCGTAACACAAAAGTAGCAGGTCGAAGTTGGTTCCTAAAATTTTCTGACGTTTGCGTCATTCGTTATTTTTTTTTTGGTTTCTTCGTCCATTATTAGGACAGGCAAAGGGTACAAGCCCATACAGCCGTATTCATTATTTAATAATTAATTGTCAAAGCCATCTTTGCAAGATTTTTTACAAAATTGTTCTTTCTTAAAACCTAGAACAGAACGAGGAATAAATCATTTTAAAGATTTTTATTTCGTTAGGCCAAAGAAGTATAACTTGTTTCGTGCATACATAAGTACACACACCCTTTTTTTGTAGTCTAGGAAAAATAGAGAAGTATATTAAAAGAGTACCTTCAGCAAATATAGTAATTTTAGCATTGAACTCCATTCCCCTCTCGAACATATCTTTGGGGCTGCCATCTTTAGCAATTCCCACATCCCCCGTGGCAACACCACGCAGCGACCCGTCCTCTCTAAACAGTAACTCTGCGCCCGCGCATCCGGGCCAAACCTGATAAAAAAAAATTGTCATAAAAATTATCTATGACAAAAAAATCCAGTAATACAAGAATCGATATTGGATGGATTAATTTGAAAACACTCAAGGCAAGATCGACTGTGACAGCTGTAAAAAGTCGAAAAAAAAATAGGTTGACCGTTAACCTCTATTTTGAGCAAATGCACGCACACTAACGCTTGTCACGCACAGTAAAGTAAACTTGGCCTGTTTTTATCGGTTGTCTAGCAGCAAAAGACTCTATCTAGAATTCTATTAAAAATATTAAAATTTAAATTTCTTAAATATTATAACAACTTAGGAATGTAGTGTTATATTTCAAATGTATAAAATCTGTAATTTATTTTCTATCTTACAATCCAATTCGAGCACTAGCGAACAAAATCATTACGCTAGAGGGCGCTGTAATCACTTTCCTGTATCGACATCTCTAACATCTGTGCTTCTAATATCTTTCACGCGGAGTAAACAATGTCTTTGGCTATTTACGCTAAAGGGGGCGGTTAACAAATTACAATTACCACTCTTAAATACTTTGCAATAGATTTCATATTCGCATGTTAACGATTTCGCTTTTTCAATGTCAGACGATGCTGATACTAAATCCTATTTACTAAAGCTGATACTAAAACTTTACCTAACCATTATTTTTTTTATGACAATAAGGGTGGAGACGAGCAGGACGTTCATCTGATGGTAATTGATACGCCCTGCCCATTACAATGCAGTGCCGCTCAGGATTATTGAAAAACTCAAAAATTCTGAGCAGCACTACAATAATTGCGCTCGTCATCTTGACACATACGATGTTAAGTCTCATTTGGCCAGTAATTTTTGTAGCTACGACGTCCTTCAGACCGAAACATAAACTTCAGGCAGAAAAAACCGCCGTTGTTTTACTCATAATCTAGCCGGCATCCTGTGAAAAGAAGCCTCCCAAATGCCCTTAGTCGCCTCCTACGACATCCTTGGACCTGGAACTTCCCCGTTCTTTTTATGCCCAGCACAGAGTAATGAAATAGCAGTCATTTAATTACATGCAGTTGTTGTCTACTTCACTAATAATAGTTATGTTTGTTATAATTTGTTACGATCGACACGTCATTCCACAGAATGTAGCTAATAACGACTGAGCCAATGTTTTGGACCTCAATAAAATTGTGGTAAACGGCATACGTGGCACCACAGAAAAGTAAAAAGGCATAAAAAAAGGCATTTATTTTCTCAAAATTGATTCCTTTAGAATTCTTTTTGATGTCATTTGTAATAACTACTAGATACTACAACCGCTTCGGAAACAAATGGCGCTCTGAGAGAGAAGAAGCGGCGCAAGAAACTCTCCCAGCATTCTTTTTTTGCGCTCTTTTCAATAAAAATATACAATATTGTACATTCATTTCTATCGCTATAAAATAATCACAATCTAGTCCCAGGCTGTCCGATCATTTAGATATTCAGCAGTGGATTTACGACAGAGCCATTTTTTTATAAAACATTTAAATTTATTTATAGATAATGCCTGAACAGTGGCCGGGACTTTATTATAGAAGTGTATACATTTACCCTTAAAGCTATTATGTATCTTATTATGTCTTTTATATCTTTTACCTATTCTGTTCGTGGCAACATGGTATAATAATATACTACGCCTGGTATTCTCTGCCCACTATGACCCAAGAATACGTCACGATTATGGAGCGTAGAGACAAGGAGAATCATCTAATATGGAAGAAAAGTTGAAAGTGTCCAGCTTATACTGTAACAGTTCAAAAAGCTTCCACAATGGCGCTGGTGTAGCCACAGGGTATGATATGAAGTATGGTGAATGCAGCAATTGTAATCGAATTGAAGTATGCCGAGTTAAGAAATTCATATTATTGTCGACTAAAGTAGTTAATTATTGAAAATTTCAACAACTTACGTTGTATAAAATAATGACGTAACCTTAAAGAATTATTATATAGATACGTGCACCTAGAATGATTAGTATTACTTAATATTTGGCGCTACTTTTAAGATTTACATTAATGCTTACTTAATTACGTCACCCTAATTTAATGCATTTTTACCCTCCATAATAAATAAAATATGATGGCCTTTATTATTACTAGTGACTTATTTTTTCTTATAAATAAAACTTAGATTAGCTTAACTAGTAATTTGTCTCTAGACAAAGGCCTCCTCTAAAGACTTCCACCTTATTCGGTCTCTGTCTACTCTCATCCAGTCCGGTCCTGCTAAAAAATGCTGCTTTAAAATCGTCCTCCCACCTTCTAATCTGTCTACCTTTCCTTCGTTTCCCGTCTCTTGGATACCATTCTGTAACGGTTTTTGTCCATTTCTCGTTCTTTTCCCTCAGAATGTGTCCAATCCATTTCCACTTTTGCTTTTGACAGAGCTTGTGTGCGTTTTTGAATTTTGTCTGACTCTTAATGTTTTCTAACTTAACTTTGTCTCGTCTCCGAACTCCAATTACGCTCCTTTCTATGGAGTTTTGGCACACTTGCTTTTTCCGAGAGCTGGTCTGTTAGAGCCCAAGTTTGACATCCATTTGTTAGACATGGGAATATACACGTGTTATGGACTTTTCTTTTTATTCCTATAGATATTTCAGGGTTTTTCATGATTTCACTCAAAGACCAGTATCTTTTCCATGCATTCCATGCAAATGCGTCTGTCTATTTCTTTCTTCATGTTATTTCTAGGGGTTCCTGTTCTGTCCTAAATAGATATATTCTGTGACATATTCTACTGTTTCACCCTCCATAGTCACGATATAATATATGTCATAATGACAGCTCGCTATTTCATCGCTATTGTCGTTCCGTTTCACTCGGAAATAGTTTGAGAACAGTCACCTCAAATGATGACGTATTCTTAGGTCAATCATGGGACCCAGCTGTCAAGGGAAGAGAATACCAGGCGGAGTATATTAATATACACATGGTGATGTGTGGCACTTCCAGTTGTATTTTATATTCCGTGTTCATAATAATTGTCATTGGACCAACGTGAATGAAAAAATGAATCTTTTGAGTTTAGATCTAAAAGAGAAGTTAAATATTACCTCGGCACCAGCTTCCTCTGCCTGCTCACCAAGCCACTTCACCAGGTGACCTAGTCTTACGACGTAGTTACCATGGTTGTAGTTCGGAAGACCTGGAAGTTGACACATATAAGCTATCAAAGGACTAGTTTGAACTTATCTTGATAGAAAGTAATTGCCCGAGTCATTGACGTACAATAAATAAATAGACTCCCAATCGCCTATTAAATGATCGTCAAAAGATGTCCGAGTGGCTTTGTATATACGTATACATTAACTTATACAGATAACATTAAAACATTCATTGAAATTAACACCTTATTTCGTGGCATTAATGTTCAAAGTCTATCGTATAAGCTCATTAGAAGCTAGGACGCGAACACGAGGCAAGAACATTTTGTACTAGCAATTGAAATGAAATATAGCAAAATGATTAAAAACGTCCAGTTAGTTACACGATTTTGTGAAGTTAATGGGGCACTTGCCTGAAATTCGACACTCCATCCTTTTGAAGTTTGAATGTGCTGTTATTTGGGCATGTTTTTACTTTAAAACACTTTGTCATTGCGTGGCGTTGTATTCAAAGCGCGGTCGCAGAGTTTTGCTTCAGACAATTTTTGAGCGTGATTGTGAGTCTAGCTTTTTATTGTATATCAATGAGGTAGTTTTATCATAATCATATACAGAAATAAAAGCGTACGGTTCACCCCAAGTTAAGCGACACATTCTCCCTTGCAATACCGGAGGAATCACAGGCAGGAAAAAGGTGTACGCGGTTGTTTGAAGGTAAGATTTGGGTAGACATTTCATATTCAAATTTCATTTTAACCAAAATTTATGCACGATGCGGGACTCACTACACGCCTCTCGGGTTTCGTCCCAGCGCTTTTACCAACTGATCTAACCGTCTGAGTGACGCATCGACTGTAAAACTTGGTATGTCTTTTTCAACTCTCAGGTTGTGGCGACAGGATCTACTTTACAGTTGATAACCAGCTCTACCCCAATAATTGCATATTAGGAAATTAACTCGAGATATCGCTCTTTGTTTAATCTCTGAAGGAAGAGATATCACTTAAAACACAAGCACAAATGGGTAGATTGGGCAGATTTTGACGTTGAATAAGTGATTTTAAAAATTAATTAGTAGGTATTTGGTGAAATTCAAATACTAAAATATATTTTAGTTTCATCAAACCATCTCAACATTATCGGCCTTTCATTCATTCAATTTTAAGAACACAAACCTGGAAAAACTGGTATTGGTATCCTTCCACTCTTGGTCAATAATCCAAACTTGTCAGAAGTGACAGGAGTGTTTACGGGTGCACCCTTCTCCTGCCAGTTGGGTATCAGCTCATTTAAAGCTATCGGATCCACGCAAGCTCCTGACAATATATGTCCACCAGTTTCAGCTGCCTTTTCTAGTAATGTTACTCGGACTTCCTGGAAAACCATTTCAAGTTATTAATGTACATTCTGTGGTAGTTAATATTATATTACAATAAGTCAGTTATTATATCCTCTTTTCAAAAGAAAATTATCATGATAATATCAAGTTGATGTTATATACATGGACTATACGAAAGCATTCGACCGAATTGACCATTGTATTCTTCTCAAAAGCTTACAGCACTTTGTATCCGTGACGATTTATGCAATTGGTTTAAATCTTATCTCTCTGATAGAAAACAGGCTGTTGTTCTCAATGGCTACTGCTCATCTTGGAAAAATATACCCTCTGGGGTCCCTCAAGGATCATTACTAGGACCTCTGCTTTTTATAATTTTCAGAAATGACATCGGACGATTCATTAAAAATTCGAATTACCTTTTGTTTGCAGATGATATGAAAATTTTTGGTACAGCAAATAATAAGACAGATGCATTACGTATTCAAGAAGATTTGTATAGACTGGATGACTATTGTACCGTGTACAAATTAGACCTAAATGTATCCAAATGTTTCTACATGCATTACACTACTAAGCCTACCCCTTTCCCTCATACGTATATTTTAAAACAGGAACGTCTATCTGTGGTAAACGAAACAAGAGATCTAGGTGTTGTTCATGATAGCAAAATAACTTTCGTACCACATATTGATCAGGCTATCATTAAAGCGTCTAAAGCACTAGGTTTCATAATACGTACAGCCAAACCTTTCAAAAGTATGAAAACATTAAAAAATCTCTACTGTTCTTTCGTTCGCAGCCATCTTGAATATGGTTCACAAATTTGGAACCCAATGTATGCTGAACACATTAATCGAATTGAAAGGGTTCAGCGGAAGTTTACACGATATCTAGGCTTTAAGTTTAAAATACCTAATGTAAGCTATGAAGAACGCTGCAAGCGCTTCCACCTTCTACCACTTAAAGCTCGTAGAGATATTTCTGATATAATCACCTTAATCAAAATACTAAGAAGTATGATTGACTGTTCTATATTACTGACCAAAGTCTGTCTGGCAGCCCCTAGTAGAATGTTAAGACAACAGCCTATCTTTGCTGTACCATTCTGTCGCACAAATTATAGAAGGAACACATGTATTTTAAGAGCTATGCAGTCATTCAATCATTTTTGTGACACGGATAATATTGATCTCTTTAACTCCAGTATTAATTCAATTAGAGCCCATTTGGTAAAACAATTTAGCAGTGATTAACAAATTAACATTAGGAATAAAATTACTCTTTTTTGATCATGCTCTCAACTGGCGATAGGAGTGCGAGAAGATTTATATTTAATAATTTTATGAAGTTTTATACAATAATTTTTAATTATACTTGTGTTGTTTGTTTGTAGTTAATATGTTAGATTTAATAATATTATACTTGTTTCTATGTACATGTGGAAGCCTATTATTAGCTCGAACGAATTATGTTTGTTAATTATTTTAATGTATGTAAAACCAGCTGTTGGCTTTCTTAAAAATATTAAATAAAATAAATAAAATAATACCATATTGTTAGGAAGGTCACGTTGAGTTACAGAATGAAATTGATCAGCCCATGTAAGGGATTCTCGACACTATACTGCACGCAATACGGTCAACTATCACATAATTACGTTTACGCAAACAACTTGTTTACTTCTCTTGTTACTGATTATTATTTGCTAGATTGTTCGCCATCATTCGAGAATAATCCTTATGGGTATATAAATAAAATATAAGGCGCTACTTTTGATTCTTTGAGTGACTTAGCGATCTCGTAGCATTCATTTAGCGCAATATAACAAGTGGTACAACGGGGAGTGATTTATTGGTGATTTTTGTTAGTGTGTAATGAGCACAGACATAGAGTAGCAGACTAAAAATTCGCTAAAAATTGCGTAGAAAATACGCACACATAGGGAGTTTGGTCAATACAGGGCTGGACTATGAACTGCCGGTATTTTGAAAAGATATTGGAACAACCTATATTCTTACTGAATTCATGTAGAAGGGGTAGGTAATTTAAATGCACATAATAAAACTGTTTTATCTGTATTTTAAATTTTCCACTTAGAAATAAATAATCACTGACAATTATAGTGACGGGCATAGTGTTCCCTTACAATTCACAATAAGTAATGCCTACTCGAACGTAGCGCTCTCGCTTATATAGGGCACGACCGTCTACCGTGATGATGCTACCAACTGTCAGTTGGCACTGCTGTAGTGCCAACTAACTTACACGAATCAAGTTAACTAAAGATCTGAATATTATATTATAGTTATTTCTAATTATAGTGATACTTATATACATATAATAACATTACTAACACAGTAAGTAGTTAAGTAAATGTTATTACTAATTGGAATGTCTTACGGTGGTTGACTGTGACCTTGGTAGCGCTTATCAACACATCAAGTAATCAATATTATAATTTTTTTTTTATTGAATAGGAGGACAAACGAGCGTACGGGTCACCTGTTGTTAAGTGATCACCGCCGCCCACAATCTCTTGCAACACCAGAGGAATCACAGGAGCGTTGCCGGCCTTTAAGGAAGGTGTACGCGCTTTTTTTGGAGGTACCCATGTCGTATCGTCCCGGAAACACCGCACAGGAAAGCTCATTCCACAGCTTTGTAGTACGTGGAAGAAAGCTCTTTGAAAACCGCACTGTGGAGGACCGCCACACAACCAGATGGTGAGGATGATATCCTAACTTGTGGCGTGTCGTGCGAAGGTGGAATTCGGCGGCAGGAATCAGGTTAAACAGCTCTTCGGAACACTCCCCGTGATAAATGCGGTAGAAGACGCACAATGAAGCGACGTCTCTACGCAACGCCAAGTGATCTAGCCGTTCACAGAGCAATTGCTGACAATCATAAGAAATACATCTATTTCAGTGGTTTATCGTAATAGGCGACTTGGGAGTATTTTAAGAGGACGATGTGTAGCAGTCCACTCTCCTTTTGATGACTGGTTTGACAGTTGACGAACGGATCGGATAAAAGAACTAGCCCTACAGTCATTAACTTGGATGCCCAGCTTGGTAGGACCTAGAGGTATTGGTATGCATAATATAATTTATATTGTTGCTCTTATGTCATTATACCGGCACTGCTCCTGTGATTCCTCTGGTGTTGCAAGAGAATGTTGGCGGCGGTGATCACTTAACACCAGGTAACCAATATGCTCACCTGTCCTCCTTTTGCATATAAAATCTAACGCATGATCTGTCGAGTTTACTTATCCTAGAAGTGGGAATTAACAGTTAATTTTTGTTGATCACGTAAAAATCTTTCTCGTGTCTTTTCAACATTAAAAGAAAATAGAAAGAGAATATGTCAACATACAGCTCCCTTTTCCTCTGCTATTTGCCTCGCTCGTATCGCCGCAGCCATACCAGCCGGTCCACCACCAATTATGAGGATGTCTGTCTCTTCCACCATGCGCTCCATATTTATATCTAGAATTTTAACAAAGAAAAAGTGTTAGCACTTTGGTCATATATTATGTAACTAGCTGATCCGACAGACGTTGTTCTGTTCATAATAAAAAAAAACTCTTGCGGATGTAATATTCTTAGGTGACCTCTACTCGGCAAAAGGAATATTCCTACCAAATTTCAAGTCTCTACACCTTATGGTTCCAGAGATATTGTGATGTGTTAATACATAGTACGCTGGCTACGCATAGGCGCTGTAGCTGTAGTAGTGAAATTACTGGGCAAATGAGACTTAACATCTTATGTCTCAAGGTGACGAGCGCAGTTGTAGTGCCGCTCAAAATTTTTGGGGTTGTTCAAGAATCCTTAGCAGCACTGCATTGTAATGGGCAGGGTGCATCAATTACCATCAGCTGACCGTCCTACTCGTCTCGTCCCTTATTTTCATTAAAAAAAAACATAGGTGGAAATCTCTTATATACATAAAACTACTTTGATCTATCGCTAAGTATAAACAACACTGTCTCGACATCTAGTTTATATATTGATATATTTAGGCTTACCAACTAGATACATAATTTAACATACTACTATTTATAAGATATCTAAATTAAAGGTATGCACAACATAACTAAACTAAAAAACTAGTGCTAAAAACAATTTAGAAAAAAATATATACTAGTTATTTCTTATTTACTAATCTATATTTAATCTTTTGAATGATAAGAACACCTGTTTATTTATTAAAGTTAATTTTTTTTTAAATATCAGTATTATGATCTAATTTAAATATTTTTTTTTATAATTTACACACATGAGTTGAATGCGAGAGTTTAAGCCATAGTTTTTTGCATAAAATTAAATAAATATTGGGAAATAAGTACCACAGAAGACGTAGATAGCAGGGGGACATCATTTTCTTTATTATTTACACCCCACACATTTATTACACCCCATTGTTACTTTGTCTAGGGGCTGAGTTGATTGAATATTTGTTTTTAATACACATACACATGAAGATGATTTTGTGTTGTGGCAAAATTGGGATGTAAGAGAGCTCTTATTGGCTGTTTCCTCTCTTTCAGAGCTCCATTTTCTGTAGCGGTGATAATTAAATTTGACGTATAAAAATCGAAAGGAATTAATTTTAGGAAAATAAATGACATTCATTGTGTACTTTTAACTTCAATATTTGAGAGGATTGCTAGTTAGGAAAAATCAACTTAAAAGAACATAGTCAGATATGGGTAATGTACAGAAAAAGGAACTTAGTAGACGATTTTTGAATTGCAAGAGCTCAAATTCCACAAGCCCTTGAGAAAAATAATATAATAGTATTGATACACTTTTACGATAATTATCTTGCCCCAAACTAGGCATAGCCTGTACTATGGGTGTATATAACAAGAAAAGAAAATAATTGTCATCGAGTAAATAAGTCTACTAAATCATTTTAATAAAGTAAATAAATCTTATTCTGCTCATAGGAGTAGAATAACAATAAATTATTGTTCATGAGTTATTTACAAACCGTCATAACCCAAAACTAAAACATTGATTCCCATACAAATGATTTAAGTTTTCTTTAGTGTTAATTCCGCCAATATTTGTTTTTAAACAATTCGACACATGTTTCGCTTCTACACGAGGCATCCTCAGGACGTGTAGTCTCGCCAAAATCTGCGGAATCGTGAGCGTGCCGAATTAACACTAAAGAAAACTTAAATCATTTGTATAATTATGAATTTCCGCAAAGTAACGCCTACTTCAATAAATTGATTCCCATGTCAAAACTGCCATAAAAAGTGCTCCAAAGGTTATTTTTTATTATTAGTTTCAATTATGCTGATATTTACTTAAATTTTATTATTACACAGGTTTGTGTCAGTAAACTGTAGTTTGTTATCAGTTCATTATCTATAGTTAAACTAAATTATGATAAGGAACATTAAAATACTATTTTAGTTGACACATAAGTACTTCCCAAATATAACGACAACATAAAGACTTGTTTTTCAATTGGAATACTAAATAAATACATTGTTTTCATTAAATATGTATTTTTATTACAAATTCAAAATAATATGTAATTCGAGTAGGCAATCAATTACCACATTTTTATATACAGTTACAAAAGTAACTGTTGATCGTAGATGGGTGGAAATTTTAAGTTGTATGTATTTTTTAATGCTGACTCATAATCAAACAAATTTAAAAAAAAATAAATAAAAATATTGTGGAGTGTGGACCACCCTTAGCATTTAGGGGGATGAAAAATAGATGTTGTCCGATTATCAGACCTACCCAATATGCACTCAAAATTTCATGAGAATCAGGCCAGCCGTTTCGGAGGAGTTCAAAGTTTAACACCATGACAGGAGAATTTTATATATTAGATGTTATGTTTGGAAAAATAATAGCCAATTAGATTAAGATGGAAAATCTTTTATTTTTTTTTCGGTGTCCAATAACCTATGGTAACCCAATTACTAAAACTCCAATGTGCATCTATCTGTCTGTGTATCAGTAAACCGATATGATTATACAATAGATATTGATAGGATGTGAGTATTTTATTTATTTATTTAATGGAGGGGGATGCACACCCAGAAGCACACAAATAAAATAAAAACGTGCACAGCAAACAATTCACTGTCATATACCTTTCCATCTTGGATCTTTCTCTCGGGGGTGCACAGTATAGTGAGTAGTTATCTTTGGATATACTTTGGAGTAGTATCTACATAGAACAGCATTTGTTAGCCTCCCCACTGAAATAAAAGCATAATTTAACACAAGAACCCTTTATCATAATATATCTTTGTATGACCATGAACTTTGAGCTGATTCTGCAGTTATAAATAATTCATAAAATTGCATAACATTATTATTTATAATTTCGATTATAAAATAATTGAATTTTGTATACAATATATAGAAACACTCTCTAAACGTAAATATTTTTAAATTCAAAAAGTTCTAAAACAGCTGATGAATGTCAAAAAGTTTTGTTCCAATTTCAAACACTGCATGTGTGATTGTTTATATTACTGAAACAGTATAAAAATAAAATATTACCTTTACGAGCCGAACTAACTATTGCTGTCGCCATTGCCCTTAAATGTAAAAAATTAAAAACCACCTCAAATTATAATATAAATTAAGTCAGAACATCGTCCAACTCTAACAAAACACCAATTCCAAACTCCGATATAATTTAGAACTCGGAGTACATTATGTATACTTCGAACATTCATTTCTTATTTCTATGATTGCTTATCCTCAGACATCGGAACGTGAAACGTCACTGTCTGCTGTAGATTAAGACATTACTCTGTGTTGGTTAAAAAGCATAGAGTATATAAACTTATATTTTAGTCCGTGCCATTTTTTCAATTTTATTAAAACTTTTAATTTAAACTGTAAATATTCATTTGAATATTATAATCATTTAGTATTTGACAAAATATAATATCGTCCTACTTAATACGTAAGTATTCATCCCTATTGTGTGGTTTTACTAATGTGCATTTCACTAGACACTTTACGATATATTTATATGGTTTTAATTTTTTTTAACATTTAACATATAACCATGATATTGTTATCTCCGAATATTAATAAAACTTACACTATAAATAAATGGTTCACATTGAACTTTTCACTAAATCCAATCAATTCACTTATAAGATATTATACACAGCACTAATGTTGCACAATACGTCAGCTGTATAGCTACAGTTATACTGCTATATGCATTTCGGTGACGCGAACTCACGAGATTTCACCCACCCAAAAAGTGTCTAACTATATAATATATTCATGTATTTATATTAATTTTTGTAACTATTCATTTATAGCCCGTGCCAGTCATGAGCATGTCGGTGACGCGAACGCACATGTTTTCCCCTACCAAATAAATGCCCAATGTGGCTAAAGAAGTTTTCACTTCAATAATCCCAACAGAGATTCTTCCGCCCGTTGTTGTTAGGTTCAACCTAATTTTCGAATGTGGGATAGATTTTGATGTGGAGTATATTGATTCTAAAATACTTAATTTAGAGACTGCTGGTTACCCCATTTCAAATAAAACTCCAGATGATTTGTGGAATGTATATTTGAGCGAAATGAAGATCTGTACCTTATCATCAGTATCAGCATGCTTAAATACAAAAAAATCTCATTATATTTAGCCAATAATATTAGTTATTGGCGATATTATTTCTAAATCCTATAAGTAATCTTTCATGTTTTGCTGCCAGAGCGGACTGTGCTATTTCAATCATTTTGTATAGCGGCACTCCTGCCGCAATGCGATATGAACTTATGTTGTGAATAATAAAGTTCGCACGGAAAAAGGCATTCACCGTTCAGAAGCCCTATTCTCGTTACAAAACGAGACTAAGATCGAAGCGACCTTATGTATAAAAGTTAAATTTCATATTTTTGTAACACAAATTGACGCTTCAGATCTGATTGTGATCAAGTTCCGATTTAGATAATTCGATAAATTTTATTTCGATTTGGGATCCATAATTATTTTTATTTCCAATTTTTGTTTTGTATAGACATATTTTTTATGACAGAATTTATTGACGCACGGTTTGATAGTTCAGCTGTGAAACAATTTCATTATAACGAGCATAATATTATACGTGATAATTCTTGATGGAGAATATATTATTGACAAATTCATAAAAAAAATATTTATTATGTACATAACAACGACTAGGGTCAGCTAGTAGGAGAGTACGAATCTAGAGTTAAACGTAGATAGGATCGGACCTTAACGTCAATGATTTTAAAATTACGAGAGTGGCACCGCAGTTCGTCTGAGAGGCTAAGAAGCGCGCGAGATAAAGTTGGATGTGGCATATTGGTTTTTAGCAGGCATCCAGGTTCGACAAAATTGCTACTGGTTCATGCTTTCATGCCGTGGTGACTGATTATGATTGTTCTTATCATATTATAATAGACGCACTTTCAAGAGCGAATCGATTTGCATGTTGCTAATTACGGCCATCGCGCTTATTTTCCATTTCTACCATCTTATTTCTACAGAAATATTAAATACTAGCTGACCCGGCAAACGTTGTTTTGCCATATAAATTGTATTGATCTTGTGCTTGCTAGTTGATAAGAGATGGCGCTAGTTGTATTCATTAGTAACGATCACTCTTCTTTTATATTTTGTATAATTCACACTGTAGTTTTATAAATTATAGCCTATTTGTTATTCTGGTGTGTAAGCTATATTATTGTAAAGTTTCATCAAAATCTATTCAGTAGATTTTGTGTTAAAGAAGTTCAAACATACTTCCAGACATACAAACTTTCACATTTATAATATTAGTAGGATTGATTATAAAATATTGGTCATTAATTATCCACAATTATTATGTTATTACAGGTAGTGCAGCAAAGTATATGAATTTAAAAATGGGGTAAGGTTTGCAATACGAAGAGGACTCTTGCCTACACTTACGTACTTTATTTTGGACGAGACGAGCAGGACTTCAGCTGATGGTAATTAACGCCCTGCCCATTACAATGCAGTGCCGCTCAGGATCCTTGAAAAACCCAACAACCGGCTAGTGTCCTCTGCCTACTACTACTTAATATTTACTTACAGAGACAATTATACTTATAACTGTTTGTCGAAGTAACGACATATTTCTTGAAATTCACACTGAATATGGGCGCAATATAATGGTTCAGGTAAATAAATCAAAATAGAAACTACTTGTGCACTGTTTATTATAATGGAAAGCTTAAATATAAATTAGTAAATGTATTTTTTATTAGAGACGAGTTAATCATTTACTTCACTGGTTTCATCTGCCACAGACCATCATTTAGATAATGACAGTTCTCGATACCAACACCTTTATTTACTTTGGCTCTGCAAACAAAATAAAATATGATTATTATTTGTTAGTTTTATCCTATTTTCTAAGAAATATATACAAATAGAATCTTTTAATTATTTGACATGTTTCCCCGAACTTTTTTTTTTATAAAGTGAGCGAGCAGATCAGCCAGCTGTTCAAAAGCTACAATAGTATGTGAGTGGTAAAGCATCACAGAAAAATATCAACAGTATTAGACACATAGTATTTCAATATCATACTGAATATTTTGATTTATGTATATATCTTTCGTTTTCAAATTTTTACACAACATTGTATGCATATTTAAGCAATCAAACTAAAGGCGTGGCTAGGTTTAAATTAGTCAAATAATAAAACATTACATGTCATCAGTAGACAGAGATGTAATCCCAATAGCCAATGCGTGCTCTTTGCCTTCCGCCATGACAGCCACAACGCTTCCTTTCTCTATGGGCGTCATTTTGGCTCCCGGTGACGTCAGACCGGGGCACATTATGTTGGCACCACTGAGCACGAAACGAATCGCACCTTTATCCACTTGCTGCATTGGAATGAAAAATGGATCTGAAATTAATATTTTTCGTTATAATATCTTTACATTACAATACCTATAGGTTTTACTTATGGATACATCTATTTGCAGAACATTCACCAGGAGGCTCCTTTGCACCGGATGCCGGCTAGATTATGGGTACCACAATGGAGCCTATTTCTGCCGTGAAACAGTAGGGTGTAAGCATTATTATGTTTCGGTCTGAAGGGCGCCGTAGCTAGTGAAATTACTGGGCAAATAAGACTTGACTAAGATGTCTCAAGGTGACGAGCGCAGTTGTAGTGCTGCTGAAATTTTTTGGGTTCAATAATCTTGAGCGGCTCTGCTTTGTAATGGACAGGGCGTATCAATTACCATCAGCTGAACGTCCCGCTCGTCTCGTCCCTTATTTTTATTAAAAAATCTATAAATTTAGGTTTATCTTTACAAAAGCCCGGCAATACCAGAACTAGAATCTTAATTTATTATATTCAGCGTAATATAAGTTTACGTTCTATCAAATTTCAATTATTTTTAAAGCAAATAAGCAAAGAATTAGAGAAAGGGATTAGAACAGCAAATTTCTGTAAACAATCCTCTGTAATATTTCTCTCTGTACATTCAAATTACGTAACTAACAAGCATTCACAAATACATAACCGTAAGACTAGTTGGTTTTCACCATACTTATCGCATCGCATTACATCACTTCATATTCAAAAGAGCTAAAGTGTCAAGTGATTTATACTTTACTATGTGTATAAATGAGTATTCTGTAAGCCAGTGGGTGGCTAGATTATGGGTACCACAATGGCGACTATTTAGGTCGTGAAGCGTAATGTGTAAGCATTACTATGTTTTGGTCTGAAGGGTGCCGTAGCTGGTGAAATTACTGGGTAAATGAGAATTGATAACTTATGTCTCAAGGTGACGAGCGCAGTTGTAGTGCCGCTCAGAATTTTTGGGTTTTTCAGTCATCCTGAGCGGCACTGCATTGTAATGAGCAGGGCGTAAAATTAACAATAGCTGAACAACCTGCTCGTCTCCTCCCTTATTTTCATAAAAAAAGCCACATTGGCTCCAATTCGTAATCTAGCAATGAAGCTTAGTACCAAAAATTAATATAAATATATGACGATCTTATATTAATGCGAACCCAATGACGTACAATAAAACTAGACTCACAATCACGCTCAAAAATTGTCAGAAGCAAAACTCAGAGTACGCGTCTATTAGGCAGAGTTTTCGTTCAGTTGTGTGTCAACCGCGCTTTAAATACAACGCCACGCAATGGCAAAGTGTTCAGTGAAAAACTGTCCAAATAACAGCATATTCAAACTCAAAAAGCATAAGAGTGTCGAATTTTCGGTAAGTGCCCCTTTACATTAACAAAATTATTGTGTAACTAACTAGACATTTTTAATCATTTTCGCAAATAATTGCTAAAATAAAATGTTCTTGCCGCATGTTCGCGTCCAAACTTTTAATGAGCGATACAATTAAATTTGTATATTATAATAATAATAACAACCTTTAGATAGTTTTAGATTTACATTTAGTTTGCAGTAGACATCATGAAATGATCTGCTCCACGTCATACCAGCGGCAGCTTTTAAATCGTCGCTCCATCTACGACTCGGCCTCCCTCTCTGTCTTTTTCCTTCTCTGGGATACCATTCTGTAACTATTTCGGCCCATTTTTCTTGTTTGTTTTGTATTAGGTGTTCTGCCCATTGCCATTTGAGTTTACTAATGGTTTATGATATGTATGTTTGTCCGTTATCTTATTTCTTTTAAGTTTATTCTACCACTTCTTAACAGAACCAGCTCCTGCGTCCCGTAGTCCAAGCGACGTATATCTACGTCTCTCGCTTTCACCACACCACCAAGGCCTCCGACATTGTTCAGAACTTGGTGGAGAAGACAAGGTTTCGGTTGGGGGTCGAAAAGTTGGTGACGCGTCATGCAGTAGATTTTAAGTCTTTTGTTGTTCGCGTCCCGTCAGAACATATATCGACCTTCCTGGACGAGAAGCTGTGGCCGAAGGGGGTCGTGTTCCGCAAGTATCGCGAACGTCGCCGACCGCCGGAAGTTACCGAACCCGCGCTTCACATCGCCGCGAAAATGTGACATAGATTTAAGTTATATAAATATGTATGTTAGATTATTAGGTATTTATTTAATGGGCCTTGTAGCCTGAAATAAAATGATTTATACTATATTATATTAATCCTTAGTATACTTCTTTCTATGTTATGTTATTTACTGCCACAAATTTGTATATTACGGCCACGAAATAAGGTGTTAATTTGAATGAAATTTTAATGTTATTTGTATAAGTTAATAGTATAATCTTATATATAAAATTCTCGTGTCACAATGTTCGTTCCCGTACTCCTCCGAAACGGCTTGACCGATTCTCATGAAATTTTGTGAGCATATTGAGTAGGTCTGAGAATCGGCCAATATCTATTTTTCATACCCCTAAATGTTAAGGGTGGTCCACACGATGTTTTTTTTGACATTTTTTTTTTAATTTGTTTGATTATGAGTCAACATTAAAAAATACATACATCAAATTTTCACCCATCTACGATCAACAGTTACTTTTGTATCGCGATTTTAATATCGGCAATACAACGTTTGCTGGGTCAGTTAGTAATACTATATAATAGTATACAACGCCTCTCAGACATTTTTTGAAGACCTTTTAATAGGCGATTAGGAGTCCGACGTTTATTGTACGTCAATGTGGGAACCAAACAAAGATCAAACCATTAGCAGATGTGTTCATTCAAAATTTTATCAAAAAGTTTTTTAGCTAGGTAACATCAACATACACTTATGAAGAAGTCTCAAAGTCGGCATCCAAGGTCCCTCTCTGTGTCTGAAGAATAGCAGTTCTCCTGCGCTGTTAACCATTATCTCGATGTGATCATGGCTGAAAAAAAAAAAGATTCAATTAAGCAAATAAATTTTTACCAGTGTGAGGCCCCTTTGCACAGGAAGCCGGCTAGAGTATGGGCACCACAACCGCGCTTATTTCTGCCATGAAGCAGTAATGTGTAAACATTACTGTGTTTCGGTCTGAAGGGCGCCATAGCTAGTGAAATTACTGGGCAAATGAGACTTAACATCTTATGTCTCAAGGTGACGAGCGCAATTGTAGTGCCGCTCTGAATTTTTGGGTTTTTCAACAATTGCGGC
Organism: Leptidea juvernica; assembly: GCA_949711755.1. Taxonomy (NCBI): domain Eukaryota; kingdom Metazoa; phylum Arthropoda; class Insecta; order Lepidoptera; family Pieridae; genus Leptidea; species Leptidea juvernica. Next base: position 9,665,064 of record CATIXQ010000020.1, read on the forward strand.
GCTGCATTGTAATGGGTAGGGCGTATCAATTACCATAAGCTGAACGTCCTGCTCGTATCGACCCTTAATTTTATAAAAAAAAACCCAACCACCGATGTTTAACGTGTGTGAAATTATATTTGCACATTAGATATGTAACGTGTAAGAGACACTTTCTAAATAATAATCCAATTTATATCCTACTGATAAAATACTATTTTTAATGAATTTTTCAATAATATTTCATAACATCAAGAATTATCTCCCTGTTGTTATGAAATTGTTTCACAGCAGAACTGTCAAACCGTGCGTCAAGAAATTCTCTGCTAGAAAAATGTTGGAAATAAAAATAATTATGGGTCCCAAATCGAAATAAAAACTGTCCTATCTCTCGAGTTGGAGTAAACTGCAATCCATGAAGTAATCCCCATTTAAATCCGTTCATTAGTTTATGAGTTCACTAAAAAAACAGGACACTGGATTTATATTTTACTTACTGTAGTACTTATGTGCCACCATCTGCTTATAATTTTGTTTAATTATCAGTTATTATTATTAATTATTGAGTTACCAAACATTGTCTATGATCAAAATATAGAGCTATGTTTGTATATTAATAAATCCACTGATTGACTATATAGGTAGTATAGAACGAACTATGATAGTGGAGTTATTCTTTCTTTGAAAAATGATGAGAGTGAATTATAACATTGCGCGCGCATACCGACATCTAAAAATAACAGGACAAAGTAGGTTTCTAAATGTCTCTATTATGAAGACTAGACACTAATTTGGAATGTATCAGCCTCGCGAAACTCTCTAAGAAAAAAGCGATTCACTCGATTGTATGAAACGTGCAGTCATTGATATATCGACGGATAACCTTGAAAGAAAAACGGACATAGCCGAAATCCACTACGTTTGCAACTGTTCGCTTTCAAACTTAGCCGGATTATACTTCGTCGCAGAATTGTAATTACTGTTTCAAATTTATGTCAAATCACTGCACGTTTCATACTAAACTAAATTTCAATTTTTACTTAGGCAGTCCCGCCACATTACGTAGTATTTATATGTTCTTTGGAGTGTGTAGACTCTTTAGACGTAAACTGAAATATGTTTTCTTCAAAAATAGTGTATCAAAGTTTTTAAAACAGAAACAGAACTCGACACACTATGATGACTATCGGCCGTTACCAATATTCAGTCTATCTCTTACTTGAGATAAAAATCGTAACTATCGTTGACTTTTCTGTCCCAATAAACTTAACCTTATTAGTACACGCTGTCTGTCAATGGAACGACGTAAAGCTTACCAGCGATATAAAATTTGTATGGAAATTGCATTTCACGCGTCCCAATATAAGACGATAAGAATGACTTATCGGGTATATTGGGACAGCTTCAGATTATTGACAGCTAATTACTGACAGTAGAAGGTATTAATAATTTATCTCTATCTGTAGATAGTATACTAGGAACGGCAGTTAATGTGTCGTTTGAATATATTTTTCGGTTGCTCTGCGAGCAAATGACGTAGGTAATATATAAATAACTAGCTGATGTCCGCAACTTCGTCTTCGTAGATAAAGAGTTTTTTAAAAATATTAAGCAAGTTTGAAATTGAAGATTAACTCATGTCCTATTCTAGTTCCGGTTCCCGTTTAAGTTCCCAACATATTATATGAATCTTATTTCGAGTAAGATTCATTAATGTTCAAAACAAAAGCAATACGTTATTCAAAAGAATTGTTAAAAAACGTTTGTGTGGTAAAGGTTACTATAACATAAATGACTTTCTTAATGATACCACAGATTGGCAATGGAGTGACTGCCCCCAGGCTATTAAATAATAAGTTTAATTGTAAAATATTACTTTGTAAACATATTTTTTCGATGAAAAAGCCCGCTGAGTTTGTTGCGCCCGTTCTTCTCAGGTCTGAGGCATTCATTTTGGAATGGGTGGTAGTTTTTGGCTTTCAAGTGATGTCACATCCTATTTTGAATAAAAAAAATTGAATTTGAATTGGTATGGCAAACTAAACCTACCTACAATTGGAATAGTTATAGCTCATCGACATGAATTTCAGTTTCACACAAAACCCGCGGGAACCATGTGTTTTTCCGGGATAAAATGTAGCATATGTCCTTTTCCCAGCTCTAGTCTATCGCTGCACCAAATTTCATCAGAATCGGTACAGTACCTCAGGCGTAAAAGCGTAACAAACAAACTTACATTCATATTTATAATATTAGGAGTTTTTTTTTTAATGAAAATAAGGGACGAGACGAGCAGGGCGTCCAGCTGATGGTAATAATGATACGCTCTGCCCATTACAATGCAGTGCCGCTCAGGATTCTTGAAAAACCCCAAAAATTCTGAGCGGCACTACAACTGCGCTCGTCACCTTGAGACATGAGATGTTAAGTCTCATTTGCCCAATAATTTCACTAGCTACGGCGCCCTTCAGACCGAAACACTGTAATGCTTACACATTACTGCTTCACGGTAGAAATAGGCGCCGTTGTGGTGCCCATAATCTAGCCGGCATCCTGTGCAAAGGAACCTCCCAGTGGTAGGGTTATCAATGCGTGAAGAATGACCCCAGATCAACTTTGATACGATAATAAATTTATTTCAGACAAAAAACAGAAACGTCCAACGTGCTATTTAATTGTTTTTTGAAGCCATTTTGTAGTCATCAGTGTGTAACATTTCCGGTAAAACAACATTGAAACTATTACAATAATGTACTTAGAGCTACTTATAATAATTAATCTTGCTCACTATGTTTTTTAATTTCGTCGTTTTTGTGAACCAGTGACTTGGATTCATGAAACGAATACGTATAACGAAAAAAAGACAACTAGATGGATGTACATATATATAGAGATTACTAGTGGATCCGACAGACGTTATCCTGTACACACGTCTTAAATTTGAAAAATAGGTCCAGCCGTTATGGTGCTCCCACATTGCCGTTAGAAAATGTTTAATAACGTTAGTAAACATTTGTTAGCAAACATTTAATCACAAATAAATTTTCATGTTAGAAAATGTTTAGTAATGTTAGTAAAATGTGTTATCTTTTGTTTGTAAACATTTTATAAGGGTGATGGCGGGATAGGCGGTGCGGTGCGGTGGGGGTTAGAGTACGCAGGTCGCTGCGCGTGGTGTCTCGCTTGTCAGTTCCTTTGTGTCAGCGTGCATCGCTGTGCGTGTGTATTAGTGGTTGCGCGTGCGCCAAGCAATAAAATATGTCCGGTAATTGGAATAACGATGATGTTTACAAACTGATTGAAATGTTTCAAGCAAGAGAAGTACTATGGAACACGATGTCAGAGAGCTAGAGGGTTGCAGGTGAGTTTTATTTTAACGTCTTTTAATAATATTTAGATGCCCAGTCCAAAAACCCTTCATTTGAAAAATATTCTGCGAATTCTTTTCTTATTTCTTTCCCATCATCTGTCAGGGATTCACATGCTTCAAGTGGTGTTAATTGCTGCTGTTCTAATCTCCATTGTCCATCGATACGTGTACCAGTTACTATGTCATCTCCATCATAGTATTGAGATGGAGCGTAAATCATGCTCGATTCAGTTTTTCTTATAAAATTATGCAGTAGCACGCATGTCATAATTAAAGTAGTAGTTTTTTCTGGATCTAATAATATTGTAGTTCGTAAAACTCTAAATCTGGCTGACAAAATCCCAAATGCGTTCTCTACTGTTCTCCTCGCACGACTCAGTCTATAACTGAAGATTCTTTCCTTAGAATTGCTATCCTGTGGTCCTGGAAAAGGTTTTAATAAGTGTTTTTGTAAAGGGAACGCATCATCTGTTACGAACACATAAGGAAGAGGTTTGTTTCTGCCTGGTAGTGAGCTGTCACTGGGTATTTTTAAACTATTGTCGTTAATTTTATTTCGAAATTTTGTGTTTGCGAAAACTCCGCCATCACTTATGCGTCCTTGGCAGCCAATATTCACGTACAGAAAGTTGTATTCTGCGTCCACTATCGCTAAAAGTACAACGCTGTAAAATCCTTTATAGTTGTAATATTCACTGCCGCTATCAATTGGCTTTTGTATGGCTACGTGCTTTCCATCGATACTTCCTAAGCAATTTGGGAAATTCCATTTTTCTTCAAATGAATTTGCCACGTGTAGCCACTCTTGAGGTGTTGTTGGTATCTGGAACAAAAATAGAAGATTAAGAAATAGGCGCGAAAAATAAATTTATAACTCGTTATTCTAACAAATTTTATTGGATATTTTTATTAAGTATGAAATATTAATAGAATACACTATAAAAAAATATGATTTCAGTTAAGGGTTGTTAAGTAATAGAAAAAGAAAATCGCGGTTATAGATTTTTTTACAATTTTAGCTAATTTGACGCGCCTATAACTTGAAATTATCGTTTAGTTCTATTCTTTCAGGGTAACGAAGAAAACAGAATTGCTTCAGAAAACACTCTCAGTTTGAACGAAACAGGAAATACTGTCACTGATGAAACTACGGGCACGCCTTTCGCCACCCCAAAACCATTTCGGAAAAGAAGACGGCCTGAAGTAGAACAAGATCCAACACAACAAGAAGCTGTAAATATTTTACAAAGAATGTACGAATCTAGAAAAAGCAGGGATGAAAATGACGCATTTGGAGAGTATGTCTCGATGAAACTGAAACAAATAAAAAACAGTCATGCTAAGAATACTGCTCAACATCACATTAACAATATTTTGTACAATGCGACAATGGGACAATATGATTTTCCAACAACCTTTACAGACCCAACCGCTAGTAGTTCCTGGGGATACAACTCTGAACCAAATCTATCCACTTTTTCGGAAAATAATGCTGACTGTAGCTCGAGAGGATACTACACCGCACCGAGTCCCTCGGCTTCATTTGAAACCAGTTCTTCGGATAACTCCAGGACACATACTCGTACCAGCGCAAGAACACAGAGTCCGTCTAATTTATCGGAATCAAGCCAAGATTCGACCCAATCATTAAACGATTTGTTGGAATCAATCAAAAATTAAAAAATACATGTTTGGTTTGTTAAGTATTAAAAAAATTATTAGTAAGGTAAGATAGGTACCTACCTAAAGTATGATTAGATTAGATCATATTAAAAGTAAATAAAAAAATAATTAAAAATGTTGTTTGACTTACCTGTATGTATTCCTTTAAAACCTCATTGAGAGCCTCGCACACTTCTGGTACGATAATAGATATCACTTGGTCTGACAACTTGAACACATTTCCAAGACTTTTATAACTGCTACCAGTTGCCAAAAATCTTAACGTTACCGCAAGTCTTTCCGTCACACTTACAGATTTTCTAAATGTAGTGTCTCGTTTGCCTATTTTTGCCCCAATTAAATTTTGTAGATATTCAAATTCGGAACTGTTCATTCTTATAAAATCTTTTAAGCAACCATCAATACCTAAATCCTTGAGATAGTCTGTGGCACTATATTTTCCTCTAGCTTTTAGCGTTTGGCGCATCCAATAAGAGCGCTTTTTCTTCTTTTTTAAACAAAAAATAAAAGCTATTCCAATGAGCAAATCTTCTTCCATTTTCGTGTAGACGTCCTCAGCCCTCAGAAGGCGAAACCAAACTGCGAGCCAATACTAGATGTTATAAAATGTTTAAACATTTTCCATCAATGTAGGAGCACTTATAACATGTAACAGTTTCTAACAAAGTGCAACAATTGTTAACATTTGTTAGTAAATGTTTTGGTGTTATAAAATGTTTACAAACATTTTATAACGGCAATGTGGGAGCACCATTAGCAGCATACACATGAGCAGAAGAATTATATTATATGTTATATCTCAAATTCATTGGAACACACAAAAAAATCATCAAAATCGGTCCAACCGTTTAGGAGGCTGTTCAATTGTGAATCTAAACCATTCTCGAATCCACCTGAAGACACACAGAAAGTTTCATTAAAATCTGTCCCGCCGTTTCGGAAGAGTTCAGTTACAACAGACGCACAAAAGAAATATATATATTTAAATTTATGTATATTTATTCTTATCCTTCGTCTCTTCTTTATGCTAGGATTCGAAGAGTCCCCATTCCACCTTCGCACGACACGCCACAAGTTAGGATATCATCCCCACCATCTGGATGTGTGGCGGTCCTCCATAGTGCGGTTTACAAGGAGCTTTTTCTCTCGTACTACAAAGCTGTGGAATGAGCTTCCTTGTGCGGTGTTTCCGGGACGATACGACATGGGTATCAAAGAAAGCGCGTACACCTTCCTTAAAGGCCGGCAACGCTCTTGTGATTCCTCTGGTGTTCTGGGTTCTGGGTTGAGAGAATGTGGGCTCGTTTGTCCTCCTATTCCATAAAAAAAATCTACCGCCGTAAACATCCTCGACTAAGTTTCTACGTTGAAATCTATACAACACTATCACGAACTGAAAACTATAAGCGCGATGAGCACTTTATTTTGTGTATTGAATGAGACAGATAAAAAAAGTTATTAATATATTAAAGTTATGCTGGTGTTCTCTGTACCTTGTAGTCCTGACACATAACAATAGGTATTATATTATCTACACCAAGATATCTGAGAATAACAACCCAATGCTCTCTGAATGCTTTCATAAACACCATTGTTACGAACGTTAGGATAGGATAGTTCTGAGAACAACACACTTCGTTCTAAGTTCTGAACATTATTTTTAAGCTATTGCATAGCTTCTATCGCTAGCCTTAAGCGTGGAGACCGAATCCAGAAATTCCGTAACGAAAATAACCTAACACTTACTTACTAGATCTATATAGATATTTCGCCACGGTCATTACAGTTGCCGTGGAACAGCGGTTATCACGTATTCTTTTTGTGCACAAGGCCCCGGTTCGAGCCTGGGGTACGTCTTGATTTTTTTTCTTTTCTTTACTTTTTTTATCACGTTTTTTTAATTTTTATTATTATGACAAGCATTTTTATTTAGTTTCACCTGTCCCGTTGTCTGTCTGTAATCAAATCTTGCAAGTAAAATTTTACTCACTTCCCGTTTGCTTTTTTTTTAAATAAATTTTATCAAAAAAATACTGCATAAATAAAATGAATAAATAATTATAATTGCATAAGTTGATAAAAAATGCTATGCAATAGCTTTACCGCGGCAGTCCCCGAGTGCCACACGTCTTTTATGACAATTTTAATTTCAATTATTTTATAATAAACTAAAACAAGAATAATGATCTAAACTGAAAATAAAATAAAGAAATACATAGTCACAGGCGTTTAAACTTTTGGCGGAAGGATCTTCCATCACAACCTCCATCTCGCAAAACTATGGCAATACCTAAGTATACCTACTCTGTGGCAATACCAAGGTGTGACGTCACATTTCATTATAGCTATCTCTGTCTGATCAGAAATATTAAAATTCTCATCACCTTTTATTGTTTGATCAGTTGAATTAGTTCTTTCATCATTCTATTTATTTTTAAATCCAGTTTCAAAATTGTAAAAAATCTATATTTAAATTGGAGTTTAATACTCAAATGCAATGTTATTGAATTGCGTAGGTATTAGCGTGACTTTAGATCGATTTAAAGAAGGCCACAACTGATATTATATTGAGACCACATTGAGGGTCTGATACTTACCGCCTTTTTCATAATAGTCTGCTAACTTAAAGCATTGCTAATTCTCACTCTGTCTTCTTCTATTGACCTAAGTCAGAATGAGAAAAAACACTGCTTAGCGGCTGTTTTAAGTTAGCGACTTCATCTTTACACAGAGCCTACCGAAGATTACACCAATTTATTGAGGCGTTATTAAGCGGAAATCCATAATTATCCAAATTTTATGAGTTTTTCTTGAGTGTTAATTCTGCTAGGTTATGTCTATCATCAATTCGACACGTGTTTCGCCTCAACACGAGGCATTGAGGAAAAAGCCGTTTAACTAGATTCCTGCCCCTGAATTCTACCTTCGCACGACAAATTAGGATATCATCCCTATACAAATGATTTAAGTTTTCTTTAGAGTCAATTCCGCCAATATTTGTTTTTAAAACAATTCGACACGTGATTCGCCTCTACACGAGGCATCCTCAGGACGTGTTGTCTCGCCAAAATCTGGCACGAGACTGAATCAAATGAGCCGGAAGCCGCTCTTTTATACCCTCGTCCCATGAAATGACGCGCTGTGATTGGTCGGCTGTTGTGACGTATTACCCCCGGAAGAGACACGTAACAAAGGTGACTGGACTAAATTTGTTTGTTCATTCAACAATGTAAACATGCTATTTTTGTGTTTTATTATTTCTAATTGCTCTAAACATATCATCCCTACCATATGGATGTGTGACGTTCCTCCACAGTGTGGTTTTCAAGCAACTTTCTTCCACGTACAAGCTGTGGAATGAGCATCTTTGTGCGGTATTTCTGGGACAATACGGTATGAGTACCTTCAAAAAATCGCGTAGGTACACTTTTCTAAAAGGCCAACAACGCTCCTGTGTTTCTTATGAAGTGGCGGTGATCACTTAACATCAGGTAACGTTAGTTTTACGCATAAACTCACCATTTCACAATCCTAAAGGTATCCTTCTTCGGGAGCACCTGGTCGATGTAATTATCCAGGTGTGGGTACAACTCCAGCAGCCGGGATCGTATGCCCTTCTGCACCGAGGACTTTAACTGCTGCACCCCTGAGATGCTCTCCTTCTCGTCGAATCTGAAAGAGTTCATTTTTAATTTTCTCTAACATATCACATATATATATCATAAATATTTATTTAAGAGACTGTCTATAACCAAGCTGATAAATGTTTATATGATGAATACTAGCTTGGAATACCCGCTTCACTGGGTCATTTTTAATTGTATAGTTATTTAGATTCTTCCTTTAAAAAGAAACATCACACGCTGTTATTTTGATTACTGTACATTTAATATTTATTTCGTTATACAACTCTTATAAAAAATATACTGAAGTGCTCGACGTTTCGGCTTAGGTATAAAGTCGCAAAAATTATCTACAGTAAGCTACTAAATAATACAAATAAAACTACTAAATTACCAACAGTAGTTACTAAGTGCAATCCGGAAAATTAAGTAAAATTTGCGATTGTTATAAAAACTTCGACTTTTAAATGTGTCAGGAACTTTTCAAAGTCTCTAGAGCACGATACAGCATATTTTTAGTCAATTAGAAAGTTGAGATAAATTAATTAAATAGCTTTCTAGATCATTGGAGGAATTTCTAGAATATTCTATATTTAACAGAAAATTGGCATACAAACTGCATCAATGATGGTTCAGAACGGTGGCGTCTATTTTAGAGCTGTCTAAATCATTCTGGAATATTCTAGATCATTCTTGAAATTTCTAGATCATTCTGCAATTAGTACACTGTCTGCGATGTGCAGTTTTAGCCGCAAAGTGAAATAATAAATTATAACATAATATATATAACACACATAACTTATTATGGATTCCCTATGCTAATCGCAGTCGTCTGTATTAGATAAATATGATTCGTCGGAAGAGTCCGAATCAGCCGTATATATGGCAATATAACTCAGTAACGATCCGTTTGTTTACATTCTTTATTCCGTCTCGTTGTCCTTATAGTAGGTAATAAACAGCTTACACACAGACGGTAGGATCCTTCGAGTAACCTAACAATCAACAAGCGACAGCTTATTTAGCAAGATGATGTAGTTTTACAATGACGACCAATCATACCTATCGAGACTTATATTTGAGATAGTAAAAAAAGAAGAGTCACAGATTTTTCTAGAACTACAAATGTCTAGCGGCAAAAATATCTAGGCAGTTCTTAAGTATCTATAAACTACCTTCATCTAATATGTATTGATTGCGTATTTAGAAAGATTAGAGAGCTGACGTACACTTCAATATAGGGCTTCAGGCTTTTCTACAAATAGATTAAGTTGAAGTATTAGCATTTTTAAAGATTAAAACAATAATTAAAATATAAATTATAAATACACAGCAATATGGTCGAACGCCCGCGAATTAGTTATCTAGTCGTGTCACAATGTTAGTTTCCATACTCCTCCGAAACGGCTTGATCGACTTTATGAAATTTTATAGGTATATTTGGTAGGTCTGAGAATTGGTCGTTATCTATTTTTTATTCCCCAAAATTATTACATTTTTCATTTATTTAAGTGGTTTAGAGGAGATACGAGAGGAGGAGAAGGAGAGGAGACAGAAATACGAGAAAACCTTAGATGTGGTGTTTTTTTTTTATGGAATAGGAGGACAAACGAGCGTACGGGTCACCTGTTGTTAAGTGATCACCGCCGCCCATACTCTCTTGCAACACCAGAGGAATCACAGGAGCGTTGCCGGCCTTTAAGGAAGGTGTACGCGCTTTTTTTGAAGGTACCCATGTCGTATCGTCCCGGAAACACCGCACAAGGAAGTTCATTCCACAGCTTTGTAGTACGTGGAAGAAAGCTCCTTGTAAACCGCACTGTGGAGGACCGCCACACATCCAGATGGTGAGGATGATATCCTAACTTGTGGCGTGTCGTGCGAAGGTGGAATACGTGGTTACAGTAAAATCCAAGCTGTATGATTCTAAGACGTCTCAAAAGAGCCTTTCTCATCAAAGTTTCAAAGATATCTGAAACCCAATGTATATTTAAGGAGTTGGTTGGTTGTGCCCCAGAGTTAGGCTCACCAGTCAAAATCCCCAATTATGATTATATTATATTATATTGATGTCCACAAGATCTGTACCACTCTGGGAGACACGCGTGCAAACATACAGTAGGTACCTATGTTCACGACAAAATATAAACATAAACCAACTATTATTGATAATAAATATATATAACGCCGTTTAACGATATTTCTAAAACGTGTTTGAAGAAATGACACACAACGAATACAATATGATAAGAAATTGTTATTGATAAAATGTTACAGTAGAATATAATTTTGTAGGGCTGTCGAAAGATCAGAAACACCTATATTATATGAAATATATTTCTTTCAATTGTAATATTTTAAATAGTTTAGTGATTATAATAATAATAATAATTTATTTCTCTTAAAAATATAGGTTCACAGCAGCTAGAGGCCGGAGTCACCTTTTAGGCAAATAATACCTGTACCAGGTGTCTCCGCTCTTCCATTTCAGCAATGTGTTATTTTTAACAAAAGTTTCATTGACGTGGTGGTGAAATAATAATAAAGTTATGAAATGAATATAATAAGGTTATGAAATGAATAAAAATTTACAATTTAAATATTTGGAAAGTTATTTTTGAACACATTAACAATTACAGCGACATAGATTTACTATTACAATTTTTAATTCTTAAAGAACATGTAAGTCATTTTTTTATTATTATAAACATAAATGATAAATGTATGTACCTATGTGTGAGTGTGTGTGTGCGTGCGATACTGTGTGTTTTTGTGAGTGTTGTGTGCATGTGTGTATATGTTAAGTGCGTGTGGAATATTTTCTGTCTGATCTATGTAAATATTTTATAAATAATAATATTCTGTACATTATTTAAGTTGTTTGAGTAAAATCTCCGTTGCCTCATAGTCGAGAGACTTTAACCACTTCTCTATGATTTTTTTACAGTCGTTATATTGTTTTGAGTGATTCGTAGTAAGAAAATGATAACTAATTTTATTTATTTATTTATATATTTGCGCAACTAACAAATTACACTCTTTACATGCTTAAACTTAAAATATAATAATAATATGGATAAGAGTTAATTCACTTATAAGCTACCACAGCATTCATAATTTTTACTACGCTTATAGGACAGTAATTTTAACAATTTACAAACTAAAATCTAAAAATATTATAATATATAATTAATTAATATATAATGTATTTAATAGCCGATAATAATATATAATATCATATATATGAACTTATAAGAGTATAACTGTCTGGTCTGATAAATACATAAACCATTTGACCGCGTGCTACTCAGAGCAACTCAAATTGTAGCAGTTCTAGTGGTAGAAACAATAAAATGATGTACCAAGTACTCTTCGAGACGATCGGTCTTTTCCAAACCGATTTGAGAAACCGTTTTCTTACTCCGTTCAAAACAAACGCGCCTTCAAACGTTGTGCGGAGTGGTCTTGTCAGCGAGGGTGGAGCAATTAGAAGAAGAATCCGTCATTTATTTGCACTCAGACCGGTAAGGGCTGCCGGACTACACACAAGAATATGCCAGCTAGACGGTAGACCAGTGGAGTAAGTTTTGTTCACGCATGAGAGCAGGAGTGCACTAAGACCACCAGAGACAAGTAGAACGCTTCTTACCCATAACTACGTGGTAGACGATCGGTTATGATAAGTGGACCGTAATGGTTTGGGCAAGTGTTTGTTTAGAAGCACACACAGGCTTGGTTGTCGGAAATGGACGCCTGACTGCAACCAGGTGCATTGAAGAACTTCTTGAAGAACACGACACAATTGGCTTCATTGGTGCAGAAAACTTCACACGATCGACACGAAAATCTACGTCATTCGGACAGTAGAAGCTATGGTAGAGGTTTGGTCAGCGCGGAGCCCAGGCCTAAACCCAATTAATCATGCCTGGGACATGCTAATTTCAGGCCTATTTTAGTGCTACCTGTTTTAAGTAAAATATTTAAAAACGCCTGGGAAGAGTCACGGATGCATTGGGAATTTTTTGTGATTTGTCCAACGCATTTGACTGTGTCCACCATGAAACTTTACTCCTAAAACTTAAGCATTATTATTAGTAAATTAATAAATATGCGTGTAGCAGCCCTATCGTAAGGCATGACGTGTGCTGATGATAATAATATAATATATACAATGCCGTTCGACTAGCAATGCGCACGTGAGCGACTGGGCTGGCAGCTGTCACGTGTTTGTATTTCACACGATCCAATTAGTCCATCCTGAACCAGCCATTTGCCAATAACACCGCCTGACTATACTATGAGAATACTTGTTACAACCCATCTCAAACTGTTAGAACTAACATAGTATAATAATTGTTACACTATCACACAAATTTTTTTTTTAATGAAAATAAGGCATGAGACGAGCATGGCGTTCAGCTGATGATTACAATGCAGTGCCGCTCAGGGTTCTTGAAAACCCAAAAATTCTAAGCGGCATTACAATTGCGCTCGTCACCTTGAGACAAAATGTTGAGTCTCATTTGCCCGAAAAACAGTAATGCTTACACATTATTGCTTCACTGCAAAAATAGGCGAAGTTGTGGTACCCATAATCTAGCCGGCATCCGGTGCAAAGGAGCCTCCCACTGGTATACTTATTATACTTAGTAACGTATAAATAAACAAAGCGAATCCGAAGTCGTACAAAGTCAGCCACGCTTAGCATTAACTCCTTAGTATATGCAACCACTATAGCATAACTAGCGCATAAATTGACAAATCAATGGGAGGAAAAAAATTAACAGTGGGAGGCTCCATTGCACACGATGCCGACTTTGTTTCGGTCTGAAAGGCGCCGTAGCTAGTGAAATTACTGGGCAAATGAGACTTAACATCTTATGTCTCAAGGTGACGAGCGCAATTGTAGTGCCGCTCAGAAGTTTTGGTTTTCCAAGAAACCTGAGCGGCTCTGCATTGTAATCGGCAAGGCGTATCAATTACCATCAGCTGAACGTCCTGCTCGTCTCGTCCCTTACTTTCATAAAAAAAAATCAAATCCGGTCATGCATAATCAGGCTATCAAATTCAATTTTTTTTATTCAAAATAGGATTTAAAATCACTTATTGAACGTCAAAAACTACCACCCATTCAAAAGAGACTGTCTCAGACCTGAGAAGAATGGGCGCAAGAAACTCAGCATTTTCTGGGATCGTATTGTAGAAGCATATACATCGCCCAACAAAAGACTTACTAACTCGACCCAATCGAGTAGTAGGCATAACAAGTTTATGTTTGTTCCTCGTGTTAACATTATGAATGTCACAGTTTCTAGAAAATTCCTCAATGTGCTTATGAACATACAGAACATTATCAAAAATGTATTGAGAAGCAACAGTCAAAATGTTTATTTCTTTAAATTTTTCTCTTAATGATTCTTTTGGACCTAGGTTATAAATCGCGCGAATAGCCCTCTTCTGCAGCACAGAGATGGTATAATTATCGGCCGCACTGCCCCATAACAATATACCATAGGACATAATACTATGAAAATAACTAAAGTATACTAATCTCGCCGTATCTATGTCAGTTAACCGTCTAATTTTCTTAACCGCATAAGCTGCAGAACTAAGCCTATTCGCCAATCCTTCAATATCATAATACAGAAAATTCTTATCCATATTCCACAGACGCGACATACAAGAAATTTATTGATACTGGCGGCACAGTCGCTTACAAAACGTAAGCCATTAGGCTTTGTCCACACACAACGAACAACGGCGAACAAATAGTTCTCCCGTGAAATATTTGGAAACCGGAAAAAAGTCGACCCAGTTAACATTAAATACACAGAAAACCAATTACCGGTTTTGCCATAATATACCTTTAACCACAAATTTTGAAGTTCATTAAAAAGTTTTTGTTGGATAAACTCAATGACGTCCTATCTTCATCTTATGGATATATTATTTGATGTCTGATAGCGGAATGGCAAAAAGAAACCACATCAGGTGAACGTAGGGTATACCAATTACCATTTGGTAGGTACGCTTATCTTGTTTTACAATCACGTAATCAACCGGTTTATTAGGGTTAACAAAGCTAAATTTTTAGCTTTAAGCATTAATAACCGTTAAATTTAAGCCGGTTGTAAGCCTTGCTCTCTTGCCTTTCACTTACCTCGGCACACGTACCCTTTCTCTTTCGTTCCATAACGTTCTTTCGTCATAAGTGGACGCAGCTTTAGAATGAATTCTAGACACAATATGCATTTGCATAAACTCTCTACCAGTCATGCTTAGATCGCGTGAAACTGCGAGAAATTATTATTATAGTGTGATTTCAAAACATGCAATGGGAGTATGTGTAAAATTTAATGTGCTTTTATACCAACATTGCAAACTGCATTCTCTTCAACGTGATGCCACAAGTATTGCTTGCGAGAGTGCTTTCATGTTTTTTTTAATGCAAATAAGGGACGAGACGAGCAGGACATTCAGCTGATGGTAACCGATACTCAGGATTCTTGAAAAACCCAAAAATTCTGAGCGGCACTACAATTGCGCTCGTCACCTTGAGCTAAACATGTTAAGTCTCATTTCCCCAGTAATTTCACTAGCTATACGGCGGCCTTCAGACTGAAATACAATAATGTTAACACATTACTGCTTCACGGCAGAAATAGGTTGTTGTGGTACCCATAATCTGATTCATCCCACTGGTACAAATACTTAGTAAGTAGGTACATAGTCTGTGGATTCCTTTCAATTCCTTATGGGTGTCAGCAAATATCAATAGATCATAATTTTTTTCGCCATTGGAACTTAATGGTAATAATTAACCAATCAAACCCCCATGATTTAAGACCACCTTTTATAAATATTCAAAACAAAGGTATTACGTTATTCAAAAGAATAGTTAAAAGACGTTACTATAACATAAATGATTTTCTTAATGATACCACAGATTAGGAAAGGAGCGACCGCCCTCAGGCTATTAAATAATAAGTTCAATTGTACAATACTACTTTGTAAACATATTTTTTCGATGTAAAATAAAGCCCGCTGAGTTTGTTGCGCCCATTCCTCTCAGGTCTGAGGCATTCGTTTTGGAATGGGTGGTAGTATTTATTGAAAGTCAATAAGTGATGTCACATCCTATTTTGAATAAAAATATTTGAATTTGAATAACTTTAAAGACAGTTAAAGAGGTAGCTATTTATTTAATTAATGAACTGAATAACATTGAAGTGGAATTACAAAATATCTTTCATCAGACAAAAGCTATAAAATCAAATTTATAAACAAATGCTACTTCAAAGACGTTAAATTTAAAACAAACCTTGCTTCGCCATTCACCTGATAGATATTAAAACGTAGTGCTTATATTCTCTTTGGTAGATATCTACGAATAAATACTCGACCTTGTAAATATGAACTTTAATAAAAGAAAACGTTGTTTTGTGGTTTATCACTTATATGTAATCTGAATCATACTTTGTTATCTTACTTAAAAGTAGGTTATCACAATATAATAAACAAAACAAGATCACAAAAAAGTAAAAAAAAGGGTGTGCGTCTCGGGACGCCCGACAGAAGTGATAACTTAACTAATCTAAGTTGAACTATTTAACATTGAAATAGTTTAACTTGAGAAAAGCTTAGATTATTGCTTATATTTAATGTTTATTAATATGATAAAGTAAGGAAAGGTTATTTATTACTCTTTACATGATTATAAAATATATTTTATTTTAAGTTACAATTCTTGATCTAATAATAAAATATAAACTTTAATAAATATGTTCCCTGCGAGATTGAATCAGAAATCAGGAGATCCGTAGAGAACCAAAGTCATCGACATAGCTCGATTGATTGCAAAACTGAAATGGCAGTGGGCAGGGCACATAGTTCGACGAACAGATGGCCGGTATAACGCAGTAAAGTCCTCGAATGGCGACCACGTACCGGAAGACGCTTTGTTGGTGGGTCCTCATAAGATGGACCGACGATCTGGTCAAGATCGCCAGAATACGTTGGATTTGGGCAGCGCAGAACTGATAGTCGTGGAGATCTTTTAGGAAGTCTTTGTCCAGCAGTGGACGTCTTCCGGGTGGTGATGACAGGTAGTACACGAATTTGACAAAAATTTAGCTTATTAAGTAGCAAAATCAATGGTACACAAATCGCGTGCAACTATTCGTTCAGATGAGACGCCTTAATACAAGTACCGATTTGGTTTGGAAAGAATCGGTACAATTCGGTGTCGCTCTCCTTTACCGCACCCAATTGTTGCTTTGATTAGTGGCCGAGTTAGGTCATTATTTGTATTTATAACACATATTATATTGGTAGTGTACAAGTGTGATCGATTCAAAACTGTTTTTATGAACCTACTTGAATGACTTGACTTTGACTTTTTAAAGGAATTTGCACTTAACAACAACTTTCAAATTACAACACGGAAGTGAACAATTGCAGCAAGCTATTTATAATTACTAGTAGTCGCCCAGATGTCGAAATCCGACCATAATTCGTTTAATTTTTACGATTGAACATTGTTAGAATTTATTTGTCAAAGATTATACCTCTATAATGTGTGTGTAATATTTATTTTAATGTATTTATAAGGCATTTTATGTAAGAAAAGCTTTATGCACTTGTTCAAAAAGGGTTACAAAGTTTTCGCTTTACGTATTAATATATATACGTCGTAGGTATATTGTCAAATCCGTGAAATTACAATTTCACTAGTGACATTGTAATGTCACGGGTAAGTACACGATAGTGCTATTATATATTGGTATATTTATTATATATTGATAGTGGTATATATATTATATATTGATAGTGCTATTATAATAAATCTAGGTATATTACAATTGAAGTTAGCAGTGTGAGACGTCGGCCGTTCTAAATAATATACTTTTTTTCATACACCTTTTGCAAAAGGTCAGCTCGTGCGTAGTAAATACCAGTGTTAATTTGTTTTGGGACCTACTAGTGAACAAATGCCGATTCGCTCAGATAACAATTAGTTGATTATAAAAATGTATAACTAAAAAATAATGACTAGATACCATAAATAAAAGAAACAGACCAACTGGAGAAGGCCTCATAACCTACAGACCAGTAAAATTGTCAAAATATCATTGTCTTACAATATCACTATGCCGTACCCGTGACATTACAATGTCACTAAAATCAGGCCGTTAAATTGTAAGAAATTAAGTGGATTGACAATCTACCGTTTTATTATAATACCACGGCTTTGACAATACCTGCAACATCTTTATATATATATTTTTCTTGTGTGCATGTGTATGTCACTGAACCGACGGACGGCTTCTAGACGGCTGGACCGATTTTGATGAAATTTTTTGTGTGAGTTCAAGGGGATTCGAGGATGGTTTAGATTCACAATTGACCTACTTCCGAAACGGCTGGACCGATTTTGATTATATTTTTGTGTGTTCCAGTGAATTTGAGATTGGTGTGTCTTCAGGTGGGTTCGAGAATGGGTTAGATTCACAATTAAACTACCTCCTAAACGGCTGGACCGATTTTGATGTTTTTTTTTTAAATCAGTGAATTTGAGATTGGTTTAGATTCTCAATTCCGTCCATATAATATAATTCTCTTGTTAATGTGTATGTTAGTGAACTCCTCCTAACGGCTGGACCGATTTTTCAAATTTAAGACGTT